>CM035807.1:60670707-60876662 GCA_020466095.1 Chlorops oryzae | reverse complement strand
AAAATACGATAAAAGCGCGAGCTCGCATTTTATGAATTCCCGATAAAAAAGCGAGCTCGAGGCGACCTCGTTGCAAACGGTTCGAATTCTTATCTCGTTTTGTCTTCGAATCGAATTCGAATCGAACGCAAAATACGATAAAAGCGCGAGCTCGAATTTTATGAATTCCACGATAAAAACGCGAGCTCGAGGCGAGCTCGTTGCAAACGGTTCGAATTCTTATCTCGTTTTGTCTTCGAATCGAACGCAAAATACGATAAAAGCGCGAGCTCGGATTTTATGAATTCCACGATAAAAAAAAAGCGAGCTCGAGGCGACCTCGTTGCAAACGGTTCAAATTCTTATCTCGTTTTGTCTTCGAATCGAATTGGAATCGAACGCAAAATACGATAAAAGCGCGAGCTCGCATTTTATGAATTCCACGATAAAAAAGCGAGCTCGAGGCGAGCTCGTTGCAAACGGTTCGAATTCTTATCGAGTTTTGTCTTCGAATCGAATTCGAATCGAACGCAAAATACGATAAAAGCGCGAGCTCACATTTTATAAATTCCACGATAAAAAAGCGAGCTCGAGGCGAGTTCGTTGCAAACGGTTCGAATTCTTATCGAGTTTTGTCTTCGAATCGAATTCGAATCGAACGCAAAATACGATAAAAGCGCGAGCTCGCATTTTATGAATTCCACTATAAAAAAGCGTGCTCGAGGCGAGTTCGTTGCAAACGTTTCGATTTCTTATCGAGTTTTGTCTTCGAATCGAATTTGAATCGAATTCGAATCGAATTCGAATCGAACGCAAAATACGATAAAAGCGCGAGCTCGGATTTTATGAATTCCACGTTAAAAAAGCGAGCTCGAGGCGAGCTCGTTGCAAACGGTTCGAATTCTTATCGAGTTTTGTCTTCGAATCGAACGCAAAATACGATAAAAGCGCGAGCTCGGATTTTATGAATTCCACGATAAAAAAAAAGCGAGCTCGAGGCGACCTCGTTGCAAACGGTTCAAATTCTTATCTCGTTTTGTCTTCGAATCGAACGCAAAATACGATAAAAGCGCGAGCTCGGATTTTATGAATTCCACGATAAAAAAAAAGCGAGCTCGAGGCGACCTCGTTGCAAACGGTTCAAATTCTTATCTCGTTTTGTCTTCGAATCGAATTGGAATCGAACGCAAAATACGATAAAAGCGCGAGCTCGCATTTCATGAATTCCACGATAAAAAAGCGAGCTCGAGGCGACCTCGTTGCAAACGGTTCGAATTCTTATCTCATTTTGTCTTCGAATCGAATTCGAATCGAACGCAAAATACGATAAAAGCGCGAGCTCGCATTTTATGAATTCCACGATAAAAAAGCGAGCTCGAGGCGACCTCGTTGCAAACGGTTCGAATTCTTATCTCGTTTTGTCTTCGAATCGAATTCGAATCGAACGCAAAATACGATAAAAGCGCGAGCTCGCATTTTATGAATTCCACGATAAAAAAAAAGCGAGCTCGAGGCGAGCTCGTTGCAAACGGTTCGAACTCTTATCGAGTTTTGTCTTCGAAATCGAATTCCGAATCGAACGCAAAATACGATAAAAGCGCGAGCTCGCATTTTATGAATTCCACGATAAAAAAGCGAGCTCGAGGCGAGTTCGTTGCAAACGGTTCGAATTCTTATCGAGTTTTTTGTCTTCGAATCGAACGCAAAATACGATAAAAGCGCGAGCTCGAATTTTATGAATTCCACTAAAAAAAAAGCGAGCTCGAGGCGAGTTCGTTGCAAACGGTTCGAATTCTTATCTTTGTTTTGTCTTCGAATCGAACGCAAAATACGATAAAAGCGCGAGCTCGGATTTTATGAATTCCACGATAAAAAAAAAGCGAGCTCGAGGCGACCTCGTTGCAAACGGTTCAAATTCTTATCTCTTTTTCTTCGAATTTGCTTGGAATCGAACGCCAAAATACGATAAAAGCGCGAGCTCGCATTTTATGAATTCCACGATAAAAAAAAGGAGCTCGAGGCGACCTCGTTGCAAACGGTTCGAATTCTTATCTCTTTTGTCTTTCGAATTCGAAAACGCAAAATACGATAAAAGCGCGAACTCGATTTTATGAATTCCACGATAAAAAAAAGCGAGCTCGAGGCGACCTCGTTGCAAACGGTTCAAATTTTTCTCGTTTTGTCTTCGAATCGAATTGAATCGAACGAAAAATACGATAAAAGCGCGAGCTCGCATTTAATGAATTCCACGATAAAAAAAGCGAGCTCGAGGCGACCTCGTTGCAAACGGTTCGAATTCTTATCCATTTTGTCTTCGAATCGAATTCCGAATCGAACGCAAAATACGATAAAAGCGCGAGCTCGCATTTTATGAATTCCACGATAAAAAAGCGAGCTCGAGGCGATTCGTTGCAAACGGTTTCGAATTCTTATCCGGTTTTGTCTTCGAATCGAATTCGAATCGAACGCAAAAATACGATAAAAGCGCGAGCTCGCATTTTATGAATTCCACATAAAAAAAGCGAGCTCGAGGCGAGCTCGTTGCAAACGGTTCGAATTCTTATCGAGTTTTGTCTTCGAATCGAATTCGAATCGAACGCAAAAAACGATAAAAGCGCGAGCTCGCATTTTATGAATTCCACATAAAAAAGCGAGCTCGAGGCGAGTTCGTTGCAAACGGTTCGAATTCTTATCGAGTTTTGTCTTCGAATCGAATTCGAATCGAACGCAAAATACGATAAAAGCGCGAGCTCGCATTTTATGAATTCCACTATAAAAAAGCGGCTCGAGGCGAGTTCGTTGCAAACGGTTTCGAATTCTTATCGAGTTTTTTGTCTTTCGGGAATCGAATTCGAATCGAACGCAAAAAAACGATAAAAGCGCGAGCTCGGATTTTATGAATTCCACGATAAAAAAGCGAGCTCGAGGCGACCTCGTTGCAAACGGTTCGAATTCTTATCCGGTTTTGTCTTCGAATCGAACGCAAAAAACGATAAAAGCGCGAGCTCGGAATTTTATGAATTCCACGATAAAAAAAAGCGAGCTCGAGGCGACCGTTGCAAACGGTTCAAATTCTTATCTCGTTTTGTCTTCGAATCGAACGCAAAATACGATAAAAGCGCGAGCTCGGATTTTATGAATTCCACGATAAAAAAAAAGCGAGCTCGAGGCGACCTCGTTCCAAACGGTTCAAATTCTTATCTCGTTTTGTCTTCGAATCGAATTGGAATCGAACGCAAAATACGATAAAAGCGCGAGCTCGCATTTCATGAATTCCACGATAAAAAAGTGAGCTCGAGGCGACCTCGTTGCAAACGGTTCGAATTCTTATCTCATTTTGTCTTCGAATCGAATTCGAATCGAACGCAAAATACGATAAAAGCGCGAGCTCGCATTTTATGAATTCCACGATAAAAAAGCGAGCTCGAGGCGACCTCGTTGCAAACGGTTCGAATTCTTATCTCGTTTTGTCTTCGAATCGAATTCGAATCGAACGCAAAATACGATAAAAGCGCGAGCTCGCATTTTATGAATTCCACGATAAAAAAAAGCGAGCTCGAGGCGAGCTCGTTGCAAACGGTTCGAATTCTTATCCGGTTTTGTTTCTCTCCGAATCGAACGCAAAATACGATAAAAGCGCGAGCTCGCATTTTATGAATTCCACGATAAAAAAGCGAGCTCGAGGCGGTTCGTTGCAAACGGTTCGAATTCTTATCCGGTTTTGTCTTCGAATCGAATTCGAATCGAACGCAAAATACGATAAAAGCGCGAGCTCGCATTTTATGAATTCCACATAAAAAAGCGAGCTCGAGGCGATCGTTGCAAACGGTTCGAATTCTTATCCGGTTTTGTCTTCGAATCGAATTCGAATCGAACGCAAAAAAACGATAAAAGCGCGAGCTCGCATTTTATGAATTCCACGATAAAAAAGCGAGCTCGAGGCGACCTCGTTGCAAACGGTTCGAATTCTTATCTCGTTTTGTCTTCGAATCGAACGCAAAAAAAGATAAAAGCGCGAGCTCGAATTTTATGAATTCCACGATAAAAAACGCGAGCTCGAGGCGAGCTCGTTGCAAACGGTTCGAATTCTTATCTCGTTTTGTCTTCGAATCGAACGCAAAATACGATAAAAGCGCGAGCTCGATTTTATGAATTCCACGAAAAAAAAAGCGAGCTCGAGGCGACCTCGTTGCAAACGGTTCAAATTTTATCTCGTTTTGTCTTCGAATCGAATTGGAATCGAACGCAAAATACGATAAAAGCGCGAGCTCGCATTTTATGAATTCCACGATAAAAAAGCGAGCTCGAGGCGAGCTCGTTGCAAACGGTTCGAATTCTTATCTCGTTTTGTCTTCGAATCGAATTCGAATCGAACGCAAAATACGATAAAAGCGCGAGCTCGCATTTTATGAATTCCACGATAAAAAAGCGAGCTCGAGGCGACCTCGTTGCAAACGGTTCGAATTCTTATCGAGTTTTGTCTTCGAATCGAATTCGAATCGAACGCAAAAAACGATAAAAGCGCGAGCTCGCATTTTATGAATTCCACGATAAAAAAAGCGAGCTCGAGGCGAGCTCGTTGCAAACGGTTTCGAATTCTTATCGAGTTTTGTCTTCGAATCGAATTCGAATCGAACGCAAAATACGATAAAAGCGCGAGCTCGCATTTTATGAATTCCACGATAAAAAAGCGAGCTCGAGGCGAGTTCGTTGCAAACGGTTCGAATTCTTATCGAGTTTTGTCTTCGAATCGAATTCGAATCGAACGCAAAATACGATAAAAGCGCGAGCTCGCATTTTATGAAAATTCCACGGAAATTAAAAATTTGGCGAATTCTCCCATAAAAGCGCGAGCTCGCATTTTATGAATTCCACGATAAAATGGCGAGCTCGAGGCGACCTCGTTGCAAACGGTTCGAATTCTTATCTCGTTTTGTCTTCGAATCGAACGCAAAAAAAGATAAAAGCGCGAGCTCGAATTTTATGAATTCCACGATAAAAACGCGAGCTCGAGGCGAGCTCGTTGCAAACGGTTCGAATTCTTATCTCGTTTTGTCTTCGAATCGAACGCAAAATACGATAAAAGCGCGAGCTCGGATTTTATGAATTCCACGATAAAAAAAAAAGCGAGCTCGAGGCGACCTCGTTGCAAACGGTTCAAATTCGTATCTCGTTTTGTCTTCGAATCGAATTGGAATCGAACGCAAAATACGATAAAAGCGCGAGCTCGCATTTCATGAATTCCACGATAAAAAAGTGAGCTCGAGGCGACCTCGTTGCAAACGGTTCGAATTCTTATCTCATTTTGTCTTCGAATCGAATTCGAATCGAACGAAAAATACGATAAAAGCGCGAGCTCGCATTTTATGAATTCCACGATAAAAAAGCGAGCTCGAGGCGACCTCGTTGCAAACGGTTCGAATTCTTATCTCGTTTTGTCTTCGAATCGAATTCGAATCGAACGCAAAATACGATAAAAGCGCGAGCTCGAATTTTATGAATTCCACGATAAAAACGCGAGCTCGAGGCGAGCTCGTTGCAAACGGTTCGAATTCTTATCTCGTTTTGTCTTCGAATCGAACGCAAAATACGATAAAAGCGCGAGCTCGGATTTTATGAATTCCACGATAAAAAAAAGCGAGCTCGAGGCGACCTCGTTGCAAACGGTTCAAATTCTTATCTCGTTTTGTCTTCGAATCGAATTGGAATCGAACGCAAAATACGATAAAAGCGCGAGCTCGCATTTTATGAATTCCACGATAAAAAAGTGAGCTCGAGGCGACCTCGTTGCAAACGGTTCGAATTCTTATCTCATTTTGTCTTCGAATCGAATTCGAATCGAACGAAAAAACGATAAAAGCGCGAGCTCGCATTTTATGAATTCCCGATAAAAAAAGCGAGCTCGAGGCGACCTCGTTGCAAACGGTTCGAATTCTTATCTCGTTTTGTCTTCGAATCGAATTCGAATCGAACGCAAAATACGATAAAAGCGCGAGCTCGAATTTTATGAATTCCACGATAAAAAAGCGAGCTCGAGGCGACCTCGTTGCAAACGGTTCGAATTCTTTTATCTCGTTTTGTTTCTTCCGAATCGAACGCAAAATACGATAAAAGCGCGAGCTCGGATTTTATGAATTCCACGATAAAAAAAAGCGAGCTCGAGGCGACCTCGTTGCAAACGGTTTCAAATTCTTATCTCGTTTTGTCTTCGAATCGAATTCGAATCGAACGCAAAATACGATAAAAGCGCGAGCTCGCATTTTATGAATTCCACGATAAAAAAGCGAGCTCGAGGCGACCTCGTTGCAAACGGTTCGAATTCTTATCGAGTTTTGTCTTCGAATCGAATTCGAATCGAACGCAAAATACGATAAAAGCGCGAGCTCCATTTTATAAATTCCACGATAAAAAAGCGAGCTCGAGGCGAGTTCGTTGCAAACGGTTCGAATTCTTATCGAGTTTTGTCTTCGAATCGAATTCGAATCGAACGCAAAATACGATAAAAGCGCGAGCTCGCATTTTATGAATTCCACATAAAAAAGCGGCTCGAGGCGAGTTCGTTGCAAACGTTTCGATTTCTTATCGAGTTTTGTCTTCGAATCGAATTTGAATGAATTCGAATCGAATTCGAATCGAACGCAAAAACGATAAAAGCGCGAGCTCGGATTTTATGAATTCCACGTTAAAAAAGCGAGCTCGAGGCGAGCTCGTTGCAAACGGTTCGAATTCTTATCGAGTTTTGTCTTCGAATCGAACGCAAAATACGATAAAAGCGCGAGCTCGGATTTTATGAATTCCACGATAAAAAAAAAAGCGAGCTCGAGGCGACCTCGTTGCAAACGGTTCAAATTCTTATCTCGTTTTGTCTTCGAATCGAACGCAAAATACGATAAAAGCGCGAGCTCGGATTTTATGAATTCCACGATAAAAAAAAAAGCGAGCTCGAGGCGACCTCGTTCCAAACGGTTCAAATTCTTATCTCGTTTTGTCTTCGAATCGAATTGGAATCCGAAAAACCCGCAAAATACGATAAAAGCGCGAGCTCGCATTTCATGAATTCCACGATAAAAAAGTGAGCTCGAGGCGACCTCGTTGCAAACGGTTCGAATTCTTATCTCATTTTGTCTTCGAATCGAATTCGAATCGAACGCAAAATACGATAAAAGCGCGAGCTCGCATTTTATGAATTCCACGATAAAAAAGCGAGCTCGAGGCGACCTCGTTGCAAACGGTTCGAATTCTTATCTCGTTTTGTCTTCGAATCGAATTCGAATCGAACGCAAAATACGATAAAAGCGCGAGCTCGCATTTTATGAATTCCACGATAAAAAAAGCGAGCTCGAGGCGAGCTCGTTGCAAACGGTTCGAACTCTTATCGAGTTTTGTCTTCGAATCGAATCCGAATCGAACGCAAAATACGATAAAAGCGCGAGCTCGCATTTTATGAATTCCACGATAAAAAAGCGAGCTCGAGGCGAGTTCGTTGCAAACGGTTCGAATTCTTATCGAGTTTTGTCTTCGAATCGAATTCGAATCGAACGCAAAATACGATAAAAGCGCGAGCTCGCATTTTATGAATTCCACTATAAAAAAGCGAGCTCGAGGCGAGTTCGTTGCAAACGGTTCGAATTCTTATCGAGTTTTGTCTTCGAATCGAATTCGAATCGAACGCAAAAAACGATAAAAGCGCGAGCTCGCATTTTATGAATTCCACGATAAAATGGCGAGCTCGAGGCGACCTCGTTGCAAACGGTTCGAATTCTTATCTCGTTTTGTCTTCGAATCGAACGCAAAAAAAGATAAAAGCGCGAGCTCGAATTTTATGAATTCCACGATAAAAAACGCGAGCTCGAGGCGAGCTCGTTGCAAACGGTTCGAACTCTTATCTCGTTTTGTCTTCGAATCGAACGCAAAATACGATAAAAGCGCGAGCTCGGATTTTATGAATTCCACGATAAAAAAAAAAGCGAGCTCGAGGCGACCTCGTTGCAAACGGTTCAAATTCGTATCTCGTTTTGTCTTCGAATCGAATTGGAATCGAACGCAAAATACGATAAAAGCGCGAGCTCGCATTTCATGAATTCCACGATAAAAAAGTGAGCTCGAGGCGACCTCGTTGCAAACGGTTCGAATTCTTATCTCATTTTGTCTTCGAATCGAATTCGAATCGAACGCAAAATACGATAAAAGCTGGAGCTCGCATTTTATGAATTCCACGATAAAAAAGCGAGCTCGAGGCGACCTCGTTGCAAACAGTTCGAATTCTTATCTCGTTTTGTCTTCGAATCGAATTCGAATCGAACGAAAAATACGATAAAAGCGCGAGCTCGCATTTTATGAATTCCACGATAAAAAAAGCGAGCTCGAGGCGAGCTCGTTGCAAACGGTTCGAACTCTTATCGAGTTTTGTCTTCGAATCGAATCCGAATCGAACGCAAAATACGATAAAAGCGCGAGCTCGCATTTTATGAATTCCACGATAAAAAAGCGAGCTCGAGGCGAGTTCGTTGCAAACAGTTCGAATTCTTATCGAGTTTTGTCTTCGAATCGAATTCGAATCGAACGCAAAATACGATAAAAGCGCGAGCTCGCATTTTATGAATTCCACTATAAAAAAGCGAGCTCGAGGCGAGTTCGTTGCAAACGGTTCGAATTCTTATCGAGTTTTGTCTTCGAATCGAATTCGAATCGAACGCAAAAAACGATAAAAGCGCGAGCTCGCATTTTATGAATTCCACGATAAAATGGCGAGCTCGAGGCGACCTCGTTGCAAACGGTTCGAATTCTTATCTCGTTTTGTCTTCGAATCGAACGCAAAAAAAGATAAAAGCGCGAGCTCGAATTTTATGAATTCCACGATAAAAACGCGAGCTCGAGGCGAGCTCGTTGCAAACGGTTCGAACTCTTATCTCGTTTTGTCTTCGAATCGAACGCAAAATACGATAAAAGCGCGAGCTCGGATTTTATGAATTCCACGATAAAAAAAAAAACGAGCTCGAGGCGACCTCGTTGCAAACGGTTCAAATTCGTATCTCGTTTTGTCTTCGAATCGAATTGGAATCGAACGCAAAATACGATAAAAGCGCGAGCTCGCATTTCATGAATTCCACGATAAAAAAGTGAGCTCGAGGCGACCTCGTTGCAAACGGTTCGAATTCTTATCTCATTTTGTCTTCGAATCGAATTCGAATCGAACGCAAAATACGATAAAAGCTGGAGCTCGCATTTTATGAATTCCACGATAAAAAAGCGAGCTCGAGGCGACCTCGTTGCAAACAGTTCGAATTCTTATCTCGTTTTGTCTTCGAATCGAATTCGAATCGAACGAAAAATACGATAAAAGCGCGAGCTCGCATTTTATGAATTCCATGATAAAAAAGCGAGCTCGAGGCGACCTCGTTGCAAACGGTTCGAATTCTTATCTTTTGTCTTCGAATCGAATTCGAATCGAACGCAAAAAACGATAAAAGCGCGAGCTCGCATTTTATGAATTCCACGATAAAAAAGCGAGCTCGAGGCGAGTTCGTTGCAAACGGTTCGAATTCTTATCGAGTTTTGTCTTCGAATCGAATTCGAATCGAACGCAAAATACGATAAAAGCGCGAGCTCGCATTTTATGAATTCCACGATAAAAAAAGCGAGCTCGAGGCGAGTTCGTTGCAAACGGTTCGAATTCTTATCGAGTTTTGTCTTCGAATCGAATTCGAATCGAACGCAAAATACGATAAAAGCGCGAGCTGGCATTTTATGAATTCCACGATAAAAAAGCGAGCTCCAGGCGAGCTCGTTGCAAACGGTTCGAATTCTTATCGAGTTTTGTCTTCGAATCGAATTCGAATCGAATGCAAAATACGATAAAAGCGCGAGCTCGCATTATATGAATTCCACGATAAAAAAGCGAGCTCGAGGCGACCTCGTTGCAAACGGTTCGAATTCTTATCTCATTTTGTCTTCGAATCGAATTCGAATCGAACGCAAAATACGATAAAAGCGCGAGCTCGCATTTTATGAATTCCACGATAAAAAAGCGAGCTCGAGGCGACCTCGTTGCAAACGGTTCGAATTCTTATCTCGTTTTGTCTTCGAATCGATTTCGAATCGAATGCAAAATACGATAAAAGCGCGAGCTCGCATTATATGAATTCCACGATAAAAAAGCGAGCTCGAGGCGAGCTCGTTGCAAACGGTTCAAATTCTTATCGAGTTTTCTCTTCGAATCGAATTCGAATCGAACGCAATATACGATAAAAGCGCGATATCGGGAAAATTGCCTTCCGCGAATTCGAATCGAATTCTATTCGTTTCGAATTCGATTCGAACTCGTTATCGTTTTTGTGTTTATTGGGTTACAGGGAAAAAAAACTTGTACGTCAAATTGAAAAACCATTTTCACAACCAACAATTACCAAATTTACACGACACGTTTTAAACGTGCTACTATGTATAGTAGGCATCATTGTTAGTTTCGATAGACATGTTAGTGTTGAATGCATCATTTTATATTCCAACAAATTTTACTTTAAAGGAGTATGTATGCTGAGTGCTCATAGACGTTTAGTGGACCAAAAACAGAAGAGTTGGAAGAGATCATTTTGGACGAATTTTTCGAAAAATCCGAGAAAACTTATGTTATATATGTACAAAATTCCAAATGAAAATAAAAGATTAAAATGGATATACATATTAAAAGGAATAGGCTTAATCATGGGATGTAAGAATATTCCACTTTTGACATTTTAAATCAAGACGATTTAAATTTTGTTCTTTAATCTCGGGATTTAGACATATTTAAACAATAGCCTATAAACTATAAAAGAAAGTATAGACCTCCCTGCCATAGATATTTTAAATATTATTGGAAGCGTGGGGTTTTCGTTTTTTTTGCTTTTTTTGCCCCCCTCCCCATCCCCATCCATTAAATGCTTGGTACACCCTTGATTAAATGGTATCGATGTTTTGAAAATTCTCATAATATCAATGTATTCTTAGACTATCGATGTTTTTTGTCGTGCTCTACATTATTATATATTGCCTATTGTTTTAATTTTCATCAGTAGGGGGCATATGTTCGTTCTGGATGTGCAACTTTTTTGTATGGAAAATCGGAAAAAGACGCACATTGAAGATCTAGAAAATTTTTGTTGATTTGTATGAGACGTCGCACATTTAAGATCTAGAAAATTTTTGTTCATTTGTATGAGGCGTCGCACATTTGAGATCTAGAAAATTTTTGTTCATTTGTATGAGACGACGTACATCTAGAAAATTTTGGTTGGTTTATATGAGATGACATACGTTTAGGTCTTTGGAAATTTAGGAAGTTTGTATGAGGTGACATACATTTAGGTCTTCGGAAATTTTTGGAGGTTTATATGAGAGAGTTCGCATTGAGCCTCATTGAAGAGGTGAGGGGGTGAGAAACTGTGCGGTAGGAGAGCATATATAGTTCAATATGTAAACATTGGGTTAGAGCTGGAGTTGACTTATCGCTACTGAAGTCATTGAGATGAAGATAAGGCATGATTTTTTAGCCAGAACAAGTTGAAGCTTGCCTCATTGAATGTTTTGAAAAATTAGTACATATATGTGTGAGTATGGTGTGGGTGAGAAACTGTGCGGTAGGAGAGCATATATAGTTCAATATGTAAACATTGGGTTAGAGCTGGAGTTGACTTATCGCTACTGAAGTCATTGAGATGAAGATAAGGCATGATTTTTTAGCCAGAACAAGTTGAAGCGTGCCTCATTGGATGTTTATTCAAAAATTTTTCAAGTTCAAGTTCAGTTCAATCAGGGGGATATTTTTGGGATTGAATGTTTTGAAAAATTAGTACATATATGTGTGAGTATGGTGTGGGTGAGAAACTGTGTGGAAGTTTGAAGAAAAGTGTGAAGGTATAAAATTAAAATTTGTTCTATTGACGCTATCAGTCTTACAAGTGAAGTCAAACAGATATTGATATAGAGTAGTAACCTTGCGACGCTCAAAAATACAAAAAAGGTAAGGGAAAAACAAAAAACAAAAAATTATTTTAAATTAAATTAATAATGTCCTCTTATTTTTTGTAGATAAATATGACGGATCAAAGTCAGAGAGCTCTGAATGCTATTAAGGACTTCGAAAGACTTAATAAAAAGGAAAGTATCCCTATGAATCAGCTAGCGGAAGGGAAACAGCATCCTATTGTTAGGGCTGTGAGAGTTCAAACAAAATTTGGAAAACGAATTTTATTGGAACTTATCAAAGGAGTAATATTTTTACCGGCAATGTTCAACGATTTGAAGGAAGAAACCTTGGAGCTATTGAAAGATCAAAGTTTTTCTCTAATTCGGAGAGGGTCTATGCAAAATTATACTTTACATATTGTTGAAGGTATTCCAAACTCTCAACCACTCTTCATAGATTTTAACGTTCATGATCATTTGTTCAATGAAAACCTTTTTTACGCCCCACCTAATATAACAACCAATGATATTGAGGAAGATAATGATAATGATTATGTTGATGATGTTATAAATGTTAAGAAAAGGAAAATATTCTAATAAATATGTAAAAAAATTTTTTCAAAAATAAAAGAAAATAAATTTTGTTTTCAATTCTTAAAAGATTCTTTTATTTAATAAATGAATAGAGAAACTTATGACATAGCTGAACCATAATCTTGAACAAATTTTCTTAGAGCTAAAGAATTTTTAAGGGCGCAAGCGCAAGCTTTCTTTTTTCTTGTCAACAAATTACAATGATTGTTACATGTTATATCATCTGAATCACATAGATGCCTTATGTTCTTAAGCGAATAATTACAATCGACTTCTTTTATGCCAGAAATTGTGCACTCTGCCAAAAGTTCCTTTGCCCACATTGCTTTTTCTTCGCCTTTTACATGTATTTGATAGCCTTTGAGGAGAAATTTCATATATTTCTTCATTTCACTCAAAGTGAAGTCACCAGAGTCCCAATCGAGCATATGGTAGTTGTTTTTGAGCCAAATTACTGATTTTTTCTCGGCATCGTTCAATAATTTGAAATTAAATGGTGACTTTATAAGAAAATGGATATATTTTTTATCACTGAAGCAAAAAGCGACTTCCTTAAAAATGAATTGGTTATTAGTGAGTCGGAATCCTTGACAATCGAAGACAACAAATTTAGGCATTTTTCCTTTATCCGGGTTTTATTGTCGTGAACAAGTTTTTTGCTCAAAGGCTTATGATGAAATAAATAAAATGTGCTACAAATCAATGCTTTATATTAAGTGTGCTTTACAATTTCACCAGTCATCGGTTTGTATGTAATGACACGATCATGTATAAGAACACAATATGCCGAAGTGTTTGGTTTAATGTTTTCAAGAGTTTTGAACATTATACGAATATCGAGAGCACCTGTTTTAATTTCTTCATTTTGATGCGATGTGTCAATAACAATTATTGGACATTCTTTAAACTTTTTGCAGCATAAAAGTGAGTGTGACTCAATCATGTAATAACTTTGTTGAAACCTTGCATACATTTCATATAAGAGAGCATATCGATTACGAGACAAATTTAAATTAAGGTCATCGTATGGATATGAAACAGAGTTTAAATGTACTTTTAAATCGGTTAAGCTACAGTTTGTAAACTTTTCTCCATTCTCGAAAGCGATAAGAATAAAACGAGGACGCTCACTTTGTGTTCCTACTTTTATGTTCCATGTATGATTTGTACTTTGAGGTAGCTCTGGATAAAAGTAACATTCCCAACTACGAAATTATATAGGTAGAGGAATATCCTCTTTAATAGTTGTATAGATTTTCAATTGGGCTGCATCGGATAATTGAATTTGGGGAACCTTCCAAGCAACATTTAAGAGCTTTAAGTTAATGTTATCCTTTTCACTCTCTTCCGTACTATAGACAGACTTATCATTTGATCTAGAACGTAGCAAGATAAGCTCATGTTTTGAATTTATCATAATTTTATCAAAGTCTTCGGCAAAGCCCATCAACATTTTTAGTGGTACGCAAAAATTGAAATAGCCATTATTTATAGCTGGTTTAATATTTTCTTCCGGAGACCAACCGGCATTTTCCAACATTGTACTTGTATTTTTGTTTAAGGATACAAGATTTTTTAAAGTAGAAGTTTGACCCAAGTACCGTGTGCGATCAATTTCCACACCATTCATTTCATAACGTATTTCCTCAAATAGATATGCAATACAATTATTTCGAAATTTAACTCCTTTGGGTTCTGCATTTTCGGAACCAATTGAAACAACCCCCTCAATGTACAGTAAGCTTTCATGAGGTAGAACGTAGAGATCTTGATTTTGAATTGCTATCCGTATCTCATCATTGTTGTTAAAGGATTGCAAATATGGTTGATATGTGTGAAATTTTTTCTTCGTAATAGACTCATCGAAGACGGGTTGTTCTCCAACTCTCAAGATATTATTTATTTCTTTTTAATGTAAGTAAATCCCAATGATTGTAAAAAGTTTCTATTTTTAATACTTAATGGCTTTTTTATAAGAAATTTTTCTTTGCTTATTCTTGATGCGTTATGTACAAGAGATGAAGATAAACTGATAGAAGAACCATCGTTCACACCATTTTTATTAAATATAATCATAGCTGATGCTAATTATTCAACAGGTTTCAAGTGGAGTCTTAATGTAATTGTTTCTCCTTGAAAATTTAATAATACACCGTTTTCGTTAACAAGTCTAACTGCAATTGAACCTATCTCTTTGACGATCACAGGCAAATAGATAACATTATTTGGAATTATGTCTATTTTATATCCCGGTTCAACATTTATAGAGAATTCATGTAAGGTGTGGGCCAAGGTACTGTTAACATATGAACCGCCCACAATGTTGCACTCAATACGTACAACATTGTTTTGGGTAATCATTAAACTTGTATCCGATATATGTGTTTCATCAGGTTTAAGTTGACGCTTTGAAAATCCCAAAAGCGATCCAATGCTTCTCTCTCTATTTATACTTAATGTAGCACCAGCTGCTGCTGCTTCTTGATTTTCGTATGCGTCTAAAATATATTTCACAATATCATCGAACTCATATGAAATAATGAAAAATGAAAATAATTTGCTGTAAGAATTGAGGAATTTCCAGTCAAAGTCAATGTTCTTGACATCTTGAGGGGTTGAGATAGTAAAGTAAACTGAATCAATCAAAGAAATAAAACTTCTTTTTATAAAATTTTTTCATAGTATATCATATTTATTTATCCAAGAGTTGTGACTATCGGAAAACCCCAACCATTTTACATACACTTTATCACCCCGCTTCTTTATAACTTTCTCAACTAAATACATGTGAGGAAAACGTGATTTTTGCAATTCTTGTGTATAGAAAGCACCCTTAATTACATTTCCCTGATAGTCTTCTAGAATATAAGTACATGGATTGGTATTTTGAATCTCATTTTTCTTGAAGATTTCCGTTGTCCAATTGGGTGTGTAACCTTTCTCAAAAACATGTTTATATTTGCTTATTCGAACGTAATCGTTTACATGAAATTTGGGCTTATTATAGACTTTCAGACGGTTGTAAATCGTTTTTAGAATTGTTGCTGCATTTAAAGAATTCACTTTATCGGGTGCAATTTTTATTGTTCTGTGCACTTTTCCATTGTACTCTTTAGTCAATTTTTGATATTCATCAATCCATTTGTAAGAACCGCGATTACTGAAGCCCTTCCACATCATATTTTTCAAAGTGCGATTAAATCGTTCAAGTATCGAGGCTTTCATTACACTATAGGTAGAGTAGTGATTTATTTTGTTTTGTTTCATTAAAAGTTGGAACTCTTTATTGAAGAATTCCTTCCCATCATCTGTTTGCAAATTTTTAGGTTTTCGACCGCATTCAAATAAACTTTTCATTGCTTTGGTAACATCAGGAGCTGTTTTCGACTTTATCGCAACGGTCCAGGCATATTTGGAGAAAGTGTCAATGATTGTGAGTAGGTAGCGATAACCTTTGTTGAATGTAGAGTAATTACCCATTTCCACTAAATCAGCTTGCCAAAGATCATCAATATCTTTGGTTATAACAGCTCTTCGTTTAAAATTTCGTCGTGCCTGTCGATGGAGCTCCTCAACTATTTGATATCGACTCATCTTGAAGATGGTATTGTGTGGTTTTGGTTTGGTTTTTGAATAATGTTTTGATTAGAAATCATTGAAAACAAAACATTTTCCGTACCTTCTAAACGCTTCTCAACATATTCCATATACACCTTAAACCTCTCATCAATATCGCGTTCAATAGATTTAATTTTTTCATAAACGGTTTCAATTTCTTTATTAGGGTGACTTTCATAAGCTTTAATTGAATCCTGAAATTCAGTTCGATACGCATCAAGACTTAGAATTACAAAATTTTGCGTTGCAGCGTCGCCCTTTACTATTGGATCTTTAAGATTTCTGATGCGTTTAAAATGAGCGTTGAAGCTGTGATCTCTGCTAGCGCTTAGAGTCAATTCCGTATTAAAACTTTTTGACTTGGATGTATTGTTATTATATCGACCGAATTTGTCCACGCTCATCTTTTTATTTTTCGTCGAGTTTTCATTCAATTACGTCAGCTTCTTTAAGCTCTTCAATAATTGAAATAATTTCGTTGTTATGATTATTATGTCCTGCAGATTGTGATGCTATGAGTAGTCGTAAACGATTAACCAATTCATTTGGGTCATCCCAATATATATAGTTGATTGGATTCAAATTTAAATTCACTAAACCAAATCCTTCTTTCTTCACATCTAAGTTCGAGTTTGACCCTTTACTCTCCACATCTTTGATTAAAAATTGAATAATGTTTAGATACTTGGGTCTTTTGTTTCCATTGACTTGACCACGAGATGTATAGCCACGTCTATAGGCATTAGTTTTCAATATAATTTTCTTATACAATTTTAAATCCGGTTCAGTATATTCGATAGGATTTTTTGTGAACATTAACTGAAAAAGTCCTGGTGTCATTGTAAATGTTTCGTCACCAATTTGAACTTGATTAGAACTTTTGAATGATATTTTTGAGTCTCCAAACATCAATTGCTTTTCCGAATTGTAATTCAATCCAAATATTCTATCTAGACTGTTTTGCTTTTCTAGTAGATCAAAATTCGGTTCATTTAACAAATTACTGACTTCTCCTTCTTCTTCTTCCATGGCTTTAATAGTGTTTGATTTATTATCATCATCATCAACGTCATCATCATTGCTATAAAATTGATCATTGCTTTCTTCATCATCATCATAATCTTGAAAAGAATCAACACTATTAGACCTTTTTGGTGTACTAGTTTCAATCTTTGGTAGTTTATTAATTTTTTTCCTCCTATCTTTTTTCATCGGTCTTTTGAATAAATTTTTTTTGTTGAAAGTTGAAATATTTGCTTTAGAGTTTTTAGCCAAATCATTTACTATTTCATTTTTAACTTTAGTTTCTGTAAGCAAATCCTTAATTGGAGCTGTGATTGGTAGAAAAGTTTTTTCCAGACTTTCTGCTGCGCTTAAATCATTAATTTTAATGGCTTTGAACTTATCCCTCAAAACTTTTCTCGTCTGAATAATTTTGGAAAGCAATTCATCATCCATGACTTTGTTGTTGCTACTGATAACGCTCTCAATGAACTGTTTGCATTAATGGTTAAATTATTAATGAGATCATTTAAGTGTCCATGACATCTTTTATATTATAAATTTTCCTCAATTTAATTGCCACCTTCCGTGGCGTAGTGGTTAGGAGTATGTCGTTGTCATACATCTATAGGCTCAATGCGAGGTGTTTAACTCTCGACACAGGTAGAAACTTTAGAAAATCCTATTTATTATCTTCCTCTCTCTTTCACTGTAACTTCTACATTGCAATTAATAGGGAAATAAGTGATAAAATATAACTCTCTATCTCTCTCTCTCTCTCTCTCTTTCTCTCTCTCTCGAATAGAGAAAAGAAAAAATAAAATTGTATACAGTTTATAAAAATATAATTTATTAGTTTTCAATCGGGTACAGTAGTTTGCAGGTGTAAAAATGCATTGACCATATGTAAAACTGTATATATGTCGTTTGGAAAAACATATTTGCTACTGCATTGTGGATATACTATTGCTTTAAGGCGTAGAATAAGTCGTGATATTTGCAATATTGCATTCAACTCATCTTGATGAATAGTATGATTGTTGGTATGACGTAAGCATATTAATGGACAATTAGGCGACCAGCGTATATGTTCTGCTAGAGGATCATCATTTATTTTCCATTTACAAATTTCCACTGTGCAAAAGTAACATTTTGATATATCTTCACTGCCAGTGTAAAACATTCCAAATTGTGCAAGCCTTCTTGTATCCATCCATCCCAAAGGTGTGATGTACGGCTGGAAGTAAGATTTCTGTCTGTTGGCCAAACCAACTTCATACCATTGCGCTCGCATACCAAACCAAATTTTACAAACAAAGAAAGTGTCGATTGGGTAACAGGCAGCTATAAGAGCGAACGAACCAACTTTCGATCACTGCAAGAAGTATGCAAATGCATGAGCCTAATCGTCAGTTGTGTGAGTAAATAAGAACTTGTATACAGAACTGTTTCGTTCAGTAGTGACATTTCAATTTAAGAGCCGAAAGAAGCGGACGCGGCTGGAGAAGCCGCATTTAATCGTGGAAAACCAAGTCTTCTATAGTGGTTAATTTCGTAGAAGTTAACTAATTATTTATCGACGATCTCCACGCACCGCTGAAAACAAATAATCTGCACATTTACAACAGGGATTTGATCTGTATAAACTCTGGCCGATACAAGAAGGTTGGTAAGATAAATCTCACAAGTCAACGCTTTGTGACTAAGCTTTCGATTTAGGCAGAATTCATGCTGGCAGTTGGCAGCAGTAAAGGCGTGATAGTGCCACTCAAAGGGTGGACTGCCTGGAGCGTTCCAGGGATAAGGTACCGTTTGGTACATAACCTCAAAACGGAGCTCATCGTTTGCAACGAGATCGACAGCGAACAGAAGTGTTAGTGCCGACGCCGGCAGAGCTGCTGACGTTAAGCTGACAACTGCGTATCGACGTTGAGTTGACGACTGCGCATCGACGTTAATGCGTTTTTTTCCCTTCTTGTACATTTTCTTCGCGCGGGTTTAGCAAATGAACTAAAACGCTAGCAAGCGCGTACTGAGCTTGTTAAATGAGCGAGACGTCACAATAGAATCAATTTTTTTTTCTCTCTGGGCTACCGAAATTAATTTTTTTGTTTTATTCTTTTTCTTTCTTTTTTTTTTGAGATGCATTAACCGTAAAGTTGTCGTCTTTCATTCTAACTAAGTTAGTCTGTAGTTAAAAAAATTATAACTAGTAATTTTTTTTTAGAGTAATTCAGCGCAAAGAACGCACTAATGTAACGTCTTCGAATTCGACGGGCCCATCGAAGGATCGATAGATGGTAATCTGAGTAAGTGAGTAACAACCAAGAATAATTTAATTAAGTTTTCTATTATTTTTTTTTGTCTGGGTATTATGTCGCATAACCCTTAAGAATATAACTACAGACCAAAAAGGCTGATTATACGATTGAAATTTAGAAGGCAACCTACATTTGATAACTTGAATTAATATTTTTTTTCTTACAAATAAAGTAAGCGTTAAACTAAATTTATAGGTTAGTGTGTGGGATAGCCGCACATATCAATGAAATGAAAACTTTATTTTTTTTGAATTAGAAACAATAAACAAATGAATTGGACAATGTAATAAATTGTTGATTAAGACGATTGGAATGGGGTGAGGATCGAGCTGGTATAGAATTGCATTGACAATCGGGACTAGATCAAAAAAAAAAAAAAAAATTATTCTATCTGGTCAGGCAGGGAGGGTAAGGACCAGGGGCCATTAACACCTCGGTTCCTGAATTAAGTTGCGAGTGACTGTCGAAGTAAATAAAGCTGGAACTTCACGAATAGTATACCATTTATTTTGAATCCTGAAATTTTTTTTTTTATATATAACAGTGTACCTAAAACAATTGTATTTGTCTGCGGGCTGGTGAGATAGGTAAGAATCCCGACGATCTGGCGAGCTAGTTGAAGCACTGCTAGAGGTACACAGTCCGACTCTCATCCACCCATTAAGAGAAGCTAATTCCATCTTTCTCACATTTCATGCCTTAGGTATGAACCAAAAATAGTCGTACATTACAATTTGGCGCCCAACGTGGGGCAAGATTGGCAAAATCCTGTAAATAACATCAATAGGAATACTCCCCACTTTCTAAACCTTGACTTTACAGCAAGGCCTACCTCGATTTTTTTTTCTCACCATTTACTTGCTAGCATTGAGAATTACTCGTTTCCGATTTGTCTAAAACCATTTCATGGAGTAGCGAAATAAAGTCAAGGATTTTGAATTGATCGACCTGATATGGGATAGGCAAGTCTGTTTCAAGCTATCTCTGCGGCACATATATATTTACTGGTAGTTAAATGGGTAGAATATATTTGGAATTCGTATGCAGGGTGAAGTACTCTGCGTAGCGACCAATAAAATTCCTGCCCTAGTGACTCCAAGTTAATAGCCTCTAATAATAATAATAATTTACTTATTACTTCGTCACTCGCTTGCAACTAGACTGGCTTGAGACCTCACCTCTATACCTCCGATCGTTTTAATAAAGCTAATATGACCGTAAGACACAGTAACGATTTTAATTTAGATTTAATTACTGACTCAGAAGTAATTTGCAGGATCTGTCAGAATGCGTATTTACCGACGATGCCAGTCGCCACTACACAATGCAAACATTCGTTCCACAAAGAGTGTATTGAAAAATTCCTGCGAGAAGAAGATCACTGCCCCGTATGTCAGCTTCCGTGCAGCTTACTAACTCTGACTCTTTCCCGTCCGCCAACGCTAAGTGGCAATGACGCTCATCCAGATCGAGAAGAGCAACAGTTCGCTTACGGTGTAACGGAACAGCCAAATGGTCAGCCTTTACTTGGTGCCAAGTCTAAAGCTAAAAGCAAGTATGCACCCAGAGGCCGATACAATAGACATATTATGAATACGCGATACAAAAATACGCAGCGAAGTGGAGCGCAGACTGATTTTGACGAAGGGCAATCCTTGTTAAATGTAGATGCTCACAGCATGGTAAATAATGAAAACGACAAGCTTCCAACTGTTACACAGGTTGAACAACACGGGCTCCTTCAGGAGCTTGTAGCCTTTATGAATCGTTGTCTGACAGAGTCATTGCAACAAAACTTTGCTGCATTGATACCTAATCTTGAAAATAAAATTGCCCGCGGTTCTGGCGTCGAAAGGTTAGCCCGGCCGTCTAATGAGGAGAAACTCTCCATGGAAGGAGAAGTTGAATGGCCTCGAATGATGCCTCCTCCAGGCGACCGAACTAATTACGCTGAACATTCTCGAGATCAGGATCCGCGAGATTTCGAAGAACAACAATTTTCGGTACGGACCACGCGCTATGGTAGCAACGCGAGCGTTTCGCCGGAGAAAGCACCAATAATTATACAGAGTTGGCACTTAAAGTACGACGGGACTAGGATTGGAATGGCGGCAGATGAATTTTTGTTCAGACTTCAATGTTTGACTAAGAGCAATTTACTGGGTGATCAGAAGCTGCTTTGTAGTCATTTACACTTGCTTTTCACTGATTCCGCCAGTGATTGGTACTGGAAATTTCATCGCCGCAATCCGAATTTCACGTATGACTTGTTTCGACTCGAATTCCTTAGAAAATTCGAGGACCTAGATTCGGATTATGACATTTGGAATAGAATCCACAAGCGACTCCAAAGAGAAGGCGAATCATTTGAAGCATACCAAAAATCTCTCGAGGACTTAGCCGACAAATTAGAAAATGAACTAAGCGAAGTTGGTTTAGTGGATATTTTAATCCGCAATTCGAAGCCCAGCTTGAGATACGAACTGCTTCATTTAAATATAAAGACTCTCGTCAAACTGAGAGAAGAAGTGCGCAAGCATGAACATTTCTTTGCCGACGTTAAAGACGACATTAGACGAAAAAGAATTCCGTTCACTCCAAATATTTCGCAAGTAGAATTTACTCAACCTGAGGCGGATCCGGAAATCCTGGCTGTTACATATCAAAATGGCGGTGGAGGTTGCTATAACTGCGGAAGGACAGATCATCACTACCCCGAATGTGCAGAGCCCTTAACCGTGTTTTGTCATAATTGTGACAAAAAGAATGTATATTACGCAAGATGCAAAAAATGTCAGCCTTGGAAAAACTGGAAAAGGGATGTATCCAAACCAGGCGATACAGTACATCCCAAAACCCAATCGCCAACACCGAATACCAGCAGTCCGAACCTGCCGCCACAGAATTAGTACAGTCAGCTAATTTTGTCCACCGAGCCGCGAATTCTACTCCAATAAAACCTGTAAACGCGCGCAATGACAATCCTACCATCCTATCTGATAAGACATTTGCACCACAAAACCCGACCTTAAATCGTATGTCTCTGCGGTTTCTACCACTCCCAGAGAGGCTAACATATTACAACCAATTTAAAGAACGTATATTTTCAGATTTGGCTTCCTTAAACCGTAACAAAGTGAAAAGGTCAACTCGGCGTCTAAGAGATTTTTGGAAAAGAGTCTTAAGCTCCAGAAAAAACATAGTCGCATCTGTGATTGGCGCTTCAGATGATAGGCTTTATACGGATATAAAGATTTTTGATAAGACGTACACCGCTTTACTAGATTCCGGCGCTTCCATCAGTTGCCTGGGAGGAAAGGCCGCCAACGAAGTTCTGTCTAACAACCATGTAAAAAATTGCACAGGTAGCATAACGACAGCCAGCGGAAACAGTTGCCCGGTGAAAGCCCGTATCAACATTTGGCTGACATATAAAGGCCGAACGAAATCCCTGAACTTATTTATCGTGCCTGCCCTGAAACAAGACGTTTATTTGGGAATTGACTTCTGGCGAGAGTTTGGAATCCTAAACTCTCTAAAGGAGCTCCTGCCAACCCGTGATACTATCGCTGAACTAAGCGCGGACGTAGCGGAATCGGATCTTAAGAAACATACACTAAATGTAATGCAACAAGGGCAGTTAAAAAGCGTAATGGATACATTTTTGTCTTATGAACGAAATGGGCTTGGGCGTACGTTTGCAATCGCGCATTCCATCGACGTAGGTAACGCCAAATCCGTTAAGCAACGGCACTGGCCAATATCACCAGCTGTGTTGAAAAGTTGTTGTTCGCCGAAGTGGACCATATGTTGGCTATGGACGTAATAGAAGAATCTTCAAGTGCGTGGAGTAGCAATTGTGTCTTGGTAAAACGAGGAGATAAGCATCGATTGTGTCTGGATTCCCGAATTATAAACCAGCTAACCGTGAAAGACGCCTATCCTTTACCACAGATTGACGGGATTTTAAGCCGAATTCCGCCCGCTCGTTTTATAACTGGCCTGGACATGAAAAAAGCTTTCTGGCAGATCCCACTCGACAAAGCCTCCTGTGAAATTACCGCTTTTACGGTGCCGAACCGACCACTATACCAGTACAAAGTAATGCCTTTCGGATTGTGTAACGCTCCGCAAACGTTATGCCGTTTGATGGATCGCATTATCCCCGCACACATACGAAACCGAGTATTCGTTTATCTGGATGATTTACTCGTTCTGTCCGACGACTTCGATTCACATCTTACTTTATTATCGGAAGTGTCTCAACATCTGCGGGATGCGAATTTGACCATTAATGTATCGAAGTCAAAATTCTGCATGCGAGAAATTAAATATTAAGGCTTCATTATTGGCGATGGTAAAATAAGAACTGACCCCGAGAAGGTCAAGGCGGTCGCTCACTATCCGATCCCCAAAACGGTCAAGCAGCTACGAAGCTTTCTCGGCCTAGCCGGCTGGTATAGACGGTTCGTGGATAACTTTGCCGACATAACGGGTCCTCTCACCGAACTTCTTAAAAAGAACAAGAGTTTCCAGTGGACGTCGGAAGCACAGGAAGCGTTCGACCACTTGAAGAGCAGCTTATCCTCGGCGCCGGTCCTCACGACACCAGACTTCCAAAAGGAATTTGCCCTAATATGTGATGCCAGCACTTATGGGGTAGGCGGCGTATTGGCGCAACAAAATTCAGACGGACAAAAAATGCCTATTGCTTATTACTCCTGTAAATTGACGAAATCCCAACGAAACTATTCGGTTTCGGAACTTGAATGCCTGGCCGTAGTCTACGGTATTAAGAAATTCAGAGCCTACCTAGAAGGACAGCCTTTTAAAGTGATCACCGATCATTCGAGTTTACAGTGGCTTATGAAACAAAAGGACCTTTCGGGACGTTTAGCTCGATGGACATTAAAGCTCCAGGGATTCTCGTTTGAAATAGAGCACCGGCGTGGCAAGGACAACGTAGTGGCCGATGCGTTGAGCAGACGTTACGAAGATCACATCGAGTCATTGACAGAAGCGTTCCCGATCGTGGACTTGCAATCATCAGAGTTTCAATCCGCGGAATACAAGCAGCTGATAGACACTGTAACCGAAAATCAAGGCCGATTACCTGACTTACAAATTAGAGATAAGCTCGTTTACAAGCGCACCGAGTTTTCGTCCGGCGACGTCGATCAGGAAGTCAACGTGTGGAAATTATGGGTTCCATCTACGATGACGGTAGAACTAATAAGGAATGCACACGATCATCCTAATGCTGCACATTGTGGTATGGCGAAAACCGTCGAAAAAATGAAAAGATATCTGTATTGGCCAGGCATGGTCACGCAAATACGGAACTATATCTCCAACTGCGACATCTGCAAGTCTGTTAAAAATCCGAACATTTGTTTAAAACCTCCCTTGGGGCAGCCTTTGATCTCTGATAGACCATTTCAAAAGTTATATAAGGACCTACTGGGGCCATACCCGCGCTCCAAAAACGGCCATATAGGATTGTTGTTCGTGGTGGATCATAACACCAAGTTCCACTCCCTCTGTCCTTTAAAAAACTTCACCACGCAGAAAATATGTTCGTTTTTGGAGGACACAGTTTTTAGTACATTTGGGATACCAGAAACTATTTTGACAGACAACGAAACTCAATTTAGATCAGGATTGTTTGCAGCGATGCTAACCCGATTGGGAGTTTTACACCGACGCACAGCCATTTACTCTCCTCAAGCGAATGCCAGCGAACGACTGAATCGCTCGATTCTGTCGGCCATAAGAGCATATATCGGTAAGGATCATACAACATGGGATAACCATTTGAATGATATCAACATCGCCCTGCGGTCAACTGTGCATCAGAGTACAGGTCACTCTCCTTACTTTTTGGCATTTGGACAGAACATGATTCTCAACGGGAAAGACTATGAGCTTCTACGTCGTTTAAACCTTCTTCAAGACGATGTCAACCTAAATAAATCCGATATGTTAAAGGGAATTCGGCACCGTGCGAAAAACGCTATACAAAAATCACATGACTCTAACTCGGTGCGATATAATCTACGCACTCGTCCAGTACAGCTAAAAGAAGGAGAATTAGTTTTTGCCCGTAATTTCTCACAAAGTAACGCGAGTAAAAACTTTAATGCCAAGCTAGCGCCTACCTTTATAAAAGCGTCCGTGAAAAAGCGTATAAGTCCCATATACTACGAGCTTATAGACGAAAACCAAAAGATGTTGGGTACATTTTTTTTTTTTTTATATATCTCAATTTATTTACATACAATCTGTCTTCTTGGCATTCAGTAGTACATTTAATAATAATAAAAATAAAAATAATATGAAAAAAGAATAGAGCATGTTAAAGTATATCCATTGATATACTTCATATTAAAGCAAATAACATTATTGTATTTGGAGAAGGTATTGCAAAAAACCAAAAAATTGGGGAGAAAAAAAAGAAGAAGGAATACTGAGAGGATACTGCAGTAGTATTTAGAACCTCGTTAGAAGATCCATTGGTTGATATCGTTTCAGTCTCCGTGTGTTGTATTCTGCATTAAGCAATTCATGAGCAAGAACATTTTTATGACCAACTAGACGCGCTGTGTAGCTAGAGCTGAAGCGTTTAATCTCTTCAGTGATTTTTGAAATTTTGAGATCGTTGTGGATTCTGTTGCTGGTGACGTACCAAGGTGCATTTGTGATAATGCGCAGCACCTTCGATTGAAATCTTTGCAGTATTTCGATGTTTGATGTGGCTGCTGATCCCCATAGTTGAATTCCATAGCACCAGATGGGTTTCAGTATTGCTTTGTAGACCAGAATCTTGTTTTCTAGTGACAGCCTCGAACTCTTGTCAATTAGCCAGTACAGATTTCGAAGTTTCAGCCCCAGCTGCTTTCTTTTCAAGAAGATGTGTGAGCGCCAATTTAGCCTACTATCCAGAAGAATACCGAGGTATTTAACTTCTTTTGATTGCGGCAAGATGCACCCGTTCAGTGAAACAGGGGGACACACACCCTTCCTTAGGGTGAACGTTACTTGGGTGGATTTAGTTTCATTGGCTTTTATTCGCCAGGTTTGCAGCCATTTTTGTATTTTGTTCAGGTTATCTTGTAGACGATCAGATGCTATATTGGGTTCCGTGCTTTTTGCCATAATGACTGTGTCGTCAGCATATGTTGCGATATATGTTGCTTCCCCTAGAGGAAGGTCTGCAGTAAAAATTGTGTAGAGAACTGGTCCTAGGACACTGCCTTGGGGAACTCCAGCGTTAATGGAATGAAGACTCGTTACTTCTTCATTAACTCTGACCATAAAGCATCTCCCCTTCAGGTACGACCTTAAAAGGAGGTAGATGCCGATAGGGAGTGACATTTTCAGTTTATACAGCAGACCTGTGTGCCACACTTTGTCAAATGCTTGACTAACATCTAGGAATGCGGCGGTGCAGTATTGTTTCTCTTCCAATGCCTCCCTGGCAATGTTGTATACTCTGTTTACCTGTTGAATGGTTGAGTGTTGTTGCCTAAAGCCAAATTGGTGATCGGGAATAAGCTGGTGGTTGTCTATTATAGGAAGCAATTTTTTCAGTATAATCTTTTCAAGAACTTTAGAAAGCACAGGTAATAAGCTTATGGGTCTGTATGATGCTGGCTGATGCGGCGGTTTTCCAGGCTTTGGTATAAGGATGATTTGGGCAACTTTCCATTGGGAAGGGAAGTGAAGACAACGGAAAACAGCGTTAATAATAAACGTTATATAGCGAATTGCATGCACGGGTAACTCCTTCAACAATTTTGCGGTGATTAGGTCGTATCCTGGCGCTTTTTTTACCTTTAGATTTTTTATGACCTCGATTACTTCATTTTTTCGTACACGGTAAGGACATGATGATGATGGTGATTCTGGCTCTGTGGAATCAGCAAATTCTGTGATAAAGCTTTCATCGTTTTGCGAGATTACTCTTGAAAAGGGCTCAAAGACTTTGGATAAGTGTTCAGCAAAGCAATTAGCTTTTTCTCTGTCGCATCGGGCCCAATTACCATCGGTCATTCTTAGCGCTGGTGAGTGAACGGTTTGGTGGTGGATTTTTTTTGTTGCCTTCCAGAGGGAATAGTCAGAGGCTTGGGTTGGTGTTAGACTGGATAGATAAATTTCAGCTTCCTTGTTGTTGATGTCATGGAGTGTCTTCTTTAGATCTTTAATCGCGCTGTTTAATAACGTTTTGTCAGCTGGATTTCTTGTGATTTGCCATATCTTGCGTAGATGTCGTTTGGTTCTAAGTTTTTCTTTTACAATTGCTCGCACACTCTCAGCTCTATTTATTGCGACAAAACTTGGGGTAGCATTCCATGCAGCTGTTTGGATTGTGATATTAAATCTCTCAACTGCATCATCAATTTGCTGGCTTGTTTGAAGAGGTATATCTAGACTTAAAGATTCTTTAACCGATTGACGAAATTTGGTCCAATTTGTCATTTTGTTATGCAGAAAGGCGGGTTTGTGTTTGAGTGTAAAATCAGTACTTAACGTTACAATCACTGGCGTATGGTCAGAAGAGAGATCTAAGCTGGATTCTGCAAAGGCGTAATTGGAAGAAATTCCTTTAGTTACGCAGAAGTCTAAAACGTCAGGCAGCTTATTACGGTCCGATGGCCAATACGTTGGCTTTCCAGTAGATATGTGTGACAGGTTGTTTTGCTGCATAGTTTGAAAGAGTACTCTGCCTTTTGGTGTGATCATCCTCGATCCCCATAGCGTATGTTTGGCATTATAATCGCCACCAGCAATAAACCGAGAGCCAAGCGTGCTATAAAAATGTTCAAATTGCTCTTTTTGGATAGTGTGTTTTGGCGGACAATATATGGCTGAGAGAGTCAATGGACCTTTTTGATCATAAATTTGAATGCTGGTTGCTTGTAGATGATGATGTTGATAGCTTTCTAAGGATTGATGAGCAATTTTGTTGGTAATTATTATGGCTGTTCCCCCACGGGCTGTGCCTGCAGGATGGTTTGTATTGTAAATGGTATAGTTGGGAATACTCATATAGCTTTTGTTCGTAGAATGTGTCTCAGATATTAACATTATGTCAATACATTTGTCTACCATGAATTCTTTAATTTCATGAATGTGGTTTAGAAGCCCATTGGCATTCCATACTGATAATCTAATTTTTTGATCCATTATCAAATTTGGTGAGCACCGTGGTGATAAGGTTCATCATGGTGGACATTTGCTCCATGAGTACCTTCATCATATTTTTTAGATCTGCAATTTCATCATTTGCTTGTTGTGGCGCAGGCGACGACTGTATTGTCTCTTTGTTTGAAGCATTTCCTAGGACTTGGGCATAAGTAGCCTTCGTTATATTTTCTTTATTAGCTTGAACACTTACTTGTCTTGTTCTCAGTGGCGGATACTTTTTGAGCTGCAGTTCTTTATAAACTGTACAGCCCTTATAATTTGCTGGGTGATTACCTTTACATAGTGTACACTGCACATCACTCGATTTGGTCTTGCGCGAGCAGTCTGATGTTTGGTGATTGCCAATGCATTTGACGCATCTTGGACTATGATGACAATAGGTCTTGGTGTGCCCATAGCGTTGGCACTTACCGCATTGGGGGATTTCCCGTTTTTTTCTTGGCGGTTCGAAATTAATTTTTGTGTTTAGTATAACATCACACTTGTAGATGTCTTTGTTATTTTCTTTTGGTTTTAAGTTGACATAGAACATTGGCAGTGGTTTTTTTGTTGTTCTTTGTTTTATGTTGCTGATATTGACAACATTGTGATCTAGAATCTCAATTGCTTCTTTTATTTCATCTATAGATGTCGAGCTGTGAATGCCTTTCAGAACTACATTAAATAGCCTTTCTTGCTTTGGTCTAAATGTATGAAATTCAGTGTTCCTTCCTTCTAGAGCTTTTGTTATGATAGAGTAGGTTTCAACTCTTGTTGGCTGAATTTTTAATTCATCATATTTCAAAAGTTTTATTTCATATTCATTTTGTGCAATTTTTTCAAGTAATTGCATAAGTGGTTGAATATTATCAACTTTTGATACAAAAATTGGTGGCGGTTTCGGTTCCTTCTGAGCTTTTTCAGTTTGGACTTCATCGTCTGGTTCGTCTACTGGGAGACCTTCAATTCTGTTGGAAGAATTATTTGTGGTGGCTTCTGGCTTGCTCAGCCAATATGTATATAATGTTTGTTGTTTTTTGGCTTTTTTGATATTCCCTGGACTTTCGAGTTGCCTTTTGTTGCTAGTTTTCGAATTTTCCTTAGTAGAATTTTCTTTGTTTTTCTCATTAGAACTATCATATATTTTATTTGATGTTGATTGGGGTGTATTGATGTCACCAGTAGACATCGTCCGCTGCTTTTCAGTGTTCTTCGTGACTCTGAACTGATTTTTTGTTGTATTTAACGTTTTGGGTACATATCATCTAAAAGATATTCAAACTACGAATAAACAAAACTTCAAATAATCATTCATCCGTCCTATTCCAGATAAAGTCGTTATATGACCATATACCGCATTATCTGTGGTGTGATGTACGGCTGGAAGTAAGATTTCTGTCTGTTGGCCAAACCAACTTCATACCATTGCGCTCGCATACCAAACCAAATTTTACGAACAAAGAAAGTGTCGATTGGGTAACAGGCAGCTATAAGAGCGAACGAACCAGCTTTCGATCACTGCAAGAAGTATGCAAATGCATGAGCCTAATCGTCAGTTGTGTGAGTGAATAAGAACTTGTATACAGAACTGTTTCGTTCAGTAGTGACATTTCAATTTAAGAGCCGAAAGAAGCGGCTGGAGAAGCCGCATTTAATCGTGGAAAACCTAGTCTTCTATAGTGGTTAATTTCGTAGAAGTTAACTAATTATTTATCGACGATCTCCACGCACCGCTGAAAACAAATAATCTGCACATTTACAACAGGGATTTGATCTGTATAAACTCTGGCCGATACAAGAAGGTTGGTAAGATAAATCTCACAAGTCAACGCTTTGTGACTAAGCTTTCGATTTAGACAGAATTCATACTGGCAGTTGGCAGCAGTAAAGGCGTGATAGTGCCACTCAAAGGGTGGACTGCCTGGAGCGTTCCAGGGATTAGGTACCGTTTGGTACATAACCTCAAAACGGAGCTCATCGTTTGCAACGAGATCGACAGCGAACAGAAGTGTTAGTGCCGACGCCGGCAGAGCTGCTGACGTTAAGCTGACAACTGCGTATCGACGTTGAGTTGACGACTGCGCATCGACGTTAATGCGTTTTTTTCTCTTCTTGTACATTTTCTTCGCGCGGGTTAAGCAAATGAACTAAAACGCTAGCAAGCGCGTACTGAGCTTGTTTAATGAGCGAGACGTCACAATAGAATCATTTTTTTTTCTTTCTGGGCTACCGGAATTAATTTTTTTGTTTTATTCTTTTTCTTTCTTTTTTTTTGAGATGCATTAACCGTAAAGTTGTCGTCTTTCATTCTAACTAAGTTAGTCTGTAGTTAAAAAAATTATAACTAGTAATTTTTTTTTAAAGTAATTCAGCGCAAAGAACGCACTAATGTAACGTCTTCGAATTCGACGGGCCCATCGAAGGATCGATAGATGGTAATCTGAGTAAGTGAGTAACAACCAAGAATAATTTAATTAAGTTTTCTATAATTTTTTTTTTGTCTGGGTATTATGTCGCATAACCCTTAAGAATATGTTGTGTGTCACAACCGCACAAACAGTTCTTATACCTTATTTCGATATGCGATAAAGTACAACAACGAAAACACCGGCGTTCAGAATCAATAAAACATTAACGCTGACGTAAACAATCAAAGCCAATGATCGCAAATACTAAGAACATCAGACGATTGGATCGGGCGAATGAGCGGCAAGACGAAATGGCCGAAACAGCTAGTCAGCAATTATGTCGCATAAGCTATGCACAAGAAGTTCATCGTCTTAAATACTGACCTGCTCCAATAATAATAATAACAACAACACGTAGCAGGTGAAGACTGGAATAAAGCTGACGCTAGAAGTATTAAGCAACAGCAGCACGCAACAACAACAATCGAGATGACCCAGAAGAGTGTCGCAACAACCGATATTGCTAGAACAGCAATATCTCTTGAAGACTGGAATAAAGCTGACGCTAGAAGTATTAAGCAACAGCAGCACGCAACAACAACAATCGAGATGACCCAGAAGAGTGTCGCAACAACCGATATTGCTAGAACAGCAATATCTCTTTATTTAAACTGAGATTCGTGCACTGGAGGGGGACTACGATCAGAACCGTGAACCGAAGTATTCAGTAGATCTCAACTTTAACGCACCTACTCACGAGCCAGGACGTTGAAGTGTGGATCTCCGTGTTAGCTAGGGAATAGCTCATAAAAGTTAGTTAGCTTAAGGATTTAATGTTTATATTTTGAAATAAATCAATAAATGCTATATTCAATATTAAACGGTCTCGAGTAATTCCTTGCGTTAAGCTACTTAGACGCGCTCCCTAGACGACACAACATTTATGGCGCAGCCGGTTTTCGACTAAAGTAAGTCGGGAAGGAACTACGATCCGTGCGGTTTTCAAAGAACGACAATCCTGATAATGGGTTTAAGTTGGTGAATATTCCACTTATTTTCGAACCAGTTACTAAAAACTGTTGGAGAGCGGTGATACCAAATCCAACAGGGTCCGGGAGAGTTGATAACTCCAAAGGACACCTTAGTAAAAATGGCGCGAAGTGGGCGGAATAACACCGATGATTTTTATAATAACCTTATTTAAGTTGTACTGTTATAAACTGTTGGAGAGCGGTGATACCAAATCCAACAGGGTCTGGGAGAGTTGATAACTCCAAAGGACACCTTAGCAATACGGCTTATTAAGAGTTGTATAAGAAAATCCAAGATTAGTCGAAAATTGTATAATAAAATAGAGTAAAAAGACAGAGCTGAAGACCAAAGACATAATCGGAAGGCGGAAAGCAGAAAATCGACAGAGCATAAGACACGCATAAACATATGGTGAGTTAAAAAAAAAAAACTTGAATAAAATATTTTTTTTTTTGCCCAGAGTCCTTACTGTTAACAAGTTAACAATGAATTCCAATATTTTGGTTAGATTCACTTGTTTATTCACGTCCGAGGCTCAGAATAATAATTGCACAGTTTTTTACATATATGTTAGAAACATGAGTTATATTGAGAATAAACGGCATAACAAATTTAAAAAACGGTTTTGCAATCACAGCCGAAATGTAGTCCGAAGCGAAAAACCACTTATCAACGCTAATTTGAATCCGAACTAATAGAAATACAATAATGCCATCCTTTAAAAATTTAACCACGAGAAAGATCTTCTTCGAAGATTTAGATAGGCCCGGGATATTTAATAGAGTAATAAATATAGAAAGTAAAAAGGAAAATCTATTGAAAATTAAAAAAGATTTTCGAAATATTGGAGTTGAAGATGAAATTAACTTTGAGTTGGTTAGAAAAGTAAAACATATTGAGAGTAAAAAAGAAAATATTTTGAAATGTAGAGAGAGCAGGAACTCGCACGAAGAGAAAAAGCAAGCTTACGAATATGGGCTTCCATCAAAATCAGATAAAAGCGTACATTTAGTAACATGTTTTCAATCCGAACGAATAGAAACATTAAATGATACATTACGGCAAGACTTTCAAGATGATGAATACAGTATAAATAAAGACGAAGATAGAATCAGCATGTTTCAATTGTTCTGGATTTTGATAGTAGATTTATTTATAATCTTTGCTAAAAACATAACCGTAAGATTTTATCGTTTTCACAAAATTCGTAGTAGTAGAGAAAAAGTAGTTATTTCATTTGGAAAATTAAATGATCTTGAGACAACTCTCAAAACGAACGAATCATATTTAATGTCATACAACGCAGTAAGTCCGTTAGTTGGCACTAAAATTTATACAAAATTTATTAAGCGAGAATTTTTAGGAAAATTTTCTGACAACGATAATCACTTTGAAGGACTGGACATACTTTTCAAGGAAACTGATAGCAAGAGTCAAATAGATGACCCTGTTGGAAAAATTGAACAGGAAAATAACCTCACATATAGCAAAAATAATGAAAAAACTAGACATGTAGCATCACTCTCACTTCCGATAGCCAACGTTAGCGAAAGTATTTGTACTGCAGAGACAGTGACGATCAAAGCTAAGGCAATAGGAGTGGAGACAATTGATGTAGAAAACCTTCCCAAGGGAAAAATTTTGCGCAAGGGAAAAGTCAGGCAGAAAAAAGAATTTGTTAACAAGACATCGAGCATGAAAATATTTAATCAACTCGAAGAAGAGCGTAAAGAAATTATATTGCAGAAGATTTTTAAGAGAAACGTTATTGCAGAGAAGAATTCAATTAAAGACAATGTGTGGATCGAATTACCCTGCAACAAGGCTATCGATTACACCATATCTCGTTTGGTTGATTCAGGAGCAGAAACATATTTGTTTGAAGATATGGCAACGGACGCCAAGAATAAAAAATGTTTACGAATATTATTGAAAAATGAGACTTGTAAAAGGTTTACCGATAGGACTGACGGAAACCGGATGAAATTATTAGAACGAGGGCATAGGATTCGTACAGAAAAGACTGTAACAGTTCCACCCTCTGAGACGAGAATAATCCCGAACGAAACCGGGCTACTCGAGCACAAGATAAACGTGGAAATCGGACACGGAGTCCGTAAGAATAAGCAAAAGTATAGAGATCTGAACAAAGCATATTATTGGAAACACGACAGGTATAGATATGTTCTTAGCAGCAACATTTTTGAATGGAATGACATCCAGCACAATATAAGAACTCTCATTAGCAAAATCGTTACTTCTCTTCTAGACAAAGTTTTCGCGCACAATTTCTGTGTACCTTAAAATGCTTCACTCAATAAATGATAAACGAAAAACCAATGGCTAGTTTCAAGTAAAGATACAAATAATTTTGGTTTTTAAGACATTAAACAAGATTTTCTAAAGCAACATACAAGCTAATGCATTTTTTTTAAATAAAAATTAGTATTGAATAAATAAAATAAAATTTTAACAGTTCGCACTCAGGGCACATTAACCTACACGTTTTTTTTTACTATTTTTTCAAGAGCAGCTTTTCAACAAAAATCGCAAACCTAAGCAAGAAGTGGTCTTCCAACTTTAAAAAAAAAAAAAAAGGGAATAGTATTGCGAAGGTAAAAGGGTCACTAATCATGCCTAAATTTTTCAAGCAAATGTGCACATACTTCTTGATGAAAAACAAAAAAAATAATAAGTAAATCGAATAGTATATGCACACTTATATTTACAGATCCAAAAGTATTTGCATGGATGGCAAATATATACATGCACATACTTCAGAGATGACGACATAAGAACCTACATATATCTGAAGTTTTTTTTTTAACGCGATCAAAATTTAACAAAAAGAAATGCACACAGATATGTTTAAGCTACCTTGAAAGCGCTGTGCATTCAAAAACATACATATGTACATTCATCATATCATCAAGATCCATCCACAATTTTTTATATAAGTTTTCAAACCTTAAACTTTTTAAGAGGGGGAAGGGGTCTATTATGGTCTAGTATTATTACAAATTGAAAAAAAAAAATGCATTTCCATATTGTCTATACCTAAAATGAGAAAAGTATTTGCATGGATGGTCGTTCATGCATGCACATGCTTACAATTTAAGACATAAGTATATCAAATGTTAAGAGCTTATGTCGCACGATCAAAGTCGAATTATCAAGTGAAGTTAATAAGCAAGCATATAGCAAGCTTCATTCGCATTCATACAATCATGCATACATACATATAGCAAGCTTCATCCAAACTCATTCAAACTCAGAACATAAAATCACACATGGCTCACAAATATGAAAACTAAGGGCTCATTTACACTTTTGACGTTTAACATCAAATTGACTGAAAATTTTAAAATAATATCTCGATTCAAAAAAACGATTTCGACGTAAAAATTCTTACGATTGTTTTGAATAAGATTTTACAAATATATAAATTGCCCCCTAATATATAAAAAAAAATAATAATAAAATAAAAATAAAAAAAAAAAAAAAAATATATAAAAAATAAAAATATATGCAGAATTTCGAGAAGCTTTACAGTATATTTGTTAGTAAAATCGTAAGAAAATATAATTTTGCTTCAACCTAAAAACTGACAGAAATAAATGTTTAAAATGTAATACAGAGAGAATACAAATGAATATATAACAGAAATTTTTAAACTTAGAATAAGTAAATTTTTGGATTGTAATAGTAACTTTTTAAATAGTAGAGTTAATAAATATCAGTTTAAAGCTTTTATTCAACACGGAGATCACACACCATGAAACGAAAAGATGTAGATGATCAGAAAGCGGCATATCCCACACCAAACAACAACACAACAACAGCGCGAGAGACCAATGAAACTCGCAATACAACACCAGACACTTCAAAAGGCAGTACAACAACTATGGTATAATCAACCACACCAATTTCAGCTATTATAGCATAACCGATGACATTGCTGGGTCTACAAACAACGGCGGAATTAACTAAATTTCAACGCAGCCATGCAGCAAGCACTTTAACTCGAAAAGTCGTTTCACCACACGGAGGTCACAACAAGTAATGACTTGATGAAAAGTCACGATGCTCGTGACTTTGCTGAAGGAGGGGAGGAATGTTGTGTGTCACAACCGCACAAACAGTTCTTATACCTTATTTCGATATGCGATAAAGTACAACAACGAAAACACCGGCGTTCAGAATCAATAAAACATTAACGCTGACGTAAACAATCAAAGCCAATGATCGCAAATACTAAGAACATCAGACGATTGGATCGGGCGAATGAGCGGCAAGACGAAATGGCCGAAACAGCTAGTCAGCAATTATGTCGCATAAGCTATGCACAAGAAGTTCATCGTCTTAAATACTGACCTGCTCCAATAATAATAATAACAACAACACGTAGCAGGTGAAGACTGGAATAAAGCTGACGCTAGAAGTATTAAGCAACAGCAGCACGCAACAACAACAATCGAGATGACCCAGAAGAGTGTCGCAACAACCGATATTGCTAGAACAGCAATATCTCTTGAAGACTGGAATAAAGCTGACGCTAGAAGTATTAAGCAACAGCAGCACGCAACAACAACAATCGAGATGACCCAGAAGAGTGTCGCAACAACCGATATTGCTAGAACAGCAATATCTCTTTATTTAAACTGAGATTCGTGCACTGGAGGGGGACTACGATCAGAACCGTGAACCGAAGTATTCAGTAGATCTCAACTTTAACGCACCTACTCACGAGCCAGGACGTTGAAGTGTGGATCTCCGTGTTAGCTAGGGAATAGCTCATAAAAGTTAGTTAGCTTAAGGATTTAATGTTTATGTTTTGAAATAAATCAATAAATGCTATATTCAATATTAAACGGTCTCGAGTAATTCCTTGCGTTAAGCTACTTAGACGCGCTCCCTAGACGACACAACAAATATAACTACAGACCAAAAAGGCTGATTATACGATTGAAATTTAGAAGGCAACCTACATTTGATAACTTGAATTAATATTTTTTTTTCTTACAAATAAAGTAAGCGTTAAACTAAATTTATAGGTTAGTGTGTGGGATAGCCGCACATTTCAATGAAATGAAAACTTTTTTTTTTTTTGAATTAGAAACAATAAACAAATGAATTGGACAATGTAATAAATTGATCATTAAGACGATTGGAATGGGGTGAGGATCGAGCTGGTATAGAATTGCATTGACAATCGGGACTAGATAACAAAAAAAAAAAAAAATTATTCTATCTGGTCAGGCAGGGAGGGTAAAGACCAGGGGCCATTAACACCTCGGTTCCTGAATTAAGTTGCGAGTGACTGTCGAAGTAAATAAAGCCGGAACTTCACAAATAGTATACCATTTATTTTGAATCCTGAAATTTTTTTTTATATATAACAGTGTACCTAAAACAATTGTATTTGTCTGCGGGCTGGTAAGATAGGTAAGAATCCCGACGATCCGGCGAGCTAGTTGAAGCACTGCTAGAGGTACACAGTCCGACTCTCATCCACCCATTAAAAGAAGCTAATTCCATCTTTCTCACATTTCATGCCTTAGGTATGAACCAAAAATAGTCGTACATTACAAAGGCCAATTTTCGAAAGTTTTTAGGCGCTCGCTCTCATAGCACATTCGATCGGTCATATCCAAAGGTTCAACATTCTTTACACTCTGGATTGATGGTGGCCAAAACGAGTCTGTTCCTCGATGAACAGGTCTGTTTATTGTTGTTGCTGTTGAACAGATCTGCTTATTGAACAGGTCTGTTCCATAATGAACAGGGCTGTTTGCTGTCGATGAAGAAGAAGAAGAAGGATGACTAATGAACTGATCAGATTGTTGCTTGACTCCAAACCTTGTTGTTGAACTGCTTGATCTGTTTTTGAAACTGAACATTTCGTTGTGCATACACTTTGCTTTTATAAATGAATAAATATGTTGAACCCTTTTCTAAATCGTCCACTATTTAATGAATCATCTTTGCTAATGACGAGAAACCCATATTTATCCTTCCAACATTCAAAACAAATTTTTAAAAAATCTTGAAATGACATATCAGTACCAACATGATCATTATAAATATGTCTTATGTTCGTTTCATCTTGTTTAAACATGATAATTAAGTTTGCATTGTCACGAATCAGATGTTTTGGTATTCGAGTATAAGTTTGGCATAGATAAAAGCTATCAATATTATTGTGCCGACCCATACAGAAATAATTTCGTATATTGTTCTGTTTTTCACATGCAACATCATCGAAGATAAAAATAGAATCTGATTTTGCTTTTTCTGGAGCTAGAACTTCTTCATTATCTGAGAAGGTGTAAAAGCCCATTCCTTTTATTGGTTTTATAAGTTGTTGAAGATATTGATATTTCGGTTGATGCAATGACTTTGAATATAAGTATACATTTTTAAATCTAAGACCATTGGGGCTTTCAATAAGACTCAGCATAATGTTGGTTTTTCCACAATTCGATGGTCCGACAATTAGTGCACGTATTGTGTTTGGTAGCAATGAACTATGACGTATTTGTGACAATTTATCATTTGAAATAGTTTTTAGGTCTAAATTTTTCACCGAAATATTCATTTGTTGTCTTATGAAACGCATTTTACTCTTTTAACTAACAACAATGAAATTTTCACCGAAATATTCATTTGTTGTCTTATGAAACGCATTTTACTCTTTTAACTAACAACAATGATATAAAAGCGATTCCTTTTATACTTTTTTGTTCTGAACGCTTTTGACCGTTCATTTGTGTGCTATACAAACAAACAAAAATTTATAAATGCTTGTTAGCAGCAAAAAACTATTTAGTCGTAAACGTAAAGCCGTTGGAAAAGGATTAATAAATAACCTTATTAATAAACTGCCAATTGAACTTCATTTACCAGGCTATCAGTTTTGTGGACCGGGAACTAAACTCGAAAAACGTTTAGCAAAAGGAGACAAGGGTATAAATCTTATGGATTCTGCATGTAGAGAACACGATTGTGCCTACTCTAAATTCAAAGACTTACCTAATCGCCGCATTGCCGATAAGATTTTAGTTGAGAGAGCTTGGGAGAGAGTAAAAGCTCCAGATTCGAGTGTCGCAGAAAAGGCAAACGCTTGGTTTGTCACAAACGCAATGAAAGCCAAACTGAAGATAGGTGGTAGTCTTCGAAAAAACAATAATCGAAAAGTAAAGACTGTGAAGAACAAAAAGAAGAAATTCTGTACTAAAATTTTCACTACTGCAATAAAAAATGCTACAAAAGTTTTAAAAAATGCAAAACCAATTGATATGAATGATGCTTTTCAAATTGCTGAGAAATCTTTATCATCTTCTCTTAAGAGGAAAAATCGTAAAGTTCTACCTCGTATAATCCCTGTACCAAAAGTGGGTGGGTTTTTACCATTAATACCAATTTTAGCGGGTATTGCAAAACTTGGAGGAATAGTATCTGGAGGCATGTCGATTGCAAATATGATAAAAAATATAATATCTGTAAAAGATAAAAAGCCCAAGGAACCTGTTGCCATTGGAAATGGGCTTTATTTAAAACCCTATAGAAATGGATATGGTTTCTATTTTCGTCCTTATTCAAAAAACTAGTTAGCACTCTACCCAAAAGAGCCCTAACCGAGGTCGACCTAAGAAAATATGCCGCTAACTTGAAATCTTTCAGAGGAGTTTTTATGCGAAATACTTTACCAAGACGTCCTCATAAGATTGAATGTGGAATAATTAATCTGGATTCATCAGATGGAGATGGTACTCATTGGGTAGCATATTTTAAAAATAATACTGTTACGGAATATTTTGATAGTTTTGGTAACCTTCCACCACCGAAAGAAGTTGTCAAATATCTCGGTTCAAATAATTTAAGATACAACTATAAACAACATCAGCAATACAATTCATATAACTGTGGTCATTTGTGTTTAAAGTTTCTGTATTCACAATCATGCAACAATTAAATAAAATATCAATTTTAAATACATAAAAAGTTTCTTTTATTTATAATTTGATAATATCTGATAATTATAAACCATTACATATATTCCATTAATTCAATATCTTTAGCAATACTCATGAGTTCGTCATCATTTACAGCAATCTTATAGTGTCCCCAAGCATAAGTATTTTTTTTATCCTCTTTAACAAATGTTTTATCATCATTGTTACTTAAAACTAATTTCGTAAATAATTGTGTATAAATTTTATGAAATTTTGATTTAAAAAAATACATATCGCGAACATAATATTTATCTTCTAATAAACATAATTTATAATCATTAATACTCAATTTATTGAGTACGCATCTTTTAACACCTTTCGACTTTTTTATTTCTTTCGTATCTGTTATATCTAAGGAATACATTTTGGGACGTAGACGCACAAATTCTCTAATTATTTTTCCATTAGCTTCGTTTTTCATCATTCCTAATATTTTTTTATTTTTTAAAGGTAAATTATATGGATTTTTGGAAGGATATTCGGACGTATCAAAACGCAAATCAATATCGTTGGATATATCTGAATAAAAGTCATCCGTCTTTATTGTGTATATAAAGGAATCCGTATCCATATAATTTAGTAAAAGGTTTTCATTATATTTGGGTTTCATATAGTCGTAATGGAAATCATACATTAGAAATTTCGATAACTCGAGTACTATAAAACCTAAATATAACGGTTTATCATATGTAACATGATCCCGATCTAATTGAATTGCTATCATAGAGTCGCTGAAGTGTTTAACGCTGCGAAATGTTGGATGTGCTATAAGAGCACGAGCACCTAAATGTCGTCCTCTATCTTCCCATTCACTCACAATTTTTATGTTTTTCCTTTTATCTACATTTTCCATAGTTTTACCGTAAACCGAATTGTTGAGTAATTTAAAAAAATTCTTCTCAAAATCACTCTTAGAGAGCGTTCTATGATTAGTATTTAAGTCAATGTAGCTCTTTAACCAAGGTGACTGTTTAAACGTTAAAACTCTATGAACTTTTATTAGTTTCATTCCATTCTTAATACATTGTTGTAGAACTCTATAGTGAATGATATAATTTCGTTTATCTGTTAAGTCTGTTATTAGTTTCGATGTCTTTGAACCACCAACTTTTTTATTTTCCGCACAAAAAGGAAAATCATTATGATAATCATGAATTCCTTGGGGATAATCTAAATCTACTTCTAAAATATACCCATATAAAGCTTCTGAATCTATTTCAAATATATTAAAACTTTCAATGTCTTCTACCCATTCAAATTCTCCAGTAGGTAGGTACTGAGACATTGTCCAACCATACAAGTTGTTCGCATCTAAGTATACAATATGTTCAGATGGTTTGGTGGAATCAAAATCAGGCATATATTTGTTGTTGGCTTTAGAATGTCGTTTTGAACATTGGACAATACCACCTCTGATTCCTTTTTTAACGAAATCATACATACTTATATCTGTAAATAGTTCGAGTTCTATTTTTGTTGATTTCAACATTGCATCCCAAGATAAGCCCGGAATAGTTATGTATTGACAAGGATCCAAATCATAGATACTTTTACATATTTTTCGAAAATTTTCTAAGATATCGGTTAGGAGAAATACATCTGTTTTTAAATAGAGAATCATGTAGTCTTTCAATGATTGACAATTTAATGTATTCCATACATTTACAGCATGACTATAGTCCTCAATAGAACACTCACTATTATTTAGTATATTGAAAAATTTCTCACGGGGAGGTAGTTGATTTTCTTCAAGACGTTCAATTGAATCTAAATATTCATAGGGAAAGACACCCTTTCTTTTAAGTAAAGAAAACTGTTCAGTGTTGGGATACATTGATCTGAGTACGTGAAAATCTTCAGATCGCAAGTTTTGAGCTAAGCTTTCTAAGCTTGCTGTCATGAATCTATAGGAATCTACAAAACGAATTTCCATGCGTTCATTCTTGAGATTATCCCCCATTGGAATGTATTTCGATAGTGAAATGTAAAGCTCTTTATTGAGTGGAATTACTCTTATGTCTCCGGGAATGGAAGTGAGTTCTTTTACAAATAAATGACAGTCGTAGGCGGAAAAATTATGAAAGAAAACTGGAATAAATTTCGATATCTGATATTTCAAATTACATTCTGAATGAGCTGATCCACGAAAATCTCCAGTAAAATGACAGTGATCTGCAACTCGATCATTAATAAGATCTTCATTATAGATATGACATACTGAACTCTCCGCTAAGTTTTTCATTTGTTCTTTTGTAAGAGAATTCATTGGTTTACAAACACTTAAATAGTTGCTATAAAGAAATTTACAATCATTTACTAATTTCTTTATAAACACTTCAACACAATCCTCTCCCGTATATATCCTAAACTTATCCAAACTTTCATCAAATTTAGATTTAATAAAATAAGCGAATGCCATTGGCTTATGATGCTTAGTGCTTACAACTTTCTTCGAATCTTTAATATTTATTTTTTCCAAAATGCACTCAAAATCGGCGTAAATAACAAAAGGTACATCTAGTTGCTTTTTTGGAGCACGAAACTTTAAAATTTTATTGTCCTCGTCTGGCAGCTTTGTTACGACATGATTACATACCAATTTATGAGCTTCCAATCGTTCCTTGGATAAGGTGTATTGAAGACAGCCATGACAGAGATGTTTCATTCTGTGATTTGCAGAAAGTTGAGAGCTGATTAATCTACAAAAATAAAATTAAAAAAAAAAAAATAAATAAAAATAATAAGAAAATTAATAAAAAATTAAATGAATAAAGATAAATATTCTGGGTTACCAACCTTGAAAAATTTTTAATCCGTATATAATGCGTTTGATTGTTTTCCTTCGCAAAAAACAATAGATTTATATGCTTCTGTTGTTCTCCTCTAGTAAAATAATACGGTCCAACAATCGCTTTACTCTCCTCATTCAATCCAAAAACATTTATACTTATTTCTGGATTATTCTCCTCAAAAATTTTAATTTGATCCAATGTCATTGGAAATGATAAGTTGGAGAAATTAAGCAAAGTTCCATCTGGGGTAGTAATGTGATCCAATTTTATATTTAGCTTATAATTTGAGAATTTTTCCAGATTTCGACCTGTTTGAAAGGACGATATCACTGCCCATTTGAAGCAGTTCTCATCTTTATTTTTAACATTTATACAAGCATGTTTTTTCTGAATCCATAATGGAAGCACTATATGACCAGATTCTCTCATGGGTCTATATTGGTTAATGTTCACTTCCAAGTGAACAATTCGTAAAAGAGACCATCCACTATCCCTTTCTTGAAAAACATTCATTTTTTCCAAAATATCTTTGCATTTCTTGGAAAAGTCCTCATTTATATCTGATGACTCCGTTAATATAGTCATTTTAGTTGAGAAAGATTTTATCATTATTTTTGTTTCTTCCTCATTTTGCTTGATTAGCAAATATTCGCAAAATAGTTCTATGTTAGATTTTATCGATGTATGCTTTAGAATTATGTTGCTCAATGCGTCCAGAACTTCTGTTGTTGCAGCTGCAAAGAACTGTTCTGGAATGAGTATACTTTCATCCTTATTCACATAAACTAGAGTTTCCATTTTTTCGTTAAAAGCATGATTTATCCTCTTGAGGTTTTCACTAAAGTCAACCATGCTATTCTTTTTATGTTGATTGGTTCGCAGATGATAAGACCAATCTGTTATAATAACATCTACTTCACATGCTTCACATTTCTTCGTGACAAGGTTTTCATCAGACATGTTTTGATCTTGGATTTGAAATTCCGTACCATGAAGTGTCTCATAATGACTTTTTATAGCAAAACGGTTTTTAAATCTAATACCGCAATATTCGCACAGAATATCAGAATCGTTTTGGTCTTGGTTTGGATATTCCATATTATGAGTTGTCTCATAATGTCGTTTGAGAGTAAAATGATTCTTTAAAATAAAACCGCAATATTCGCATAAAAAATTGTTCTTTAAATGCATTGCCCTTTTATGGCGTTTCATACCCGTTTCCGAAGAAAACTCCTTTAAACAAATTTCGCAAGCCTTATTCATTTTGATTGTTAATTTTTATATTCTAGAAACAAAAAAGCAAAATATATTAAATTCAACCCTACGTTCCCAGTAGGAATGAAAGGAATAAATATACATATAAAATATATTACATTAAATAAAAATATTAAATGCTACGTGCACACTTCAGAAAAGGATGCAAAGGGTCACATACCTGGGGGTTTGACGGCGGAATTGTCTGCGATCGTCTTTGAGTGTAAACTTTGATGATGGACGTTAGTCTCTATCAATACGAGGATCACGATACGGATTGGACAAGTCCACGGGGATTTTATACACTTAAAGATGACACTACTTTCGAAACCGACGCTCACGATCGATTTTTCGATAAATTTAAACTGAACTGTTTGATTTCACTTTAAAGAATGGCAACTTGAGTGTAAACTTTGATGGTGGACGTTAGTCTCTATCAATACGAGGATCACGATACGGATTGGACAAGTCCACGGGGATTTTATACACTTAAAGATGACACTACTTTCGAAACCGACGCTCACGATCGATTTTTCGATAAATTTAAACTGAACTGTTTGATTTCACTTTAAAGAATGGCAACGTCAAAGGAGAAAATCTGATTTATGCACACTTCACTTGTAAGACTGATAGCACCAATAGAACAAATTTTATTTTTATACCTTCACACTTTTCTGCAAACTTCCACACAGTTTCTCACCCACACCATACTCACACATATATGTACTAATTTTTCAAAACATTCAATCCCAAAAATATCCCCCTGATTGAACTGAACTTGAACTTGAAAAATTTTTGAATAAACATCCAATGAGGCACGCTTCAACTTGTTCTGGCTAAAAAATCATGCCTTATCTTCATCTCAATGACTTCAGTAGCGATAAGTCAACTCCAGCTCTAACCCAATGTTTACATATTGAACTATATATGCTCTCCTACCGCACAGTTTCTCACCCACACCATACTCACACATATATGTACTAATTTTTCAAAACATTCAATGAGGCAAGCTTCAACTTGTTCTGGCTAAAAAATCATGCCTTATCTTCATCTCAATGACTTCAGTAGCGATAAGTCAACTCCAGCTCTAACCCAATGTTTACATATTGAACTATATATGCTCTCCTACCGCACAGTTTCTCACCCCCTCACCTCTTCAATGAGGCTCAATGCGAACTCTCTCATATAAACCTCCAAAAATTTCCAAAGACCTAAATGTATGTCACCTCATACAAACGTCCTAAATTTCCAAAGACCTAAATGTATGTCATCTCATATAAACCAACCAAAATTTTCTAGATGTGCGACGTCTCAAACAAATGAACAAAAATTTTCTAGATCTTAAATGTGCGACATCTCATACAAAGTAACAAAAATTTTCTAGATCTCAAATGTGCGACGTCTCATACAAATGAACAAAAATTTTCTAGATCTTAAATGTGCGACATCTCATACAAATGAACAAAAATTTTCTAGATCTTCAATGTGCGTCTTTTTCCGATTTTCCATACAAAAAAAGTTGCACATCCAGAACGAACATATCCCCCCTACTTTCATCGTTAAAGTTTAAGCTTTTGTTGTTGCCTGTTGTAATGGAAACATAAATATATGCTGTGATCAAGCTTTTCTATAACAACAAAAACATTGACTTTGATATATAGACCTCCATGGCCATTTTAAGTATTCAATTATATTTTGAATTGGAATATTCTTTTTTTTTTAAATTATTATAAAGGCCTGTATCGAGCAGGCATGAACTGTCAAACTCCATATAAAAAAAAGTGCGCTAAAAGCCCGATAAATGGATTTCCGCCGTCAATTAGCAAACCCATATCCAGCACGAGTGAAATCAGTGTTGTTAAAATGACATCAGGGTTGCAATTTTTCGCACTTTTGGAGAAAAGTGGAGACTAGTTTAGCGTGAAATAAAGTGTTTGACATTTATTCCACCGCGAAAAGGCTGAATCACAGTTGCGTAGAAGCTGAAGAATGGATGGCATGGAAGACCTATTTTCTGAACCTGGACCATCTGCGCCAAAAAGGCGGAGAACGGTTTTCAGTTATGTCCTAAAGCAATTGTTATGCAAAAAAATTAAGGATTTCCCTTGTATATGGGACATAACTTGCGGATCGCATAGCAACCACATAGAAGTGTCTGCAGCTTGGCGCAAGATCGCCGAGTGCTTGGGAAAATCAGATAAATATTGATCAGCATCAATGTTCATAAAACATTGCGATTATTTTCAAAAGAGAAAGCAACATAACCTAAACATATAACATGTTTATATGGCCGAGCTTATGCGAATTATTTGACTTATACACTGTTTATTTTTCGTTGTAGTATTGGAATGCAAGGCGGCATGGAAATCCCTTAGAGACAGCAGACGTTATCATGCAGAGGTTAGCAAGAAACGCAAATCGGGTGACGCAGGAGGCATAATCGAAGCTGGACCTTCCCTCAATGAAGTTGGTGATTGGGAGTTTGCAGAAGAAATGAGTTTTCTGCCAAGTTTGCAAGAAAAACGAACGTAAGGGATTCACGTAAACAACTTAAAATTTTATAAACAGGAGTTTTATGTTTCAGATCCTTCCAAAGTGCTTTCAATGAATCTTCCATCTCAACAGACACGGACAACGACGCATCACAATCCAGCTATAGATATGTAAGCAAATGAATTTATTGAAGAAATAAAAAAACATTTTTACTTTCATACAAATTTTTAAAGGCTCGTGCACGGGAAAGCCAAGTCCCTTCGCAAGAGCTTATGTCAACCATAAGCAAATATATAGAAGTACAAATGAAGACTACCTCACAGCAGAGCTATGAAAGCGCTTACGGTTATATGGACTCGTTGCTGAAGAAATTGCCTGAACATGAAGCGGAAGATTTGGTCTTCGATTTTATTTGCAAAATCAAGCAACGACTAAACCGTCTAAATCCAGACGATTAAACATAGTCGAAGTTTTTATTTGTACCTAATCGCTACATAAAGCATAATCAGAAACAAAATCTATGCGTTAAGAGCATGCTCAGGCGCATGTGGGTTAACATGAGCTGTGATAGCCAACGTATTTCTTCCCATATGAAGACTGTGACTTTATTTAAGACTGTTGTTTGAACAAAATATTTTTAATTTATATTCATAAAAAAATGAAAAGCAAAAGAAACTTAAAACGGAAAACAAGACCTCGTTTTATAAAATAATACATATGACTGCATTAAAAAGTAACAAAGAACCTCCTACTCTTGCGGCTTTGACCGTTAAAGCATAGAATTGGCTTTAATTTTGTGATTTTTAAAAATTTTTTCATAACAGGTTGGCTGGTAAGTCCCCGGTCTGACACATAGATGGCGTCGGTAGTATTAAATGCATATTATTTTTATATAGTGGCAACCTTCAAATGATTCGTGTCAAAATTTGACGTCTGTAAGTCAATTAGTTTGTGAGATAGAGCGTCTTTTGTGAAGCAACTTTTGTTATTGTGAAAAAAATGGAAAAAAAGGAATTTCGTGTTTTGATAAAATACTGTTTTCTGAAGGGAAAAAATACAGTGGAAGCAAAAACTTGGCTTGATAATGAGTTCCCGGACTCTGCCCCAGGAAAATCAACAATAATTGATTGGTATGCAAAATTCAAGCGTGGTGAAATGAGCACGGAGGACGGTGAACGCAGTGGACGCCCGAAAGAGGTGGTTACCGACGAAAACATCAAAAAAATTCACAAAATGATTTTGAATGACCGTAAAATGAAGTTGAACGAGATAGCAGAGGCCTTAAAGATATCAAAGGAACGTGTTGGTCATATCATTCATCAATATTTGGATATGAAAAAGCTCTGTGCAAAATGGGTGCCGCGCGAGCTCTCATTTGACCAAAAACAACAACGTGTTGATGATTCTGAGCGGTGTTTGCAGCTGTTAACTCGCAATACACCCGAGTTTTTGCGTCGATATGTGACAATGGATGAAACATGGCTCTATCACTACACTCCTGAGTCCAATCGACAGTCGGCTGAGTGGACAGCGATCGGTGAACCGTCTCCGAAGCGTGCAAAGACTCAAAAGTCCACTGGCAAAGTAATGGCCTCTGTTTTTTGGGATGGGCATGGAATAATTTTTATCGATTATCTTGAGAAGGGAAAAACCATCAACAGTGACTATTATATGTCGTTATTGGAGCGTTTGAAGGTCGAAATCGCGGCAAAACGGCCCCATATGAAGAAGAAAAAAGTGTTGTTCCACCAAGACAACGCACCGTGCCACAAGTCATTGAGAACGATGGCAAAAATTCATGAATTAGGCTTCGAATTGCTTCCCCACCCACCGTATTCTCCAGATCTGGCCCCCAGCGACTTTTTCTTGTTCTCAGACCTCAAAAGGATGCTCGCAGGGAAAAAATTTGGCTGCAATGAAGAGGTGATCGCCGAAACTGAGGCCTATTTTGAGGCAAAACCGAAGGAGTACTACCAAAATGGTATCAAAAAATTGGAAGGTCGTTATATTCGTTGTATCGCTCTTGAAGGGAACTATGTTGAATAATAAAAACGAATTTTGACAAAAAAATGTGTTTTTCTTTGTTAGACCGGGGACTTATCAGCCAACCTGTTATTATAAGTATAGCATAGAATTTGCTTTAATTTTGTATTTCTTTTTTTTTAATTAAATATTAAAACATGAATTCAATTGAAAAATAATAAGATTTTTATTTTAAAAAAACAGATTTTCGTTGCCATGGCAATGCCCCTTCGGGAGAATTAACATATGTTTTTAATTTTTCGCGGATGGTTTTCCCAATATCACATTGTCTTCCCTTAAATGCACTCAACCCAGAACCAAACGACTGCGACGAACATGTCAAAATCAGCTCATCATGTTCATCATCATCATCATTATCGTCAACTGTGCCATCGAAGCTACTTGCAGTGTAATATGCTGATTTCTGGATTAAGAAATTGTGCAGTAAGGAACATGCCACAACTATCTTTTTAGCCCTCTCAGGCAAGCAGAACATGGTTCTTTTCAAGACCAGCCACTTTGAGGACAAAATCCCAAAGGCGTTTTCAACACATCGGCGAGCACGACTAAGCCGATAGTTGAAAATGATTTCATCAGTACAGAGCTTGTCTTTGCCGCCATATGGCTTCATAATTCTTTTACAAAGCGGAAAAGCGTCGTCTCCTATAAAATAATACGGTAAGTTTTCACCACCAACGACAGAATTCGGGGGAAAATCCATGCGGTCACTATATACCGCTTTTCCAAATTCGCTGTTTGAGAAAATGTTTGCATCGCCTTCACTTCCATAAGCACCAATATCTAGATAGGTAAATCTATACCTGGAATCGGCAACAGCAAACAGGACGATAGAATGGAATCCCTTGAAGTATATTAACGCAAAAATAAGTTAAATTGATTTAGTCTACGCGTGTTTATCATACCTTATAATTGTAAAATGCAGAGCCGCTTTTTGGTGGAGCCTGCAAAGGAATATGTTTCCCATCTATAGCACCGCAACAATTTGGGAACTGCCATCGGGTCTCAAAGCCTTTAGCGATTTCAAGGAAATCCTTTTTTCCTAGCGCACACATCGAGGGTTTCAGCTCAGCGATAACCGCATCACAGACTGCTTCAATTATTTTTCCAGTATGTTGCTTGCTGATGCGATATGTGCTGGCCAAATGTCTTGGAATGGATCCAGAAGCCAAATATCTAAGACGAGTCAAATATATTTTCGCTTTTCAATTCTATATTTGAACACTTACTCCAATGTAATAGCAATCTTTTGCTTTAAACTTATTGCATCCGGGCGAGAGTCACGCTTCGGCATCAAGCGTGGCGAAATAAGATCCACAAGCTCGTTGAAAGTTTCAACATCCATGTGGAAATTTTCTCGAAAAATTTCGGGATTTTCTTCCATATCCTTGAACTAAAAATTAAAAAGTTGTTTATTTCGCACGACGAAAATATGTTTTTTTACTTACATCTGTCGTAAACCGGCCTTTTCCATTTCTCTCGGCCAAATAGCGATTCACCCAGTACCTTGGCCTCTTCCTTTGCTTTGTTTTTAGTTGCTGGGCTAGCAAAATCCCGGAAAGTCCTTGATTATTCCTGTTCATTGACAATGACAGCTCACATGTAAACAAAACTCAGCTGACATTAGCGCGTGAAATATATGGCCAACTCTACAAAAATAAATTAGTATCTGCTCGATACCGGCCTTAAAGATAAAAAATTACTGAAAATGTTTTATTTTTATTTAATGTGTAATAGGCTTTTCAGAGTATGAATTTAAAATCTGAATTTAGCTCCTTAAGTTGAATTTATCAAAAACCCTTTCAGACTGTCCGTTTCTGAATTTACGACTTCAAACTGATGTTTTTTGTTTTGGATTGATTTTGGAACAACTTTTCACAGTCTGGAGCAATTGTTTCATGCAAAAGCTGCAAAATGGAAAATGACCAGAAAAAAATGTTAAGCATGTTATTGCTGAGACGTCACAAATTGCAAAAAATGAAAGCAACCGGAATGGTGTTAATAATTAGCTTGCTAACATCACCCAACAAGCAAAGTAAGGAAATATGACCAGCGCTAGGTCCATTTGACCTATTTTGGTTGTTTTACCAAGTTTTGACCAAATTTCTGTCTTAAAAATACCCTAACTTAAAAGTAAGTTTTACAAGGTCGAAATTACCTAAATTCAACATATGTCACGGCTTAAATGTCAATGTGACTTTAAAGAATATTTCATATCGATAATAGGTAAAACAGTCCCTCTTAAATGCCCTAATAGTGCCATAACTTTGAATTCCAAATTAGGTATGTTCTTTAAGGCATATGGACCAGATTTTTTACTTAATTTCGACTATCAGGTCCGTTCGACTTTTAGGGCGATATTAGGTTAAAAAAAATTACTTGTTTTGTTGCCTTTCTGCCTTATAAGTCAGGATGCATTGATTATTCGACTTTTATATCGAAATGCCTCTGAAGGAAAAAGACAAAGCTAAAAAAAAAAAAACGTATGCCCTATTTTGACCTAAATGGACCATTTTGTAAAGTAACGTTGAGAGCATAAGAAGTGTGAGTTTTAATTAATGCATTTTTATTCGGCCAGAATAAAATTCCATTTTGTTCCCAATTGCTAGGAACATATGCATACTCTAAACGCGAAGAAGCACCGCGAGTTTTAATGAAAGCTAGAAAGTAGCATAAAAGAGCTGAAATTGACGGAAAAAGCTATAAATTTCCGCATGCCCGCTCTCGATGTTGCATGCTCGGCTATTTCCGTCAAACTGAGGCAAAAGCGTAAGCAATACATGTGAGTGGCTGTCGCAAAAAAAAGTTTAAATGCCTTATTAGAGCACAAATAAGTAATAAAATCCTTAACAGGGATAATTTAAGGAAAAATAACTAAAAGAAAGAGCTGAAAGTCATTTTTTCCTATTAGGTAAGGAAATGAAGGAAATTCGACTTTGTGGCCCGATTTTGCGTTCCGCCATGTCTTCCGAATGGCGGGTTGAGAATCTTTCTTCTGCATCTGTTTTTTCTTTACGAAAAATAATTTTTTTTTAAAGAAAAATTTATTTAATTCACATCAATGAGATGGCCCCTAAAAAATGAAGAAGTACAAGGAACACTTTCACCATAAATCCAAGCTCGCTTTACGGTTTTATGAATCGCAAAATATTTTTTACTCAAGTCCATATTTTTTATTTATTATTCATTTTGTTGTAAACACCCTTACGATTAAGCAACCAATCGAGTGTTACGACTTCTCAGAAAAACGATAAATTAGTCTTCGCTTTAATACCGCGTTGCCGTAGCACTGAAAGCTGTTTATTAATATAAATTTAATTCTTTTTGTATTAAAACTATAGATATTATACTTGCAACTTACAATTTGCTTTTCTTCTCAATTTCTGATATTTACAATAAATATATTCATACAAATTTTAATTTACTTTATAGAACCTACTGTTCTCTTGTCAAACAAATTTTTCATGAATCATCCTCCTTTTGACAGCTTGAAAGTGCTGCCCATTGGCAAGTTCTGGCGGGGTTGCCAACATTCTCCCCACCAGCATGATGACTTAGGGAATCTATGCTTCTTCATTTGTTTCAGGGCCAGAATTTGCCGGTAGAACGTCTAATACAGCAAGTTTACAAGCAGAACGGTGATAGACTCCGCTGGTTGTTCTTACGTGCGCGCTGCGTACTTGGCCATCCTTAGCGATAACGGTTTGTGTGACTATTCCGTTCGGCCATGTATGTCGTGGCAAATTCGGATCGACGATGATTACTACATCTCCTTTCTCTATGGGTTTGACTTTATTGTACCACTTTGTTCGACGTGTCAAGGTGGGCAGGAATTCAAGAAGCCAGCGTTTCCAGAAGCGCTCAGCAAGCAGCTGAGAATGACGCCAGGAATTCCTTACGTATTTGTCAGATGATTCGAATTGACCACTTGGTTTTGCGCCAGCAGAACTTCCTAGGAGTATGTGGTTAGGCGTAAGCGCCTCTTGGTCAGCGGAGTCCAACGAAACATATGTTAACGGACGGCAATTCAGGATACTCTCAACTTCAAGCAGGAAGTTATATAACTTTTCATCAGATAACCTCGTCCACGGTGTAATGAGCTTATACAATACATTTTTTACTGAACGCACCAGCCGCTCCCATGATCCACCCATATGTGGACTGGCTGGTGGAATAAAGGTCCATTTAGTGTCGGGGTTGGTAAACTCCTGTTGTAGCATGTTAAAGTCAATCTGGTGGTACGCCTGTCGTAGCTCCTTCTCTGTGGCGACGAAATTTGTGCCGTTGTCAGTGTAAATATGAAGAGGCGTTCCTCGCCTTGCCATAAAATTTCGAACAGCCATCACGCAAGAGTTCATTGAAAGCGAATGCGCCACCTCAATATGAACGGCGCGACACGTCAGACAGGTGAAAAGTACTCCGTATCTTTTCTCCATTCTTCGGCCAAAGGTTACCAATAGTGGGCCAAAAAAGTCGATGCCTACATATGAAAATGGTCGCACAAAGGCAGATAAACGTGCTTGTTGGAGTTGACCCATTTCTGGTGGAGCTGGACGAGCATCTCTGATTTTGCAATACTGGCAGGATCTACGAACAGACTTGAGCATTCTTCTTAAACTGGGAATATAAAATTTTTGATTAATTTCGTTTAAAACGGTTTCATGGTGAACGTGATGAAATTTGGTGTGATACCAGGCTATGACAAGCGATGTTATGCGGCTTTTCTTCGGTAGAATGATTGGATTCTTGGTATCAGTATGAACAGAGGAGTTCTCTATTCGCCCGCTTATACGTAAAACACCGTTGTCATCAAGGAATGGCGAAAGCTTTCGTATAGCGCTGTCTTTGGGTATCACATAATTCTTGTTATTTTCTAAGGCATTTATTTCGTGGTAAAAGGAATTTCTTTGGGTTAGGCGGAAAAGCAACGACTGGCCACAGAGCAACTCATTGGATGTTAAGTTTGAAACTTCATCTACCTTTGCTATTGAAACTTTTGGTTCGGCCGCATTCAAGGTTTCTCTTAGTTTTCGTTCTTTTACTTTCTTGCGACATTCTTTTATAAAACGCAATACATAAGAAGCACAGCGATACAATCGACTCCAATTGGAAAAACGAGAATAGTCGATCAAATCTTCAACTTGTTGATGGAATGTGACAAATTCGTAGTTATAAGCGGTGAGTTCTCGTTCTTCCAGTACCATTGTGGGCCATGCTTCGTATGAGTCGTACAAGATAGTCGGTCCGGCAAACCAAGTACATGATGGTGAAAATTCGTTGGAAGTTTTCCATTTGGTTGCTGCGTCTGCAACATTTTCTTTCGACGGTATATGACGCCACTTTGATACATCGGTAGTTTCTTGAATCTCTGCTACGCGCAGTTTAACAAATGGTTTATATTTCCTTGGGTCAGACCTCAACCAAAGCAACAACGTTCGTGAGTCAGACCAGAAAAAGGTATTCTTTATAGGGAATTCATGACCGATGCGGATGGTTGTGGCCAATCGCGATCCCAACACGGCGGCTAGAAGTTCCATTCTTGGAACCGACACTGGACGCAACGGTGCTACCCTTGCCTTGGCACAGACCATTGAAACTTTAATGTTGCCATCTTTTTCAGCTCAAAAATATGCGACCGCAGCATACGCGTTCTCGCCAGCATCGACGAATACGTGCAGATCAAGAGAAAAATCCTTCCAATCTATACCCTTGAAATAGCGTCTGGGTATCTGGACTTCATTGACGTGTTTAAAAACTGCAAGCCATTGGTTCCAATCATTCTTAAATTCTTGTGGGATAGGGTCATCCCAATCGATACACGACCGCCATATGTGCTGAATAAGGATTTTCACGCGAATAGTGAAAAATGCGATAAATCCCAAAGGATCAAATATTGACATAGTCAATCTCAAAAGTTCTCTTTTAGTTGGTAAGCGCACACCTTGCAGGATGTCGGAATTCGCCTTTGAGAATTTAGTTGAAAATTCGAAGTTATCTGTCTCAGTTTGCCAGAATAGACCAAGAACTTTTTCTGGCTCAACTATCTGCTCGATTCTTTGACCCGCGTTGCAAAATGTGTTCTTCTTTGTTGTTTCTCCCAAGGCTGCAAGGAATTCTTTTGAATTAGATACCCAATTACGTATATGAAAGTTTCCTCGTCGGTGTACTTCCCTCACTTGTGTTGCTAAGTTAATGGCTTCTTCTAGCTTGTTTACGCTGTCCATCATGTCGTCCATATAGTGCCACTTTTTTATTGACTCGTGTGCTCTTGGGAATTCAACCGCGAATTCATCAGCATTTTTGTTTTTCGATAGTTGAGCGATACATGGAGAGCACCGTGCGCCAAAGCTGCACACTTGTAAGACATATATTTCTGGAGCTTTATTACTTTCGCACATACGCCATAGAAATCTTTGTGATTGGTGGTCGTCCTTACGTATTTTCACTCTATGGAACATTTCAGCAATATCCCCACAGATTCCGATTTTTCCTCTGCGAAAATTATACAGGACCTCAACTAAAGGTTGCAATAAATCTGGACCTGTTTCTAGGCATTTGTTCAGGGAGACACCTTTGTACTCGGCTGCGGCGTCCCATACGATTCTCGTCTTTGAGGGTTCATTCGGATTATGTACTGAAAATATTGGAAGATACCACTTACGGGGATGATCCTTGCTTGCTTCTTCTTTGCTCAGCTTACGAATATAATTTTTCGCTTCCATCTCTTCAATCATAGTATTTATTTTTGTCTGTAATTCTGGTTTTTGTTTAAGTTTGCTTTCAAAGTTGCACAGCCTTTTGAAAGCCAAAGAGTAATTGTCGGGAAGAGTCAAGTTTTCCGCTCGCCAAAACAAGCCAGCCTCAAAGCTTTCACCTCGTCGTTGAATATAGTTCTCATACTTTCTGACTTCTTGTTCAGCTGTATCCTTGCTTAGCGGTTTAACCATTTCGTCAAGCTTCATGTTTTCTCTAAAGAGTGTATCAATTGCGATGTCTTCGTCACACTTGCAGATATGCAATTGTAGATTTGCATTCATGGACGAAGTCGCAGAATCACCTTGCCTAAAGGCACCATAGATTGTCCAGCCAAGACGAGTTTTTGTTGCTGCAGGTTCATCTAATTTACCTTCTCTAAATTTCATTGGCATTGCAACGTGCTTATTATTTATCCCTATTATTATTTGCGGAGTAATATATTCATAGGACTCTACCGGTAAACCACGCAAATGTGGATACTTCTCACTTAGTTCAGTTATATTTAATGACTGCTTTGGCAGATCAAGCTTACTTACGGAGCGAACGTCTTTAAGTATGAATTGTTTCTCTTCGTTATTTCTTGGGAAAATCCTTAACGTAGCAACTTCCGAGTCTTGTTCTATACGCTCGGATCCATCGGTCCAGCGTAAACATATTTCCATTTTCTTTCCTTTTATTTGGAGTTTCCTGAAAATTTCTTTTTCCACAATAGTAGGACCGGAACCATCATCCAAGAAGGCGTATGTGTTCACTTGGGTTTTGTTACCATAAAGCGTTACGGGTACAATCCGATATAGAACTGCCGATGTTCGAGCGTACTGCAAAGCTACAACATTCGATACTTTTGTTTCGTTTCCAACGTCGGAATATTTATGTAAAAGCTTATGATGTTTGGCTGTACATTCGTTGATACCACATTGCTGGCGATCCTTGCAAAATTTTGGGTTATGTATCTTTAAACAGGAACGACAGATTTTCTTAAGGTGGACTGTCTTCCATTTTTCCTCTAAAGAGAGATTCCTAAATTTGTCGCATTTCGCAATAGAATGGTTTTGGTCACATAGCGCACATGTTTGCTTTTCGACTTTGGGTGTTTCATTTGTACGAGAATCCTCATGAAACCCAACTCGCTGTGGTTTACGTGTTTCTGTTGGATTCATATTTGGCGGATATGTAATGACCGAGCTTGCTGCTGTTGCTAATTCGAAAATCCAGTTACTGAAAAAAATTTTTTCAATTGCCAAAAATTACATTTTTCACTATAAGCGAAAAATGAGAGACCAAAAAGCCCAAATAACAATTCAAAAATGAAATATTCAGATGGTCAAAAAATAACAATTAACTATAAGGCGGGCACGCCAATGGTGTATATATATGCACAATTCAGCCGACCTACCTCACATCGCTGAGTTGGTCAGAGTGGCTAAGGTGTTGGTTAAAGATACCTGATGATGAACCTGTAAGCTAGGTTCGAAACCGGTCGTATCGGCTTTCCACACTTCTCGGCAATTTATGAAAAATAAATTTTTTCAATTGCCAAAAATTACATTTTTCACTATAAGCGAAAAATGAGAGACCAAAAAGCCCAAATAACAATTCAAAAATGAAATATTCAGATGGTCAAAAAATAACAATTAACTATAAGGCGGGCACGCCAATGGTGTATATATATGCACAATTCAGCCGACCTACCTCACATCGCTGAGTTGGTCAGAGTGGCTAAGGTGTTGGTTAAAGATACCTGATGATGAACCTGTAAGCTAGGTTCGAAACCGGTCGTATCGGCTTTCCACACTTCTCGGCAATTTATGAAAAATAAATTTTTTCAATTGCCAAAAATTACATTTTTCACTATAAGCGAAAAATGAGAGACCAAAAAGCCCAAATAACAATTCAAAAATGAAATGGGAAATATTAACATCTTTTAAATTCTTTGCATGCATAGCCCAATCGAGGCGTTTCGGAATAGGTAGTTTGTTAATGAGTTCCTGGAGCAATAAAGGGTTGTACAAATGCGCGTTCAGGTTTGCAGCTTGAATTGTGGCAGTCAAATTCTTTACTTCAAGCGCGAATGTAATAATACCATCTAGCTTTTGTGTATTATAACCGGGAGATGTACGAATTTTGTTCAAAAGTGAGTTAATTATATACTCAGGTCTGCCAAATAACATCCGTAATGTTTCAATAATATCTGGTACAGATGACGGTAACATCAGCTGGCTTTGTACGAACTCATAGGCCTTGCCTTTTAATGCACGCTGCAATCGAAGCAAGTTTTCGTCGTTACTATAACCACACAAGCGAGTCGAGTTTTCGAAATTACTACTGAATGTTGGCCACTCATCAGGTTTTCCGGTGAATTCTGGCAGATCCTTCGACAAAACTTGACGCGATAATAGCTTTTCGGTACTAAGAATTGCCTCGTTTGATTCCTTCTTACCAAACGAGTTAGCCTGGCAGTCAGCCAATACCGCACAACTCGCTTGCCCTTTCTTTTCTTTTAAATACGTAGATTCACTATAACCTGACATCTCTTTTAATAATCGAAGTTCATTTTCAAACATTTGTATTTTGAGTTTTAAATTTTCATCATGCTTATACTGGCCTGCTACATTAGGTTCCCTGCCTATCCGCAGTTCAGTTGGACGACCGTTACCGGAAGAATTCTTCTTATCGGCATCTGTCTGCATTTCGCTTGACTTGCTGCGGCCAACGCCTTCATTCTCGGTTTGCATACGCATTCCTTGTAGGCTGGTGATCGTCTTTTGGGCTACACACCTAAAACAGCTCCACTCTCTTTGCTCGACCTCTTTTGTCACTCCGACGCACGCAAAGTGGTACCATTCGTCGCAGTCGTCACACTGCACCATCCCATCATCTCTGTCTCTTTCGCACGCCGCACAATTGTCTTGCTCCTTTTCGCTCATGTTTTTTATTTTCAATGACTAGTCGTTAATTGAAAGACAGAGACGACAATACTCTTGATGGCGTCGTTGTGAAATTCGAAATTTTTTCCACGAAGAGCGTTTCTTGAGATTCTAGAATTCCGCGTACCGCAATATGAATTCCAGGAAATACTTACAGAATTCCGCATAAGCAATATGAATTCTACTCTTGAAGCAAATCTTCTCAAAGTCACGCAAATTGATTTCACCAGTCAGCTCCCTCGAGGCCGGAACCATAAATCAAATTCTTTCAGAATGTTGTAAACACCCTTACGATTAAGCAACCAATCGAGTGTTACGACTTCTCAGAAAAACGATAAATTAGTCTTCGCTTTAATACCGCGTTGCCGTAGCACTGAAAGCTGTTTATTAATATAAATTTAATTCTTTTTGTATTAAAACTTTAGATATTATACTTGCAACTTACAATTTGCTTTTCTTCTCAATATCTGATATTTACAATAAATATATTCATACAAATTTTAATTTACTTTATAGAACCTACTGTTCTCTTGTCAAACAAATTTTTAATGAATCATTCTCCTTTTGACAGCTTGAAAGTGCTGCCCATTGGCAAGTTCTGGCGGGGTTGCCAACACATTTCATAAGACATACTTGATAGAAAATCTTTCGTTCATTGCTGTATTGAAGTAATCCGAATGAATGAGTAAGATATTATCTATTTATATATCTCTCTCCCTTTTTGTCGTTTCGTTTTGGGTTCGTTTTCATTTTCGTTTCGTTCTTTTCATATCATTCTTTGCCCAATTTAGGTTAAAATTTGGTAATTTTGACTTCTTTTCGACCTATTTTTGGTCGAATTGCCTTCTCAATGCCATGACTTTAAATACGAAATGCCCTATTATGCCCTATTATTACCGACAGACGACTTCTATTCTATTCCCCACTTACGTCGAATGGAAGTCGTACGGACGTAATTATGCCCCATTTAGGGCAGGGCAATGAAATATTCTGCCCTAAAATGGATAAGAAAGTATCAACTTTGGAACTATTTTGCTAGTTGGGCAATTTTGAACAACATTCAACATGCTGCAATTCTATCCAGCAGTCAAAACACGCTTTTGAATATTACCCAGCAAGCGATATGAGCGCTTTCGGATACTCTTTTCGGACAGAGATAAAATTGCTTTCACCCTCCTAATGAAGATTTTTCTGAGCCCGTGCTTAAAGAGGATTTCCGGATGATCCGAAAACGCTCCATTTTATGTGTTTACTCATAAAACGGTGTTACATTAGGCCGTTTTCAGACGTATGATTCGGAGCGCTCCGAAATTTGCTTGCTGGGTAATTTCAAATCAAAATACAAACAGCTGACTTCAACGTTCAAGGTTGAAAAAAAGGGAGTAAAAGGTAAGGGTTGCAGCAACGAATGCCTAAACTCATGAGTTTATTTCTGAGTTTAAAGACCCTAAACTCAGTTTAAACTCACTACTAAAGTTTACTTAAGGTACTAAAATCAGTTTAACGCAATAGTCTGGAAACCATATAATGGAGGTAGCTAGCTAGCTAGCCTTTCTTCATGCGAACCAGAACGCAGCCAGAACCAATTTCCAAAATAAATACATTGAGGCCTTTTACACTACTCAATTATTGACCGTCAATTCTCGTTTTTATATCGCTTTAAAAGTTGCATCAGTATTTGCACACACAAAAGAGGACACAAAATGGTTATCGAGCATGTGCAACTAAAAAACGCTCAATTTGTCGTAAAATTACCACTCTTTGCTGGCACAAAAAGTGAGAATTGACGTCAATAATTGACTAGTGTAAAATGCCTTATTAAAGAAAAAACATCGATAGTTACTACGTTTATGCATCATGTTAACCCAGGTATATTCAACCCGGGTAAAAAACCTGAGCATAAACGGGCAATTTTGAACTTGAGTTAAAAGACTAACCCAGTTTTATTCTTAAGAGACACTGAACAGCGATGCGGCATGACATACACGAAAATTATGTTTTTAGAAATATAAATGTATGGGACACACATTACAATGCATGACTAAAAGTCGAAATGAGTTGGATTTTTTGTCATTCGCTTCGATTTGCCTAAGCCCTCGTGTTTATGCACAAACTTCAACTCGAGTTGAGTTTTCTACCCACTTTAAATAAATGTGTTTATTCAACCCGATTAAATTCTCTAACTCGGTTATAAATAGCGTTTATGCGAGGGGGTTGAATTGACCTGAGTTGAATATACCCGGGTTAACATGATGCATAAACGTAGTAAGTATCGATGTATTGCTCTAATGCGGTCCATAAACAGTGAATCTAAATCACCGATAAGCTTGTATGGGTTAGTCAATATAAAGTAGTGTGCAGCACACTGACCCGAATTTTCGTGAATCGCCGATCATTCCGTGATGACGAAAATTTTAGAAATCATGGAATGAATCGAGTACCTGCGAATCGCATGAATCGTGTGTGTGGCAAAATTTATTCTTAGAAAAGTGCCGAGCAGTCAACATGTCCACGGAGAAAGAAAATGAGCATGAATCCCTTTTGGAATTTATTGATGTTTATCGGTCGCTGACTGCTTTGTTGGATGTCAAAAGTAATGACTATACAGACAAATTTAAAAAAGAAGAACAATTTGAGATTTTGGTGAATAAATATAAAGAAAAATATCCGCAAGCGGACAAAAAAATGGTTTCCTCAATGGTTAGCTCATCTAGCAAATTTTGATGAGTAAACTCCTTTCGTGTTTTATGCCAGACCTTCATCCATACACGTTTTCTTTTTTCTTTTCACTTTTTTCTTTCTCCTTCACTTAGAATTATTGCGATTGCAAATAAAACGTCATCCGTTATAGGCATAGCGATGCGAACTTTACTCGACGGCAGCAACAGAAAAATGAATGAATACAGGAATTTGAATCGAATGTATGTCAGAGCATCGATCACACACGTACAGAGCTGATCGGCGATTGAGAATCACTGTTTATGGACCGCATAAAAACATCATGAACATCGATAGTCGCAAACATCGATGTTTCTCCAGCTCTACTTTTAAAACAAAAAAAAAATATTTTATTCTTTTCAAATTAAAAGAAAAAATAAACAAAATGTACATTTCATGTAAATATTTCTCCGTATTGCGCGTTCAGCGAAGATTTTTGACAAGATATTTTTCTGTTATATCAGCTGTCAAACTGTTAATATCGCGACATATTAGCTTAAATGGAGAATCCAAGATGTTAAACAAGGACGACAATAGTATCTTTGTTACAAATAGAATTGCGGTGTTGATAATGTATAACCAAAATTGGTACTTTTTTGGTAGTTATCGCTAGGAGTTTTGTTTGACAAAAAAAAATCGACTGACACCAGGGACGAAAATTGCAGTAGATTTTAAGCTTTTAGCAGTGTCGCAGTAGATGTCAAAAATTTAAAAAAAAAACGCAGTAGTACTTCAATTGCAGTAATGTTCCAACACTGCTCACAACCTCTGGTATAAACGTAGTGATGTTTCGATATATCGATGTTTTTTCCCATCCCTAATCGAAATTGGCCGTCTTGCACTTGACTATATTTAAACCCAAACCTGTAAACCCAAAAAAAACTATATTTAAACCCCAAAATTAATAGCATGCTTGTTATGAATTTCAAATAAGTTTCAATCAAAATATGTTGCGGTGCCTTCAACGGAACTCTGTGGATAAAACGCTTAAAGACTTTTTGGTCAAACAGGTAAATTAATGATTGCTTATTCTCGAGCAAACGAATTGTCGTGCAAGCCGCTGTGCTCTTCAATGTACGAAATTGCCTTTTCTAAAAGTAGGCTATTTGATTGAAGGTGTTCTATGACATCTGGAATATCTAAAAAATTTACTGCCTTAACCATGTAGGGCGCTGCGTCCGTGACGAATAGTAAAACATCATCGTATTGTATACCTTTAAATAAAAGTATATATTGAATTAAGATATAAGAGGAACTGTTAAGTAAAATTTTTTTTACCTGTTGGCCAAAGAATTGACAAGGATTTTTCAAAAAATTTACAGATGCTTTGGTGATTTTCTTTATCAAGCACATCGGTATTCAACAAGAATATGTTATTTCTACCATCAGACTCCATCGTACCTATTACAGCATTTGCAACATTTTTACCTTCGACGTCGCATGTTTCATCGATTAATATAAAGATTTTTTTCCCGGAAACATGCTCGCGAATTTTTAATATAGTGTTAATGTAACATATGGGAATGTATTTTTAAGAAGAGTGGATTCTCCGGGAATAATGCGACTTATGTGTTTTTCCAAGAAACTTCTTAACTTGATGTTGTTTACCGCATGAAGTGATATGTCAGCAGAAACCAATGCATCGCAGAATTCTTCGAAAAACTCAGAACTTTGCAACTATTTGTAAAAACAGCTTCAGCAATAAGCGACTGTTTATTTTTTTTTTTTTGTCTTGAAAGAAGTTCAAGACCACGTTTGTGCTTTTCTCTTTCAATGTGTTGTTGTACGCTATTGGGTTAGTGGTAGTGCAAACTATTTTTCACTATCACTAAATTTTTTTGTGCAAGTGAAAACAAATTGCACTACCACAAAATTTTTTAGTGATAGAGAAAAAAATCCACTGTAATCGACTGTTAATTTTAACAGCATTAAAAGATTAAGAGACAGTGGATTTTTCACTATCACAGAAAAATTTTGTGGTAGTGAAAAATAATTTTTACAACACGTAAGCCAATAGTGGTCGTGTAAATTCTGAGTGCACTGAATATTTAGTTCATTACGCCCACCTGTGCCCTTTTTATTGTAATTAAAAAAAAAATATTCTTATTAAACTACATAAAAATTGATTTTAAAATAATAACTTTTTATCAGAGCTTAAGGTGAAAGCACATAATACGCGTTAGATCCGTCAACGTGTTCTACAAACATGCCAAACATGTTTTAGCGGCCAACAATTACCTTCGAGCGCTACAATGTTGAAAATTACACAAAATCTATCGAAAATTCCGCTGAAATGGCGTCACTGACTCCTGACGAGAAAGATATGAGCGAACCAAGTATACAAAATTTAAAAGTATTTTTTTTTATTAAAGAATCGACTCGCGAAAAAGTGACGCAGTCTCATACAAAATATAGCTGGCATGGAGTATACAACATATTGTGCCCTTTTACATTAGAGCATCTATTGCCGGAAATTTTTTGGTTTATGGGCTAGACGAAGCGCAGAGGGGTAGCTTCTCTACCAAAAAATTGCCGGCAATAGTTTCCCTAATGTAAAAGGGAACATTATTTTACGACAAGGGTAGCCGTTCTTGTAATTGTATAAACTTATGTACATGCGTCTGATTGTAGATTTTAAGCTTTTCTTCTGGAAAAAAAATTTTAAAAGTAACAAATTTTGGAAAAATGCAGTAAAAATGCACTTATATAAAAAAAAGCCCAAATATGACAAAAAAAATGCATTTATAATTTTTAAATATTTCAAGTACATCTTGCAGGTGAGCGTTTACAATTTTCCACAGGAATTATGTGTAATAAATAGAAATATCTGCAAAGACCAACTTAAGTCTTAAGCTACTCTTCCATATGAGCATACATATAATAGAGCATTCCACCGTCACGTACAAACTCAATTTTTTTTTGGTTTTTAAAAGCGCCTAGCTTAACATGTATTTATAAGATATTATTTTAAATAATTTTATATAATAGCTTGAAGTTTAGACAGCCGATTACCACAAAGAAACAGAAAAAAAAATGTCTTAGATTGCCAAAAAAAAAAAATAGAAGTGCTGTCACGTAATGGACAAGTCTAGTCAACCAGTGTCCTAAGTTGAAGTCTTTATATTTAAATTTCAGCGACTCCATTGAACATGGAGCACTGATATGTTTAAAGCAAAATATAACCAGGAATTGAAACCTACTTATGTTAAGCAGAAAAAAATTAAAAAAAGTTAGTCGGTAGTTAAAAAAAATATTTAATTGCCTTGTCACGTACAGACAAAGAACGTCACACAGTGTCGCGACTCCATATATTCTGTGGCCAAAACTAGAAGGAGTGGTCGTAGAGCAATGAAACTTGGTAGGAGTATTACTATGGGCCAAATTAAGAAATTTTGAGAAAATCATATAATCCCGCCCACTGCACCGCCCACCTCCCATATAAAGTGATTTTCTAATTTCCACAGTTTTAGTGTTAGAAAGCTGAGATTTGGTCCAAATGTTATTTAGAGAGAGAAAACGTAGACCCCAAAATTTTTATGGGGTACCTAGCCCCCTTCAAAAACTGTACCCCTTCAAAGTTCACAGTTTTATGGTGCACTCTTCATATAGAATTTTTTTTACCTAATTAAAAAATTTAATAAGCTATTTATGGATTTCAAAACCTAAAATATATTTTTATTACAAATAAAAAAAATTTTAGGTCCAAACGACGACAAGCGAAAATTGCAAAGCAGCGAAAATGCATGAAAATTCAACGAAAAAATTGCAGTACTTTCGCCCGTTCGCTCCTGAAATTATCCTTGCTGTTCAACAATACATTCAGTTTTGAATGGAAATTTTCGCTTTTTTTTATTAGAATTCTATCCACTTCTATTCCCCTTCTCATACAAATGCAAGCTATTTGGAATCATAACTTGACTAGTTTTGCACACAAATCCTTTTATCCTTAGTTAAAGTGCCGGGAAGCAGCCCAAAGAGCCTTAAATTTCAACAGAAGTAAATCAGTCTTTTTACGAAATTTAGTAAGACCTTTTTCTTCGCCAACTTTGGATTTCAAAAAACTTAAAACCAATTCGACAGCATCTTTGTGTAGCTTTCCCCTGCAATGCAGCCACCAGACTTCAAAAATTTCGCAAATTTTTGGAGAAGATGACAGTAGAAATGAACGAAAAACTTAGCTCGTCGCACCTCATCGCACATTCTCTTTTTTTCTATTATAGAGTTTAAATTACTCACTCTTGATCCTGTGAATTTCTTCGATCAGTTTTGATAAGTTTTTTTTTAATTCAATTTCAAAGTATTCGAAAGATTTACTTTTCACTTTTTAAACGCATTTCACAAAAAGTAACGGGACTTAGCATATGTTGAAAGCATGTTGGAAATAATGGTTTTTGTATACAATAGACACCTATTTTATCATGATACCGGTTTTTTTTTTAAATAATAGCAGCTATTAAACTAGCATTTTTATTTAAAACAACCACAGATTTGCATATAAAAATTCATGGAAATTTTTATTTTTCGTCAATCAACTTTGATGGGCTGAAATACTTACTTACAACAGAATTTTTTGTTAAAAGTGATCTGATGTCTTCAAGTTGATCTATTTCCAATAGATTGGCATTAAAAATGTTTTGAAATTTATCATTTATTTTTTTTGATTTTTGGCCGCACTCGCGCCACTGTGCGTCACGTGTTGGACAGAGTTCAATTTTACAGTGAATATTGGTAGGTTTTCAATAGTTAACTACCGTTTGTACTTCAGTTAAGCGTTATGTCGGCACTCCACAAATTTTAGAAGCCTATTCCCGTTTTCGCTTTTGTAATTCAGCAAATCTCATTGACTCCTTGGCTTTAAGGTCTGGATCTTCGGCCTGTTTCTTTTCACGAAGTTTTCTCATACGCATAGCACAAATTGATTGCGTTTGATCAGCTTTTATTAAACCTTGATAACCTTCACGACATGAAAATCATTAAAAAATACTCACCAACATACTTCCATATCAAAGTATCTTTTCCACAAATAAAAGGTGATACCAAGCCGAAAGGCTTCTCGAAAAACATTTTGTTTTATTGAAATTTTTACGTTTTTAGTCGAGAAAAAGTTAAAATCCGTTATTATTGTGCGTTACCAAAAAGTGAAGTTCGCAAAAACGGGTATAATAACTTTTACAGAGAGATAGAAATATACATATAATATATTTATGTAAAATGACTTCCTAATGCGGCCGAGATATTATACTTTTTTAGGCGACACTTTCTTCCGACGATATCAGGAAAAACCAATTAATTATTAAATTCAGAAACTACACACACATACATGCATACATGCATTCAAACAAAACAAAACAAAATGTGGTGCTGCCAGACTGAAAGTTTTCAGAATAACTCCGATTAGGAGGTTTTTGCAAATATATAAGGGCATTTTAGGTAACTTACAATTTTTTTGCGCTATCAAAGTATCCGTCAATTCGTACATAATTAAAAGTTATTTAAAATCATCGTCTGTACTCCGGGGGCTACGGTTGTAATATCGGTGTGAAAAATATCGATACTTTAAAACAACTTTAAGTATGAAAATTCACATTTTCCAGACTATCTCATTTGCGATGGAAAACCCTTTACACGTATGCTTTTTCAGTTCCAGTATATTCTGCTTAGCTGACTTCGCACTTTAAGGGCTCAACGCTGTTAAAGTAAATTTAATGGAAGTAACGACCTCATTCTTTTGAAGAAAAGAAATCAGAGTTGAAATTTCGATGACTGGTCGACAGAAATGTAGGAAATGTATGACTTAAATGCAACCCTGTGAGTCTGATTACTTGTAATAAGCGTATGCGTTCAAGTAGCGAAAGTAAGTCAAAGTACTTACATGTTTTTATACCCAGCGTAAGCAGGGTGTATTAGTTTTGTGCGCATCGCATTCGCGAATATTCGCATATTTCTGGACATTCGTATTTGCATTCGCAAAATTTTATGCGAGCATTTGGCGAATATTTACGTCCAAAAAATACACAAATCCTATGGATGTTATAGTTTTCTTTTATGTAGATTGATTTGATATGTGTATTTATTTTTAGATTTCAAAACAATATTTAAAAGTTGTTCAAAAATGGCTTGGAGAGCAAATTGAAATTCATATTGCTTAGGAAAACAGATTAATTAAATAACTACTTTTTTGGATCATTAGGCAGCACTCTAACCAAAAATATGTGGTGCTTACACGGCACGTCAGCTGTCAATACCAAAGCATAGATAAGTGGTGCTTAATTTAAAATTGAACATTCGCATTCGTATTCGCGAATATCGGCGACAGATAGTCGCATTTGCATTCGCCTTCGCGAATGTTAAAAAAACTACATTCGTAACATCACTAGTAAGTGTCATGCTTGCACAAAAATATTCTACGGCGGCATTTTTGTCTGTATTTGTATGAAATTTTCTCTTTTAGCTGCATTCAACTTAGGTGCATATTCGCTTTAACAGCATCCTGTTTTTGGTTTTTGAAATAAAATTTCATAGTAAAATTTTCATATAACAGCCCTGTTGAAAATTTATCTTTTGAATGTCAAACGCTTTCCTATTGCCCTAAAAATCCTTTGCTTTTTAGAACTTTTCAAAATTTTTATACAAAATTAATAAACCTGGTTTAAACTCTCATAGCGACTATCATTTGAAAGTTTAAACCATCAAAGTTTAAGCTAGGCTCAATTTTTTTTTAATTTCATTTTATTCCAGGGTTCGTATTTGAACACGCATGTTCAGATCATGTTCAAAATCAAAATGTACGTGTTCACAGTAAAATGCTCTACTTATGCTCATGAGCAAAGTATTCTGATAAAACACATGACACATAATGTGCATGATTATGTTTCGAAAATCTTATACATTGAACATCTTCGATCGAGAAGTGTTCAGTTCAAACAGCAAATGTTCATGTTCATACAAGATTCTATTTTGAACACAGTGTGCTTTACGTGTTCAATGTTCAGACGTTTTCATGTTCAATTTATGTTCATATTCAGCTCTAAATCGAATCTCCTGGTGACGATGATCATTTCTATATACATTTTGTATAGTCTAGCTCGACTGGTTCTGGGTGTTACACACAACCACACAAACGCAATATACCCTGGACACAGAGTGTGTCGGGTATAAAAATTTGGTCTTATGGCGGTCTTATATACATATATTTTTCAGTTAATAAAAACTATAGTTTTTTGCGAAAAACCTTGCTGCAAATTATATCTACTAACCTTTATAAATACCATAATGAACTTCGTTCTTATCTGGTGTCCTATGACACAACTCAGCTTGTTTATTACAGCTTTAGAAACTACTTGTAAACACAAGAAATATATTTTGAAAACCAAGGCATTCTGAAATGAAAGCACTTTGTACAAATTATGCGTCACGTGTTGGACAGTAAAACTTACCAATTGGTAACGGCTGTTTCTCACTAGAGGCTTACGCCGACTAGGCCGAATCGGCAGCGGCGTAGAAATGAAAAAAAGTCGGCGTGGCTGGCGGAGGCGGCCAGGGCCGGCGAAACGTGAGTCTTCCATGTATGGAATGGAGTGTTTGTAGGGAGGGGGAAATGTAAAAAAAAAACGTTATAGTCAAGTAAAGGCCTATTTCCAATGCTCCGAGAGCTAGACCGGTTCTAAATTAGGGGGAAAAACACGACTCACTGGAAAGAAACAAATGAGAGGGAAGGTGAAGTTTGAAAAATGTAAGATTTTCGTGAAGCATTACTTTCTCTCAACGAGCTTTCGGAGCATTTGAAATGGGCCGTTAATCGCCTCATTCAGTGATGTCTACACTACTCTTTTCCTTATGAAAAAGGCATTTTGTTCTTGTTTTTTTTTAATAAAAATCCATACAACCCACGCAAAGGAGAAGCAGAAAACATTTGACAAAATTTCATGAAATATTTTAATGAAGAAGGCAAGCTCGATTGGTAGCACTATGATTGTTTCTACACCGTCAAAAATTAAAACATTTTTTTTTTTCTTTATTTTATATAAATATATATATATTATTTATTATAGAACCAAGAAGACTGGATTTGATTTTATTGTATATAGTTGTAAGGTTGTTATGTAGTGAATAAATGTGATATGAATTCGAAATACACTAAGTAACTGTGTGTACCTGTACTCATACGTATATATATAATATATACAATAAAATCAAATCCAGTCTTCTTGGTTCTAACAGGTTGGCTGATAAGTCCCCGGTCTGACACATAGATGGCGTCGCTAGTATTAAATGCATATTATTTTTATATAGTGGCAACCTTCAAATGATTCGTGTCAAAATTTGACGTCTGTAAGTCAATTAGTTTGTGAGATAGAGCGTCTTTTGTGAAGCAACTTTTGTTATTGTAAAAAAAAGGAAAAAAAGGAATTTCGTGTTTTGATAAAATACTGTTTTCTAAAGGGAAAAAATACAGTGGAAGCAAAAACTTGGCTTGATAATGAGTTTCCGGACTCTGCCCCAGGAAAATCAACAATAATTGATTGGTATGCAAAATTCAAGCGTGGTGAAATGAGCACGGAGGACGGTGAACGCAGTTGACGCCCGAATGAGGTGGTTACCGACGAAAACATCAAAAAAATTCACAAAATGATTTTGAATGACCGTAAAATGAAGTTGATCGAGATAGCAGAGGCCTTAAAGATATCAAAGGAACGTGTTGGTCATATCATTCATCAATATTTGGATATGAAAAAGCTCTGTGCAAAATGGGTGCCGCACATTTGACCAAAAACAACAACGTGTTGATGATTCTGAGCGGTGTTTGCAGCTGTTAACTCGCAATACACCCGAGTTTTTGCGTCGATATGTGACAATGGATGAAACATGGCTCTATCATTACACTCCTGAGTCCAATCGACAGTCGGCTGAGTGGACAGCGATCGGTGAACCGTCTCCGAAGCGTGGAAAGACTCAAAAGTCCGCTGGCAAAGTAATGGCCTCTGTTTTTTGGGATGGGCATGGAATAATTTTTATCGATTATCTTGAGAAGGGAAAAACCATCAACAGTGACTATTATATGTCGTTATTGGAGCGTTTGAAGGTCGAAATCGCGGCAAAACGGCCCCATATGAAGAAGAAAAAAGTGTTGTTCCACCAAGACAACGCACCGTGCCACAAGTCATTGAGAACGATGGCAAAAATTCATGAATTAGGCTTCGAATTGCTTCCCCACCCACCGTATTCTCCAGATCTGGCCCCCAGCGACTTTTTCTTGTTCTCAGACCTCAAAAGGATGCTCGCAGGGAAAAAATTTGGCTGCAATGAAGAGGTGATCGCCGAAACTGAGGCCGATTTTGAGGCAAAACCGAAGAAGTACTACCAAAATGGTATCAAAAAATTGGAAGGTCGTTATAATCGTTGTATCTCTCTTGAAGGGAACTATGTTCAATAATAAAAACGAATTTTGACAAAAAAATGTGTTTTTCTTTGTTAGACCGGGGACTTATCAGCCAACCTGTTATAATAAATAAAAAAATATTGAAAAAATGTAAAAAGTGTAAAAACTAAAAATAACTTAATTCGAAATTAAAATCCATTATTCTTGGCTTAAAAAAATAAAAAAAATTAGAAAAGAAAAAAAATTACATGTCGAAATCGCGGGCTTCGAATACGCCATCCACTGACATTTGTAAAACGTCCAAATTTACCGAAGAAGCTGTCGAAGTCGATGAGGACGTTGATGATGAGCATTGCCTCTCTCGTGCAATATACTTTCGCATCACCTCGTGCAATTCCCAAGCAGCATCCTCCTGATCCTCCTCATCAGGCTGCTGTACTTGCTCTCCAATCAAACACAGTAAAGTGGCAAACGGCTTCTTTTGCTTGCTCCAAGAACATCCGCATTTAGTTGTTGAAATCTTTTAGTTCCCTACAGAAAAATTCTCATAAATTTCGTTATTTTTGCAATATTTAGAACCTCCTTACTTTTAGTTTGGGTTCCCTCATTTCCGTGTTGTCAACTTCTTCCACACTCGTGGTTGAACTACCTGCATTTAATACGTTTGACTCAGCCACCTTTAAAGAACAAAATTTTTATATGCGTTAATTATGTAAGTTATTTTACTTTCAAATAATAAACGACAGTTTATTTTAATTCAAATAACGTATATTATTTTTTTTCTTTTTTTTCTTTTTATTTTTTTGAAACCGTTAGTTACAAAAGTCTTTTCTTATGGTTAAGTCTTCAATCCGCTAATTTACGATTTTAAATATTTCGGTTTGAGTGTAAGTCTCTGACTGAATTAAGAATTTTTCAAAAGTCAAAACGACAATTTGCTTTCTCCAGATAGGCCAAGCCAGATGCCTACTCAGCACAACGTGACCCAACGAAAATTGTTTCATTTGGACAATTGCAAAAGCATAAAAAGAAACAAATAGAAACCAACAGAAAGCTCGCGAAGTGTCGCAATAGTTGCTCCAAATCGAATTTCACTGCGAGCAAATGAATTAATGCAAAATCATAAAAAAAATGGAAATAAAGAAATAGAAGGCAAGTGCAGTCTTGCGAAATTTTACTTGTCAGCTTTTATTTGTCGTCGTGTGTTTGGTTTGTTAACTCTTCCCCTCTTAAGTCGATTGCCCACAATCGGCTAGAAATAAGGAATGTTATTGAAATCAAGCGGAATTGTTGCGGTAGGTTGGGTTACGTTATTGCTTACGATCACCTTGGGAACAATTTCTTTTTTTGGTTCACTTTGAACAAATGTGGTTACTGTCGGGCTTTTGTCACTACAAATTCTAATCATTATGACCGCAAAGATGCTAATTATTATGAGACCATAGGTTATGGTTTGGTGAATAGTTGAATCGACCCGTAAGTATTTTATCATTTTTGTATTGTTAAGATGGAGTTCATCCATCATTTCCAAGGATAGCAATTTTTTGTACTCTTTTTCTTTGGGAGTGGGCTGAAGTGTCAGTGGCAATGCCTCATAATTAGATTTTTCTTTTGAAATGAATGGTCGTCCATTGACGAAAACAGTGACATTATTGAAGGTAATCATAAAAGATCCGTTTAGGATTTGTTGCTGTAAGTTAACTTATTTCTATTACTTCTTCTTTTTTACAGATGAATAAATTATTACTATTTTTGCATTCTTTTTTAACGCCAAATATTTTGTCTTTATTTTTGAGAATCTGGTTATATTCAATGGGTCGTATGCATAATAATGAGATTAAACTCTGAGTTGAGTCGATCGAGCTTAAGCTCAGCTACCTGAGATCAACCGTTTGCTCTTGCTTGAACTCAATTTCGTATGCAATAAATTGAGTTTGAGCTCACCACAAAGAACTCAAAAACTTTGAGATGAAGCCGAAAGCTCTTTTCTCTTAGTATGTAGATTTGTTGTTGCAACGCACATTTTATGCATCATTTAACAGTTAAAATTATTAAGAGTGCAAGTGTTTTTTTGCATATTATTAATAATGAGTTCGGCCGAAGAGGACAGCGTTGAGGAGAACGCAGAGGACGTTCAAGGCGACATTATTTTATTTTTAACCGGGAAAATTAAACATAACATAAACACAGCTTTCCTAGCTGATCGTATACTCGGAGGGTGCACTCCATGCACCCTTGCAATCCGCGCACAGCATAGCTGCTTAAAATCTTCGTTTCCGCACCGTCAATATTACACGTGTTTCTTCACACATCAGCAAAGCCTAGTTTTCGGTATCCAAGGCCCGCAATGAACTAATTACTTCGTCATAAACTTTTCAATTTAGAAAATGCTTTGTGATTTATAATATTGTCAAATTAGGTGTAAGATTTAAAAACTTATTGCTAGACTCCTATCTTAGAGGAGTGATCCAAAAACTAATAAAACGTAAAAAAAAAAAATTAAAGAGCACAAAATATTGTTACAAAAATGTCATCTTCCAGTATTGCGAATTAAAAAAGAAGAAAAGAAAACTGTGATCTGATGTTCTCCAATGGTATTACCAATTACTACTTGAAATGCAGGGTCCCCAACAAATCTTAAATAAATTCGCATTTTATTAAGTTTGCTTAATCCTCCACCTAGGGTTTCATTTACATCATCGAGAAAATTCTGAGCTAGCCACTCTACGTTTTTACTTTCGAACCGGTATAGTCTTTGAATGTTGTCAGTTTCAAGAATGGATGAACGTTGTTTATATATTTTTTGCTTTTCACTTAGGAAATATTCAGTCATTTTCACTGATTGCGATTTTTAGTTAAACTAATTAAAAGCCTACCAGTCTCACCAAAATAGGAGTTTGATCTCAAGGAATCGAGCTGAAGGTGGTTATTATGCATACAAGTATTAGCTCGGACTCAGAGAGAGCTTTATATATTAAGCAATTGCTCAGCACTGAGTTCAATCTCAAAACATGAGATTGAGCTCATGAGTAATTGCTTTGTTATGCATGCGAAAGTGAGCAATTGCTCAAAAACTTGAGAAAGAGTTTAGAACTCATTATTATGCATACGACCCAATATCTGTGCACATATTATTTTTTTTTTTTTATAGGTTTTAATAGCAATTTATGAAAGGTATCAGTATCTGTTATAGGAATATTTATAATATAAAGTATGCTTTTAGAATTTGTTATTACCTTAACATTTGCTCGGCTGAGGGCCTCTTCTATGGTTTCAAAAGGAATATTTTCGGATGTTAATGTATTGATTGCCAAATTAACTTCATCTTCAGCCATTATTAAAGTATTTATAATTCCTACCTTGGCCCAATGTATTGCATTATTTAAATTTTGTAATTCTTCTTTTACAATTTTAATTTTATATTGGAGACTTGCCATTATCTTATCCTCTAAACTTGCATCCTCTTTGTATCTTCTAACAATCGTATTTGCTATTATTAATTCTTTGTTCTAATAACTTATTGATGATGACTTGTTTGTTGTTATTTTCCAGTACATCATTAATCTTATCTTCTATTGTTATAAAATCCTCGTGATCGGGATTTCCTGCGAACCACTTCCAAGCAGTTCCAATAAAATCAAGTGCTCTTTTTATATTTTTAGGCTTCAGACGTTTTATCAAGGATTGGATTTGATGGATTTCGTGGGAAAGGTAAGGGAATAGAGGATGATGCTTTAAAGAGTTTAATGATGATGAGGTTTCGTCCATAACGTCTTCATAATCGCCAATTTCAATAACATGAATTATTTTGAAATTGCCGACTTGAAGATGTGCTAGTCCAACGCGAATAGGTATTATTTGCGCATTAGTAAAATCAAGGATCTGTATTTCGCACAGGCTGCACTTCCATAAACATCTGAAAGAGATTAATTCCTTATATTACTTTTATGTACCGTTTTACCTGATTATGTGATAACCACTGTGTTCCTATCTTCCTTAACCTTCTCTTGACAATACCTTAATGTTAGTTTGGATCCTATTCTCTTATTATGTTTTACGAATATTATCTGTCCTGGTTCATATTGTTTGATTTGCGTTCTATTTTTGTTGTGGTATTGTAGGTCTTTATCTTGTTTCTCCTTAAGTCTTTCTATTTTCTGCACCCTTATTTCTTCAAATTGTTTTGGTGTTAAGTAAGGTATCCTACCATGAAATAATTCTACGGGTTTTTTACCCGTAACTGAATGAATAGAAAAATTATACTCGTTAACTGAACGATCCAAAAGTTCTTCGAAGGATCGCTCGAAACCATCCGCCTTTACACATCTCATAATCTCACATAGCGTCGAGTAAAATCTCTCGATTTGCCCGTTGACCTCACTCTTATATGGGGGCGTTCTGTGGACTTTAGCATTGAAATCGTCTTCTATCATTGATAAGACTGATGCAGAATTTAAGGCCTTTTCATTAATCGACAATGATCATCTCTGGGCCACCGAAAAAGAAAAGAATATCTTGTAATGGTCGTTTTATGTGTTCCACTGCTCTTGATTCGATTATTTTAGTGACCGCGAATTTAGTGAATTTGTCAATAGCAGTGAGTACCAGTTTCTTTTCTGTGGAAAAAATATCTATGTGAATGATTTGGCCGGGGAACGTCGGAATAGGCGTTTTTTGAATCTCGATATTGTTAGGTTTTCGTTCGTACTTATTTTCCTTACAGACATTACAATTCTTTACTACTTTCTTTATTTTAAAGGCCATTTTAGGAAAATAAAATTTCTGGATTATTTGAGCTTTATTTTCACATGCTCCTCTGTGTGCTCTTCGGTGCTCGTCACAAATAATTTCTCTCTGTCGATCTTCATTTTCTATGTCTTCTACTAGTTTTTGTGTAAATCGTATCCTATAACTCCTGAAATAATGCGGATAAAAATTTTGTATTCTTCCCATGATAGTTTCCGATGTACAGAGGCCGTTTAACAAATTTGGTTCTAAATATTTCTTCAGTGCGTTAATCAGGTCCTTATCAGAGAAATGAATTTTTTTAACAATGTGTCTTTTAAATTTATTAAAAATGATTTTCTGTTCGTATTTATTTTCCTGACCTATTTCAACTATTATTTGGTTCTTGAAAACGTTTACTGGTGACTCCATTGCAGGGATGAGATTTTCAGCTGAGCTATCATCGCTATGTTGAGTTGGGGTTAATGAATTGACCTGTTCTGTCAAAGGTGGTCTGGACAAACAATCGGCTACAACGTTTTCATTTCCTGGTTTATATTTGAGTTTGTAATTATACTCCTCTAATATGTTTTTGCAACGTTTTAGCTTACTATTGGTATTTTTATTGCACATCGCGTACGTGAGCGGCTGATGGTCTGTATAAATATTTACGCTTCGAGATCCGTATAAGAAATTGCGTAAGGATTTTAAAGCCCATATTATCGCAAGCATCTCCTTCTCGTTGGTGGCATAATGCTCCTCTGCTTTAGTCAATGTCCGTGAAAGGAACATTATGGGCCTTTTGTCTTGCGATAATACTGCTCCTATGGCGAAGTTGGACGCATCCGTTGTGAGGTTGAATTCTTTTGCGAAATTTGGGTGAGACAGAACCACTTCCTTTGACATAAGGGTGTTCTTTAAATCGTTAAACGCCTTAACTTCGCGTTCGTCCAGTGAAATAATTTTTTTCTTAGAGAGGTTTTTGGACACTCGTCCATCTTCCCCCCTTAGAAGCGCTGTTAGTGGTTTCGCCAATAACGCAAAATCTTTTATAAATCTTCTGTAGTAACTTGACATCCCTAGAAATGATCTTAAATCCTTCAGAGTCTGAGGTGGTGGAAAATTTTTTATGCTTTCGACTATTTTGGGACTAGGTTTGATACCGTCTACACCAACCATGAAACCCAGGAAATCTATTTCTTTCTTCAAAAATTCACTCTTATCCAATTGAACCTTTAAATTCGCTGCTTCCAATGTCAAAAAGACTTTTCTTAGATTTTCGAAATGTTCCTCCTCATTTTTCCCAAAAATAACAATATCGTCGATATAACAGGTTGGCTGATAAGTCCCCGGTCTAACAAAGAAAAACACATTTTTTTGTCAAAATTCGTTTTTATTATTCAACATAGTTCCCTTCCAGAGCGATACAACGATTATAACGACCTTCCAATTTTTTGATACCATTTTGGTAGTACTCCTTCGGTTTTGCCTCAAAATAGGCTTCAGTTTCGGCGATCACCTCTTCATTGCAGCCAAATTTTTTCCCTGCGAGCATCCTTTTGAGGTCTGAGAACAAGAAAAAGTCGCTGGGGGCCAGATCTGTAGAATACGGTGGGTGGGGAAGCAATTCGAAGCCTAATTCATGAATTTTTGCCATCGTTCTCAATGACTTGTGGCACGGTGCGTTGTCTTGGCGGAACAACACTTTTTTCTTCTTCATATGGGGCCGTTTTGCCGCGATTTCGACCTTCAAACGCTCCAATAACGACATATAATAGTCACTGTTGATGGTTTTTCCCTTCTCAAGATAATCGATAAAAATTATTCCATGCCCATCCCAAAAAACAGAGGCCAATACTTTGCCAGCGGACTTTTGAGTCTTTCCACGCTTCGGAGACGGTTCACCGATCGCTGTCCACCCAGCCGACTGTCGATTGGCCATGTTTCATCCATTGTCACATATCGACGCAAAAACTCGGGTGTATTGCGAGTTAACAGCTGCAAACACCGCTCAGAATCATCAACACGTTGTTGTTTTTGGTCAAATGTGCGGCACCCATTTTGCACAGAGCTTTTTCATATCCAAATATTGATGAATGATATGACCAACACGTTCCTTTGATATCTTTAAGGCCTCTGCTATCTCGATCAACTTCATTTTACGGTCATTCAAAATCATTTTGTGAATTTTTTTGATGTTTTCGTCGGTAACCACCTCTTTCGGGCGTCCACTGCTTTCACCGTCCTCCGTGCTCATTTCACCACGCTTGAATTTGGCATACCAATCAATTATTGTTGATTTTCCTGAGGCAGAGTGCGGAAACTCATTATCAAGCCAAGTTTTTGCTTCCACTGTATTTTTTCCCTTTAGAAAACAGTATTTTATCAAAACACGAAATTCCTTTTTTTCCATTTTTTTCACAATAACAAAAGTTGCTTCACAAAAGACGCTCTATCTCACAAACTAATTGACTTACAGACGTCAAATTTTGACACGAATCATTTGAAGGTTGCCACTATATAAAAATAATATGCATTTAATACTAGCGACGCCATATATGTGTCAGACCGGGGACTTATCAGCCAACCTGTTAGATGTAACATCGCTTTCCAATATGTTCCCTTAAAATGTCGTCAAGAGTTCTTTGGAATATTGATGGGGCGTTCTTAAGCCCAAATGGTAAACGAACATATTCAAATTTTCCATTATTAATGGAGAATGCTATCTTCTCAATGTCAGATTCCTTAAGAGGAATCTGATGAAAACCGCTCTTCAAGTCTACAATGGAAACAAAATTGTTCTCGCCTAAATTCGATATTTTTATATTTTTGTTTTTAATTTTATTTTGTTAAAAATTAATAGTAAGTTTCTAGAAGACAATTTTTGCAAAATTAATTCAAATTTACACTATTCTGGTCTTTTATTTTTCTTTACTATGAAGTTTAGATTGTATCTCTTTATAGCGTACAAAAATTAATTAATAAATTTTTAATAAATTTTTTTATATGTTTATTACAAATTATTAAGCTTTCATTTATTTTTCGCTTCTTCAATTGATTTAAAATATTTTCAAGTAGATTTTCAATGTTTAATTTTTCTTAAAATAGTTGAATCAGGACTCACGTTATGACTAACAAGAAGGTTTTCATGCAACGGTTCATCTCAGGTGCTGTGTGCCTCCTTTCTGAGTAGTTCGCTTGTCGTGGACTGGACTCCTTTTTGCTTTATTTGTTACTGGGGGGCGTCGTACTTCTTTCAAAGTAGGCTTTATTTTAGCGGCGCGTCGTACTTCTTTCAAAGTAGGCTTTATTTTAGCGGCGCGTCGTTCAAAGATTCCTTTGGTCCGATTCGATAACGACTTAACACAGTTTTGGTTAAAAACGCACACAACTTTACACAGACGTCCTGGCAACGTTGGGCGCCAGTTATTTTACTTTCAAATAATAAACGACAGTTTATTTTAATTCAAATAACGTATTTTATTTTTTTCTTTTTTCTTTTTTTCTTTTTTTGAAACTGTTAGTTACAAAAGTCTTTTCTTATGGTTAAGTCATCAATCCGCTAATTTACGATTTTAAATATTTCGGTTTGAGTGTAAGTCTCTGACTTAATTAAGAATTTTTCAAAAGTCAAAACGACAATTTGCTTACTCCAGATAGGCCAAGCCAGATGCCTACTCAGCACAACGTGACCCAACGGAAATTGTTTCATTTGGACAATTGCAAAAGCATAAAAAGAAACAAATAGAAACCAACAGAAAGCTCGCGAAGTGTCGCAATAGTTGCTCCAAATCGAATTTCACTGCGAGCAAATGAATTAATGCAAAATCATAAAAAAAGGGAAATAAAGAAATAGAAGGCAAGTTGTTGGGATACGGGGATTAAAAGGTATGACGCCGTGGCACTTTGATAGGTACGCACGTCATACAATCCTGTATTCCTTTAAATAAAAGATGAGATTGTCAGTTTGCAATCCTTTTATTTAATAAATATCAATCCTTATGTCTAACAAGGTTTCTTTTGTATCCTAGCTCCTTTTAAATACTCGAAAACTTACCTATTCTTACTATTAAGCTCCATTCGTCGTGGCTTCTTGGTAAGTACGTGCGATAGAGCTGAGATGTCTTCGTAAATAACGTAAAGATCAATCTGCCTTGCCATGGATTCGAGCTCCGCTTTTATAAGAACATAATGCTGATCTGGTGCTTTCTCAGCGACCCTTTGACTTCATGCACTTTCTTCGGTCGCTTGAACGTTGTCGTAGGTCCGTTCCCGATATTACCTCAGAACATTCGATCTACATAATAATGTTGAGTTGCATATTACCGCGACTGGTGCTTTAGTATTCGCTCGTGGCTGCAATTCTGCTTACTCGATCATTTCTCGGTTATTGCGTTAGTGCTTGTTCTTTGTTGTTGTTATTTACTTGCGCAATTTCACTGTTGGTTTTCAATGTACAGTGGCGGAGGAAAGAGGGGACAGGTAATGGGAAATGTTTGAGCATAACTCACAACATCCCTCCCCCTTTGAAGAAATCGTACCCATCGTGATGACAAAGAATATGATGATGGCACGTATTTGTTGGTGACACTGTTGGCTTGCCGATGTTTTAATTGTTGATTTTATTACTTCTTGGCAGCAAGACTATTGTTATCATTGTTCTGATGCTTGAAATTAACGCTGTGTCAATTTTGCTTCTTGTTGAAGGAAAGGTGTTGCACTATATCAGAAATTGTTGAATTGTTGTCTTCGAAATTGCCATTTGCTCGTCCGATGAAATGAAATTGTAGATGATTTCGACTCTGCGCCGAAGTAGCGTTGTTGTTTGTTGTTCTTCTCTTCAGAAAGCATTTTCGTAGTTGATGTTGTTATGTAGACGATTTCGTCGTCCCCTCCCTTATCCAAGAGGAGTGGTGATTGAATTATTATGACTTGTGCTGAAGCTCATGTTAAGATCTCTGCTACCCAGCCCGAGCTTATAATGCTTATTCTAATTAATTTTTCTACTATTTGTTTCTTTATGTTCAAAACATTTTAATATTTTAGTTTTATTTTGTCTTAATTTTATTTTTTCTTTAAAAGTCTCTAATTATATAATTTTTAATTTTTTTTTTTTTATTTAATATATTCTGCCTATGTATTCTTTCGCAATCCATTTAAAATCATTTTTCTACATACTTTTCTTAATTTTTTGTTAAAATTTTTTACTTTTATCGGTACTATTTTTTAATAATTATAATTCTTTTTGGTTTTTGTTTTTTGTTTTTTCTTCAATTTTTCCAATTTTTTTATTTTTCTCAAAATTTTTTTTTTTCTTTTTTTATGCTCTTGATTTTTCAATATTTTTGAAGGTGGTTATTATTTTTTTACTCTTTATTTATATACATATTTATTTCTAATTAATCTATTTTTCAAAATTTAGTATAGGTAATAGTAAAAAATTATTTTCTCCATTAATGTGTTATTCATTTTTTTTTTTTTTTATTTAATAAAAATTGTTTTTTTTTTTTCTTTTTAAAATGGTTTATAGTATTTTCATAATGGCAAAAATACCTATTTTTTCAAGGTATTGTCTTTAATGTACTTTCTCTTGAATATATACAGATATTTAGTAAATCTCTGTATATACTTGTTAATACTTACCAACTTATTATCCGTTTTTGTTATCATTCTTCCCTCTTGTTCTTTTGGTCAGGCCAGTTTTATTTCCACCAAATATCATCTTGTGCCTAAGTTTGCCTTGAAAAAAAATTAAAAAATATACAAATTACGGTCCTCGAGTCCCTACTGCAACTCAGTTCTTTTGATTTCATTTTCTGCTCAAAGACTTTAGTTAAATCAAAATGTTTACCGGGGTTTGTTCAAATAATTCGTGACTTTAAGACTTTAAAATAGTTTTCAAGATATTTTTTTTATTTTTTTTTTTTTAAGTTTTTTATATATAGCCTTAAACGATGTAAGAAAGAAATTCCTAGTCATAATTAAGTTTAAAAACAGTAAGACCAAAAGTGATAAAAATCTTTGTTTTTCGATTGATTTTTTGCATTAGAGAACTCTTTACGGCACTTTAAAATTGTACGCAAATATTTTGTTTAGAGGATTCTTTTTTAAAGTTGAAATTTCGCTGTCGCTTGTATTTGATTTTACGTTACGGTTTACGCCATCCCATTTAAAAATTGTTTGCATAAGAACAACTGTTTTTAAAAAACTCTTATAGACTGCTTTCACTGTATCAAAAGACTTTTTTAATACTTCTCTAATTATATTTGGATTATTGAAAATAAATGACCTGTCACTAAAATCTAATTTTTTAATTAAATTTATCGTCTCATGGTATTTTACTCTTTCTTTATTTTCCTGCGAGGGTAAAGTCGGTGTTTTTATTGCGGAATTATGTAGCCTACTCAGTGGGTTGTCTTTAAAAATATCATTTGAATTTTCTTCTTTAATTGAAACATCATCTCTCTTGTTCATCAAACTACCATAACGATTTCTATCGACTTCCTCGTCGAATTTATAATCTTCTTTACCTGACTCTCTATTAGCTTCAACCTCACTGCTGTTAAAAATAGGCACAACTCCTTTTCTTCCAATAATCTTAGGCGATTTCCTTACCAAATCTGACATAATTTCCTTTTTATAGACAACTATTTCTCCTATCGAGTTATTTGCGAAAAAGTTTACCTCTTTACTGGCTCTAGCTGGGATACTGACTGTCTCTGTCGTAAAAATCCTGTCGCTTTTGGCACCAATAAATGGTAAACACGCTATTTGCTTTCCGTTATCGAAAAGCGAAATATTTTTCTTGATAAGGTTTACAACAGCTCTATTTTGAAATATATCTCGGCCTACTAAGCCATCTGCTGGAATTTTTGACCCCTCCGGCAAAACATGGAATTTCCATTTTAATTTAGCGTCTTTTGAATTAGTCAATGTTATTGTACCTTTAGTACATATAGAGCCTCCGAATGCTCCTGAAATATTTCTTGTCTCTGATTCATCAATGCTCGATTGGTCTTTTAATGATTCAATTCTAACTAAACTCGTTTCTGCCCCAGTGTCTACCAACAATGTAATATCTGCATTAACCGCTTGTTGACTATGAAACACTACAAACGCTTCGTCTGACAATTCTTCCTTTTTATTTATCACCAGTTCCTCTGTTTTTTCTGGCTTCTTGTGTTTAATCGCTCTACAGTGCGAAATGACGCTTTCCTTAATACGCGACGTATTGTTATTAACATTTTCATTATTTTGAGACGTTACGCTTCCGTCTTCATTAAAATAATCTACGGTATCTCTAAATGTAACATTTTTCCTCTCTCTTTTAAGTAAAAGTTCTTTTTTACTTTCTATTTTTTTAACCTTTTTATTATTCTTCTCTTTAACTTCATCGTCTAACAAAACTTTTGATAAGTCTAGCTCCTCTAGTTCATATCTGTTCTGACTAATTTCGTTTAATTTAATATCTTTATCGCAGGAGACTAGACTTGGCCTTTGAACTTTGACATTTAATTGGGCATTCCGGTCTATTGGCCTTGACCGGGCCGCTGGGAGTTTCCCTGACTACTATTTTCTTGCTGTTGCGCCCTACAAAATCTTGCTTTATGCCCAAATTGAGAGCATTTGTAGCACTGTATATCGGTGTGGCTATTTCCTGGGAAATTATTTATGAAACTCTTCGACCCACTATGTGGTGAAAATTGATGATTGTAAGAATGGTTGTGATTAAAATTTTCTGTCCTATTTTCAATTGCGTCTCTTCTAAACGGTGCTATATTCAGGAGTTGAATTTCTTGCATATTATTTTCATCTTGCCAACTTTTACAAAATTTGTTACTTTCGTGGCCTTTCATTTGACATATATTGCAAAAAAAATTTCTAAGCCGGCTAAAACATTTAATTTCCAAATGCCCTGCTTTTCCGCAATAATTGCATGTAATGTGATACTTCGCTTGCTGCGAGCTGTTTCGTTTGCAAACGACGCTAGTGTCATGTCCGTATTGCTCACAATATTCACAGTACGGTGTGTTTTTTCTTAACTGACAAACGTCTCTCGTGTGTCCGTCTATGCTACAAAAAGAGCAGCTAATTTGAATTGAAGATTTGGATGCGTATGCATTAAGTTCTTCTGATTCTTCTACTACTTTTATCAGCTCTGCTATAGGTCGGTTCTTATAGAACTCTAAACGATGTCTCATAAAAGGATTTCTGATTCCTAAAATAAATCTCCTTGTTGCTAAACACCTGTATTCACTAAGTGCGGATACCGCTTCGCTTTGGCTCCATAATTTTTCAATCACTTCTTCTGCCTCTCTAAGCAAGGACTCTATCTTTCTTCCAAATGTAGATGTTGATTCATTTAAGTTCTGTTCTGAATTCGCTAACTCCGTTCTAATAATTTCAAGATTTCGACGTGGTAAACATTCTTTTTTAATAAAATCGGCTAATTGGTCGATACTATTGAATTTAAGTTGATTAGCTTTTATAAAAATTTTTCCCGTCAATCTCTGTTTAATGCAAAGTAAAATAGTCTCAGAGTCTACGTTATTTAAAGCTTTTTTGACCAATTCTAACCCTGTAATAAATTTTAACGCTTCTGCACTTATATCTGTGTTCGTGTTTTCTGCAAAATATGGTACCAAGCGATTAACTTTGTAGATTACTTCGTCTATTTGCAGTTGGTACGTCATATTGATACTAATTGTTGGTACTTGGATTTGTTTGTAACTGAAAATTCTCGATGTCCGTGTTCGTTGTTTATTGTTAAATGGGACTCAAAGCGACTCAACAAATGATTATCGTACTCACCAGTTTCATCATTTTGCTCCGTAAATTTTCTTATCCTTTTTTTTTCTTTTGGGCTGCTTATCTTCTCTGCTACCGTTGTTTATTTACTTTCCGTTTTATTTACATGAATGCCTGTTTGACAAAAGGATCTTAAAAAGAAAAATAAATAATATTATACAAGCGTTTTACCATACAATCTTGCTTACGAATTTTTATTCGGCTTGTCTTGGTAATAACTAATTACTTTTTAAGACTGTCACAGCCCCAATTCAAGGCGGATTTTCGTAGCCGATCATGTATGTACACTTTTGATATAAAATTTCGATTTTCTTTCAAGCTTTTTGCTCAGTTATATTGGCAAGCGAACCTTGTCGATATAAACTTTGCTTAAAAATTATAATCGCTAATGCAGTTCAATTTGACGAGCTTTTCTGCAGGTTTGGTAATAACTAATTACTGTTTAAGACTGTCACAGTCCCAATTTAGCTGAATAGCGTCATAAATCAAACCGCACAACGATCAATAATTTAAAAAACTTTTAGAGAACTGAGTTCGATCCAACTGAAAGTCAGTCGAATACCGGCTGCGCCAATTATGTTGGGATACGGGGATTAAAAGGTATGACGCCGTGGCACTTTGATAGGTACGCACGTCATACAATCCTGTATTCCTTTAAATAAAAGATGAGATTGTCAGTTTGCAATCCTTTTATTTAATAAATATCAATCCTTATGTCTAACAAGGTTTCTTTTGTATCCTAGCTCCTTTTAAATACTCGAAAACTTACCTATTCTTACTATTAAGCTCCATTCGTCGTGGCTTCTTGGTAAGTACGTGCGATAGAGCTGAGATGTCTTCGTAAATAACGTAAAGATCAATCTGCCTTGCCATGGATTCGAGCTCCGCTTTTATAAGAACATAATGCTGATCTGGTGCTTTCTCAGCGACCCTTTGACTTCATGCACTTTCTTCGGTCGCTTGAACGTTGTCGTAGGTCCGTTCCCGATATTACCTCAGAACATTCGACCTACATAATAATGTTGAGTTGCATATTACCGTGACTGGTGCTTTACTATTCGCTCGTGGCTGCAATTCTGCTTACTCGATCATTTCTCGGTTATTGCGTTAGTGCTTGTTCTTTGTTGTTGTTATTTACTTGCGCAATTTCACTGTTGGTTTTCAATGTACAGTGGCGGAGGAAAGAGGGGACAGGTAATGGGAAATGTTTGAGCATAACTCACAACAAAGTGCAGTCTTGCGAAATTTTACTTGTCAGCTTTTATTTGTCGTCGTGTGTTTGGTTTGTTAACTTGTATTTGGATTTATTACCTCAATGTTGTCCACGCTTCGCCTGGAAGCACAGTGGCTCTCCAAAAAACTCAGCTGTTGGAACCACCACACCTTCGGCTGATATATATCAGCAGTTCCACTTCCATTCTTTTTTCAATTCCTTACGAGCCGTAACTCCCTTAAATATTGTGTTCTCTCTTTGATGCGGTCCATGTATTCACTGCTCCTTATATTATATAGGCACGTATTTTGCAGCATTAATATAAATTTTTCTATTTGACGACTCCACTTGTCCATAATTAAAAATTTTATATTTTTCGTTTTTGTTTCACCGGCTTAAAAAATATTTTCGAAAGCGTTTACTTCGACGTTTCAACTCGAATGACGAAAATGTTTGAAGCAAATTTCAAAAACTCGAACGGGGGTTGTTTTCACGTTTCACGCGTCGAAGATAGGCACAAAGAGAATAACCGAGTACGTTCAACAAAAACCATCTTCCTCTCCCCGCTAGCGTCTCTCCTACAAACTGCGTTTTGTTAATGATGGCCACTCACGCTATACCGATTGAAGCGATTGGTATAAAGTATGTTGCCCACACACGACACACCGATCCGTAAACCGTCATTTCGCTCTAGTCGTCGTGCGGTCAACATGTCAGCAAAAAAAGCCGATGATGCGATAGCTATTTGTGCAATTTATTTTTGCTTAAAAAATAAGAAAACAAAAACAAAAGAAACGAGATTGGATACAAGAATGGCTTCAAAATAGAAATGGTCATTCCCATATTCATTTATTGATAACGTTCGAAATGACAGCCCCAGAGGAGTAAAAAAACTTTTTCGAATGGACACCGAATCGTATACAGACCTGCTTCATTCTGTTACTGCTTTCATTGAAAAGAAGGATACATATATGCGAGAAGCAATTACCGCAAATGAGAGGCTTTCGGCAACATTGAGATTTCTTGCTTCTGGGTAAAGTTTTGAGGATCTCAAGTTTTTAACAAATATTTCACCGCAAAGCCTAGGAAGAATAGTTATTGAGACGTGCCAAGCAATAATTTTGTCATTAAAAAGTTATATTCAGGTGAGTACGAAAGAAAATAAATTAAATTTATTCAGTCGAGCAAAAAACTAAAAAAAAAAAATAGCAAATATTCAGGTTAACAAAAAAGATTAATTATATGGATTTTGATGAAAATGTTCGTGAAATGAATTTCTTTCCACAATTCCATCGTAAATAATTTGAACATATTGCGCGGTGGGGGTAAATTGCACAGACGGTGGCTGTGTTTCCGGCGAAAATAATGGCAACTCAACTGATGATGATGAGCTTTTCGGCTGTGAAATTGGCGTTGAATTGTAAATCGTGGCAAATTGGCATATGTTACAAATGTATTTTGTTGCCTCCCAATATTTATACAGCTTGAGAAGTTCAAGCGGACCAATTGTCCTTGCATTAGTGCTTCATCGATTATTCTTTTTGCGTATATTTTTTGTTCGACGTCCAAATTTCTAAATATCATTGCCCATCCCCACCGAAAACGTCTGCGCCATCCCTAGTACCTTGGTTGGCAGAATTTTCCAGGTGCTCAACAGCTTTTTGAAGGAAATCACTCTCACTGATTTTACGTTTCTTGCTTCATTTTGATGTTGAGGCTTAAAAAAAGAAAACTTTGTAATTTAATTTTATCTTAACATTTCAGATGCCAAAAAATGCAGATGAGTGGAAAGCGATCGCGGCTGATTTTGAACAAAATTGGAATTTCCCGAACTGCATTGGTGCGATTGACGGCAAGCACGTTCATATTGTGAAACCCGCAAAATCAGGATCGTACTTCTTTAATTACAAATAAAGGTTCAGAATCGTACTGATGGCGGTAGTAAACGCTAATTATGAGTTCGTAGCAGTGGAGGTGGGTGCAAATGGAAGAGCTTCAGATGCGGGTGTTTTTGGACAATCAAAACTCAAACATATCGCACCCTTGCTAATAAGTCGGCACAATTCAAAATTTTTTTAACCAATTTTTTATGTTCGATTGCATTTTTTTGTAAGAAACCGAACACCTAGAAAATTAACGCGTATATTGACTGATGCAGCAGTCGATTGAGATTAATATAAGTTAAGAAAAAATATTATCTCTCCTTAGTTTTAAGAGAGATTTAATGATTTTTGAGAAATGCAAAATTTTGAATTGTGCCGATTTAGTAGCAAGGGTGCGATATGTACGATGAAGGAAATTTAAATTTGCCTCAATCAGATAAATTACCTCAGACGGAAGAAATTTTTCCCTACGTGTTTGTGGGCGATGACGCATTTACACTTATGGAAAATTGAATGAAGCCATACAGCCGAAATAATTTATCAAAAGGGAAACAAATTTTTAACTAGCAGCTGTCAAGAGCTCGACGCGTCGTCGAAAACGCATTTGGCATTTTAGCCAATCGATTTCGAGTTCTGCACACAAACATCAATTTGTGTCCAGAAAAAGCTGGAATTATAACAACTGCTTGTTGTTATCTCCATAACTTCCTAAAACAAAAAAATCAAGGTGCAACCTCAGCAATGAAAACATATTTCCCCAGAATATATCCAACGGAAATTAACGGACTCGCAGCCCTTGAATTATGGGATCTCGAAAGTTAATGCAAAACAAATTCGCGACAAATTTTGTAACTATTTCAACTCCGTCGGTGCAGTAACTTGGCAAAATAATTACGTATAAATGTCATGGTGCTAATATTTATGAAAACATTGTACTCTTTTTTTTAATAAAACATAAATATTAACGAACTATACTTACTATATCCATTTCTGTGGAGTCGTCAAAAGTTGTGAATCCAACAATTTGAATTTCTTGATCCCGCAAAAAGCTTAAATTGTTGAAGAACTACAGATTTGGTACATAAACGTCTTCGGCACCGGCTCCAGATTTTTCGCTTCTGCGAATTTTGTGAAGTTCCCGTTTGTTGGTCGATCTTATTCCATGAATTTTTTTTCACTTCATCTATTGTTGCGTCGATATAAATTTCTTTATATTTTTGCAATAACCTCTCCCAAGATTTATTTTTTTCGTTCCGGTTTTTAAATATGTCATTTTTCGATTGCCACAGCGTCGGCTCATTTTTAAAGCATTCAATCAATTCCTCCAGAAAGGCTTTGCTTACATTTCCCATATCTTCCGTCGATGCTCACGCGACAACGATTACAGAAAAATGAGAAAATGCATAGAACAAAAACAAACCAAAACCGGTTTGAGAGCATGGGAATTGAGGACTTTTACACTAGGCCAATTATTGCCGGCCATTTTTTTCAAATTCTCTTTTGGAGTTGTCTTCGCTTTTACACGTATAAAAAATATTTCCGGGGAATTTTTATTTTTTGTGTGTTTTTGGCGATTGCATCGTTCGCGCAGGGTTGATTTTTGGAATAAATTAAAATAACATATATAAGTATCCCTGATTTATGGTTGATTTTAAGACTATAAAGACGCGTCCTAGCATATTCCGGCGATTTAATATAATTGTCCGATTTTGCCGCTGTCGCTACGCAGTCAGATCCCACCAGCGGCGAAAAAATGGGAAAAAGGAGGGCAGCATTCCTAGCCCAGCTGCTCGCGCTTTTTCCCGCCGAGCTTGACTGGCAACACCGGTCAAGTTCAAATTCATAACCAAGTAGATTTTCAGAGTGACAAGCTCGCGAAAACCCACCGTTCCAAACAATTCGAAAGAAAAAAGAAGAAAAGTACGGGCCGCGTTCGCGTGAATAAATGCATTCGGGCGTTTTTTTTTTGTTGGTTTTTTGTTAAATCAGCAGCAGCAGGAACAGCATAATCAACAACAACAGCACCACCAGCATCGGAAATCCGCGACCGCAGCAGAAACAACGGCAGTCTAAGGTACGTGATCTTTTGTTAATTTACAACCGATTTCCCTTTGCCCCATTTCGGTCGCAAGACCAATAAGTCTTTACGGGCCCAAACATTGGCGATCCTGTGTCCAGGAGTCCTGGCTTCTGGGAGAAAAAATTCCATCCAGAGCCCATTCCAGTGCACGCGGTGTGAGCCTTCCAGTGCCCTTCAAAGTCTAGCGGACATTGGAAGTGCAGTGCTTGGATGGTTTTTTTTCTCATGGCAAGGGGAAACCAAAAGGTGGGCGGCAGCGGGGTGACCAGTGCGTATATTTGCGTTGCTGTGTGTCTTCAGTTGATAGGCCTAACGGCGTTTTCACGTGAGCAAAGAGAAGACAAAGCAAATAAAAAGACAAGCACGTTGGTCAGCTATATCGCAGCGCTGCTACCGTTTGTTTTTTCGGTCGCTGTTTGATTTTTTCGATTTGAATTCGCAGTTGGCGTGCGAAGCAAAGCGGATTTCTTTCGTATGCGAAAATTATTAGTAGGTTGCACTGGCTAGCCTTTTGAGAAATAAAGAATTGACAATTAAATTTCTACTGCTTTTTTATTTGCGTATTTGCTAAATTGATTGGTGTACTAGCTAACCAATTTAAATAAAGCCTGACTTATATTCAAACAATTTGAATTTCATTGCGGCAATAAAATTTACGTGGAAGGTTGGTTGTGAAGGTTAGTATTTGGTTGTTTAAGCGTAACAGGTAAAATTCATACATCGAGCCAAGACAATCATCGACATGACTTCTACCGCGAAATTGAACCACATTGTAGGGTTATTTAAAAGATTGTGTTCATGGAATGACAGACATGAGGGGTTGAATTCTTCGCGATCTAGATTGGATGCGCATCTGGAGGACCTCGAGCTCCAGTGGAAGGATCTGTGCAAGGTTTTTGACGAAGTATGCCTAGGAAGCGGAACGGATTCAGCCGCATACGAAAATTTATCAGCCATTATGGAGGAATGCCGCGCTTTGTACTACGAGGCGAAAGGCTATCTTAATGAGCAATTAGAGGTATTTTCGTGTCCGGCTCCGTTGTCCAGTACACACATGCCACGCGTTCGAGAAACCGAAATCGATACCAGCTTCAGAGTTCCATTGTGTGACGTAAAGGTGTTTGCCGGCGGTTATAATGAGTGGCCAGCATTCCGCGATCGCTTCAAGATCTTGTATATCCACAACTCCAGCATTGGTCGGGTCCAGCGACTCATCCACCTTCACGATAAGACGTCAGGTGCGGCCAACCAAATTGTTAGAGGATTTCCCCCAAGTGAAGGGAGGTTCGATGACGTGTGGGAAGCTCTCAAGGCGCGGTATGAGAATCGACGATTGCTCATTGATAACCAACTTAAGCTTCTCTTCGACTCGTCAGACATTAAAGAAGAGACAAGTGGAGCGATTTTACAACTCCTGTCCACTGTCAACGATAGCCTCGCCGTAATGAAAAGTCAAGGAGTCGTAAATTTGGTGGATCCCATTTTGGTGCATTTTTGCGCACGGCGTCTACCTGCTCAAGCCGTGCTGGACTGGGAGCATTCACTTTCATCTCAACGGGAACCTCCTACGTGGCAAGAAATGAAGGAATTCATGCAACGACGCTTCGAGATCGCTGAACGCATTGCCAATTTCACCGCCATCAGCCACTACGCCCCCTCATTGACTCCTTCTTCACCACCTACGAACGTCTTTCTGGCTCGTGAACTGACGGCGAACGTGTGCCACCTGTGTGGAAACGATCACGCACTGCGACAGTGCCCACAATTTTTGGAAATGACGGTTGACGATCGTCATAGATTTATCATGCAAAATAAGAGATGTTATAATTGTTTAACAGGTTGGCTGATAAGTCCCCGGTCTGACACATAGATGCCGTCGCTAGTATTAAATGCATATTATTTTTATAAAGTGGCAACCTTCAAATGATTCGTGTCAAAATTTGACGTCTGTAAGTCAATTAGTTTGTGAGATAGAGCGTCTTTTGTGAAGCAACTTTAGTTATTGTAAAAAAAAAGGAAAAAAAGGAATTTCGTGTTTTGATAAAATACTGTTTTCTGAAGGGAAAAAATACAGTGGAAGCAAAAACTTGGCTTGATAATGAGTTTCCGGACTCTGCCCCAGGAAAATCAACAATAATTGATTGGTATGCAAAATTCAAGCGTGGTGAAATGAGCACGGAGGACGGTGAACGCAGTGGACGCCCGAAAGAGGTGGTTACCGACGAAAAAATCAAATTATATGTCATTGGAGCGTTTGAAGGTCGAAATCGCGGCAAAACGGCCCCATATGAAGAAGAAAAATGTGTTGTTCCACCAAGACAACGCACCGTGCCACAAGTCATTGAGAACGATGGCAAAAATTCATGAATTAGGCTTCGAATTGCTTCTCCACCCACCGTATTCTCCAGATCTGGCCCCCAGCGACTTTTTCTTGACCTCAAAAGGATGCTCGCAGGGAAAAAATTTGGCTGCAATGAAGAGGTGATCGCCGAAACTGAGGTCTATTTTGAGGCAAAACCGAAGGAGTACTACCAAAATGTTATCAAAAAATTGGAAGGTCGTTATAATCGTTGTATCGCTCTTGAAGGGAACTATGTTGAATAATAAAAACGAATTTTGACAAAAAAATGTGTTTTTCTTTGTTAGACCGGGGACTTATCAGCCAACCTGTTAACTGCCTCCCATCGCTCGGCAAGATGTACCAGCCCCTATCGATGTGCGAAGTGTAAGAAGCGGCATCACACGCTGCTTCATGGACATGCTCCCGCGGTCTCACCGAATGATGATTCTCCTCCGTCCTCCCAGACCCCCGGCCCGTCGACGACGAGCTCCGCTGTTGCATCATCGGCGACGTCACCGTCCCCAATTGGAGCTTCGATTTCCTCCCATCAAACCAACGCAAATGTGGCTGACAGCCACACTCAGGTCCTATTGCCTACTGCCCTCGCGCACATCCTCCATCAGGGCGAGCGGTTCACTGTGAGAGTGCTCCTGGATCAGGGCTCTCAACGAACATTTATAACGGAGCGCATGCAACTCCAGCTCAAACTGCCCACCCGCGCCAAAATTTGCACCGTGTCCGGCATGGGCGGGCAGTCGTCACAAACGGCGAAAAGGGAATGCGTGCTCACTCTGGCATCCCAGCGCTCCCAATTCCAAGAGGAGGTGGCGGACGTCGTACTACCAAACTTAACAAATTGGCTGCCATCGTCACGAGCACGATATGTGGACTCCACAGAATTAGCTTCTCTGGAGTTGGCCGATCCACACTTCATGGATCCAGGGCGCATCGACATGGTCGTTGGATCAGATCTTCCCCCGAAAATCACGCTGTCAGGACTTCGGGTCAACATCGGAGGCAGTCTGTTGGCTCAAAACTCCGTATTCGGATGGTACCTTAGTGGCCCTATCTCTGGCGAGTCGACGCAATCGTTCGCCACATGCACTACCATCACAGAGCCGACGGAGTCGCTTCATGATCTTCTCAAGAGCTTTTGGGAAAAAGAAGAGATACCTCAGAATCTTCCGGCTTCTCCCGAGGACGAATATTGTGACAAATTGTACTCCCGAACCACCGTTCGCAACACCGATGGTAGATATGTCGTTCGATTGCCATTTAAAGAACAATTTTCTAAACTTTCTTTGCAGCTTGGCGCGTCTCGATCATTGGCGCTCAGGCAATATACGTGTTTGGAAAGGAGACTCCAACAACAACCCGCAATGCATGAAACTTACAATGCCGTACTACGAGAATATATCACAAGTGGTCATATGGAACCGGCCACACCCCCTTTTGAAATCTCCCACAACGGAACCTGCTCTTCGTTTCATCTGCCTCATCACGCGGTTGTTAAACCAGAGAGTACCTCTACCAAGGTGAGAGAGGTTTTCAATGCATCCCAGAAAACCACCGCCAAGTCATCTCTGAATGATGTGCTGCACGTGGGCCCAGTTCTACAAGCCGACTTAATTATCTTGTTGCTCAATTGGCGCACCTATCGATTCGTTTTCAATGGCGACATTGAAAAAATGTACCGCCAAATTTTCGTCCACAAAGCGGATCGCGCATTTCAACGAATCTTGTTCCGAGATGATCCTACCGCACCGGTCAAGGATTTCGAGCTGAAGACGGTCACCTTCGGAGTGAACTGTGCACCATATTTGGCCATTCGAACCCTCCACCAGTTAGCCGACGACACTGGCGATGCGGCTCCCCGAGCCGCGTTCATTTAAAAAAATGAAAGTTATGTCGATGACGTATTGTCGGGCGGCCATACGCTGGCGGACGCTCTCGAGGCCCAGACGCAACTCTTCACCACGCTTCAGTCGGCAGGATTTCCGCTTCGGAAAATTACCGCAAATCACAGGACATTGCTGGAAGGGATTAAGGCCACTCATTTATTAAACGCAGAATTTCTCAAGTTCGACGCCCATAGCAACTTAAAGATGCTGGGAATCCAGTGGAATGCCGTGACTGACTGCTTCTCGTATCGGTTGACCACGAGGACATCCACTTCTGAGACCAAACGGCAGATCCTATCGGACATCGCCAAGTTATTCGATCCGGCCGGATGGCTGACGCCGATCGTGATACGAGCCAAAGTGCTTATGCAGCAGCTATGGCTGGAAGGCACTGCGTGGGATGAACGAGTCACCAGTGACGCACTAGCCAAATGGAACGCCTTCTTAGAAGATCTGCCGTTCATCGAACAGATTCAGATTCCACGGTGGCTTCAGTATGACCCTGCCGCGAGCTTTCAGGTGCACGGATTGTGAGACGCGTCAGAGCGAGCGTACTGTGCTGCCATATATCTTCGAGTTGAAACACTCGATAACGCCAACACTCTTTTATTGACCGCTAAGTCGAAGGTGGCACCTTTACAGACGGTGAGCCTGCCACGCCTCGAATTGTGTGCCGCGGTGTTGTTGTCCAAACTGGTAAAATCCATCAACGAGCAGCTGCGAGTCCACGAGCATGACACCTTTCTATGGACTGATGCCTCAATTGTGCTGGCCTGGCTCAAGCGACCCCCTAATGCCTGGAAGACGTACGTGGCCAACCGAGTGTCGCAGATTATCACCAACACTGGTCATCTCCCCTGGCACCATGTGGGATCGCAGGACAATCCGGCTGATTTGGGTACTAGAGGATCCTCGGCGCAAGATCTGCAAGCGAATCACCTGTGGTGGCACGGACCGTCGTGGCTAAAAGAGCCTGCTAGGGATTGGCCTCAGCCGAAGACTCCATCCGCTCCCATTCTCGAAGAACGAAAACTGCAATCGTTCACCGCCATTATCGCACACGAAGACCTCCTCGAACGCTTCTCGTGTTTCGATCGCGCATTGGGAGTCCTAGGGTTCGCATGGCGATTCATTCAGCGAACACGAAGGGCAGCTGGCCCACCGGAATTCACCCATGCGCTCTCTCAACGAGAACTAATAAGAATGAATAATGATATGGAGCGTGAATCTGCGCAAAGGCTGGCACTGCGGCCCAGATGACCTATTGTGCCAAGATTCACTATTTTTATGAAAAGCCCCCATAGCTCTCCTAATAAAGTCCAGAATCACCTCTGGGGAAGAACTCCTAATTTGTCCTAATGACAGAAATTCCGAATGGAATGTATTAGGGCAGGACATTCGCAAAGAATGTGCAAAGTTGTTTCCTCGTCTTCGAGGCACAATCTGCATTCCGAATTATCGGAAAGGCGAAGTTTGTGCAGGTGATACTTAAGCCCAGAATGGCCAGCAAGAAAACCCGTAAGCAATCTTATGCTATCTTTTGAAAGCTTAAGAATATTGGAGTAAGAGTAAGGTTTTGTAAGCAATTTACTCTGCCTCAGTCCGGGTAAGTCGTCCCAGTACACAAGGCGAAGGAGATTTTCTTTCTCTCTGATTTTTTCTCTGATGCCCGCCCAGTTCAACCCACAAAAAGGCTGAGGACCGATAAAAGGGGTGTTTGATGCCTTTCTTGCCAGACTATCAGCTAGCTCACTACCATCAATCCCCGTGTGACCAAGGACCCAAAATAAATCAACGAGAACTAACAGCGGTGAAAATTCGTCTTATCGTTGCGGAGCAGAAACGATATTATCCGGAAGAATATGAAGAGCTAAGCAATCTACGGCCCGTCCATAAGAAGAGTCAACTGCTTAGTCTTAACCCCGTTGTTGTGTGTACTGGGGAGAAAGGACATCTGTAAGCGCCAACAAGGATTCAATATTTTCGCCAAATAAAACACTTCTTTTCTCGTTATAATAATTGTTCATTTATTAAAGTCTTTTTCAAACGTTCTATTCTATCTTACTTTACTGCCCTAATTCCCTAGCTAACACTGAGATCCACACTTTGTCGTCCTGGCTCGTAAGTAGGTGCGCCAAAGTTGAGATCTTCTTAATACTCGGAGTGCCAATCGATGATAAGTCCATTTTGTCAATCGAACTTCGCTTTTATAGTCCGATATTGCTCCGTTCGCAATATCGATAGTTGCTAGCGTCACAGATTTCTTCCTCAGCTAACCTCCCCGCGAGCGTCCCTTGGTCACCGTCGATTCTGCATTTCGGCTTTTTCCGGCGATTGCAAAAGTGCATAAGTTGTCTTCTATTTTCGTCGTGCCATATATTTACAATCAGCTAAACATGCCGATCACTCCAATCCCATTCGACATATGTACGGTTTAATGCAAGCCAAGTGCACACACAAAAGACGTACAGAACGAAATGCAATACGAACAAGCAAACGCATGCCCTAAACATCCCTTGTTTGTGTGTGGTCCACATGCTGACTCGGCGGCTCGTGTTCTTTCGCCTTTCGTCTGCCTGCTTTCCCTTTCGATCGATTGCCTTGAACGATCGATTTTCGGTTGACATTGATATCGACGGTCTGTTTGTCATTACGAGACCCTGTTGTTGTTGTTGCCGTCTCCGGTAACAGTGTCTCTTTTTGTGACTTCGAACGCCGACCGTTGTTGCTTTGTTGAGGCGTTCGATTTCATGCCCGCTCGTGCTGTTGTTGTTCGAGGTGTTAGGTTTCGAGCTCAAACGCTGCCGTTGCATTTGTTTATGCTGCATTATTTATTGCACTGCTTTTGGCTTAGCGCTGATAGCGTGCCGTTGACGATAGAGCTGGCAGCGTTACGTTAGCGTGTGACGTGACGGTTTTGACTCACAACATCCCTCCCCTCTTCGGCAAGTCGTGAGCATCACGACTGGTTTTCTTGTCTGAAGGATGCGGTTGTTGTAGCCAGGCATATTTCATGCTTAGTTTCGTCTCGATGATACAGATGAGGCGAGCTGAATACGGTTTTATTAATTCCGGCTCGTGTTGTTGATGTTGTTGCTTAAATGTTGCTAACTCGCTGTTGTAGTGGGCGTGTAGACTCTGTTCACCCATATGTCTTTGATGATGGTCTTAGCGGTGTTCGATAGACCGATGCTGGTGAAATTTTTGTCGCTGCTGTGATACTGCCGCTTCTTGATCCATATTTATCGCTGCAGTGTAGTGGATATCTCAGTGAATTCTTGATTTTCTATGAACTAGTGTTTTAGTTTTCGGGATACAATTCAAACGGTGTTACTGGCTAAATATTCTAGTTCTACGAAATGCTTACATAGGCAATACAGTTTTTTATATATATTAAATTTTTTTTTATTTTGTTATTGCGACTCAAAAATATTTTGTTTTGGGACTCTTAAAGTTTCTAATACATCATATTCTTAAATTTGGTAGTAAATGAAAATACTTATATATATTAGGTGTAGTAAAAAGAAATCCATTATTTTTGCATTAAATTGAGGGCTTTATTTAAGATAGTTAGAATGACCCGATTTAGGTCAAATATGCGCCGTTTTGTTCGATAACTTGTTGCCATTTTAAAGGTAATTTCATTATGCCTCTCTCATAGAAGCCCTCGTTCCTATTAGCAAAAAATTGAGACAGTCGAATTTCAGAAGCCTCTCTTGAAGCGAATGTTTCACCAGCAAAATTGTTCGCCATGGACAGGAACAGATGGTAATCACTTGGTGCCAGGTCCGGACTATAAGCTGGATGCAGAAGAACCTCCCAACCAAACTCCCGGAGCTTCTGGCGAGTCACTATCGATGTGTGTGGCCTGGCGTTGTCCTGATGGAACACAATTCTTCTCCTATTGGCCAAAGCTGGCCGCTTATGGGCGATTGCTTCCTTCAGACGGTCCAATTGTTGACAGTAGATTTCCGAGTTAAGAGTTTTGCCGTATGGGAGCAGCTCATAGTAGATAATTCCCTGCCAATCCCACCAAACACACAGCAAAACCTTCCTGGCCGTCAATCCTGGCTTGGCCACCGTTTCCGCCGGTTCACCGTGTTTCGACCACGACCGTTTTCGCTTGACGTTGTCGTAAGTGACCCACTTTTCATCACCAGTCACCAACCGCTTCAGAAATGGGTCGATTTTGTTGCGGTTCAGCAGCGATTCGCAGATGGAAATTCGGTCTGTGAGGTTTTTTTGCGTTAACTCGTGTGGCACCCATACATCGAGCTTCTTTGTGTATCCAGCCTTATTCAAATGGTTCCAAACGGTTTTTTGTGCAATCTTTAGCTCTTTTGCAATCGAAACAGTGCTAACATGACGGTAGGACTCGATAATTTCCATGATTTTATCGACATTTTCGACAATTGGCCTTCCAGTGCGTGGTGCATCCTTGACATCGAAGTTACCGGAACGGAATCGACGAAACCAAAATTGCGCATGATTGGCTGTTACAGTATCAGGTTCATAAACGCTATTCACATTTTCAGCCGCCTGGCTTGCGTTTTCTCCCTTATCGAAGAAAAACTGTAAAATGTAGCGAATTTTCTCTTTGCTGATGTCCATCTTTGACAAGCTCTCAAACAAAACTGAATCAATCAATCAAAAAAGTGTCAAAAAAGCTTTTTTAGTAGGAACTGTCATCTTTCTAATGCCCCCTAGCGGAACACGATCGGACTTATACAACGCGAGATGCAGATAAATAACGCCATCTATTGGAAAATAATCGGATTTCTTTTTACTACACCTAATACGATTGGGAGGCGAAAAGGAAATATCCAACGGACAACACAGAATATTCAGAACATTCAGAACATTCAATGCCGTTGATATATCCAGAATGCCGCCAACAGCAAAATTTAAATGACTGCGGAATCTACGTGCTACGGTTTGCAGAAAAATACCGGGACGTCGTGAACTTGGGACGGGCCTTTTTGCCGCGGGATGCCTTTGTAGAGGACAGTAAAATTTCCAGAAAATTTCTCGACAAAGTGATAACAGAACACAAGATGATTCGCATGGAGTGGAATGCGACGGAAGAAGAGCAGACATTCTTACAGAAGGAAATTCAAAAAATTAAAGCAAACTGTAAACCAGGAGTTCGAAAATATGGTAGAGTAGTGTATCAAATAAAATATATTCAGTATTTGTCTCTCGTAAAGGGGATGTTAGGTATAGAAATTTAAATGCGCAATAGGCACCTAACCTACAAAATAGAAAATAATTTTATTTTAATAAACATAAAATCAAAATGAAGGAGGATTGCGTTTTTTTTTTTGCGAACGTAAAAACGATTTGGCGTTAAATTCGAGGAGCCTTTGTGGAAGCGACAAGGGGGCATAAACGTTGGTGCAAATTCCGTTTCTTTTCTTTTCAGGAAAAGATAATCATATTGGGGCTAATATCAACAGTCACCTACGGCCGACTTCAAATAACGCCAGTAGACGAACAAGGATGATTTGTCCAGATCCACATAAAAGAGACAGAAATTATAGAAGATTTCTACACCGTGCTACATGTGATACACCCAGCCGAAATCCTGAAGGTCATCAACACAATCAACGAGTATGTCGATACGGTAGAAATAAAAAACAGGGAGCTGTTGCTGGCAGAAATTAGAACAATCAGATCAAAACTTAGCTCCATAATACCAAGGGAGAATGATCGATCTCGAAGAGGACTTCTGAACGCAGTAGGTATTATTTTTCCAATAGATGGCGTTATTTATCTGCATCTCGCGTTGTATAAGTCCGATCGTGTTCCGCTAGGGGGCATTAGAAAGATGACAGTTCCTACTAAAAAAGCTTTTTTGACACTTTTTTGATTGATTGATTCAGTTTTGTTTGAGAGCTTGTCAAAGATGGACATCAGCAAAGAGAAAATTCGCTACATTTTACAGTTTTTCTTCGATAAGGGAGAAAACGCAAGCCAGGCGGCTGAAAATGTGAATAGCGATTATGGACCTGATACTGTAACAGCCAATCATGCGCAATTTTGGTTTCGTCGATTCCGTTCCGGTAACTTCGATGTCAAGGATGCACCACGCACTGGAAGGCCAATTGTCGAAAATGTCGATAAAATCATAGAAATTATCGAGTCCGACCGTCATGTTAGCACTGTTTCGATTGCAAAAGAGCTAAAGATTGCACAAAAAACCGTTTGGAACCATTTGAATAAGGCTGGATACACAAAGAAGCTCGATGTATGGGTGCCACACGAGTTAACGCAAAAAAACCTCACAGACCGAATTTCCATCTGCGAATCGCTGCTGAACCGCAACAGAATCGACCCATTTCTGAAGCGGTTGGTGACTGGTGATGAAAAGTAGGTCACTTACAACAACGTCAAGCGAAAACGGTCGAGGTCGAAACACGGTGAACCGGCGGAAACGGTGGCCAAGCCAGGATTGACGGCCAGGAAGGTTTTGCTGTGTGTTTGGTGGGATTGGCAGGGAATTATCTACTATGAGCTGCTCCCATACGGCAAAACTCTTAACTCGGAACTCTACTGTCAACAATTGGACCGTCTGAAGGAAGCAATCGCCCATAAGCGGCCAGCTTTGGACAATAGGAGAGGAATTGTGTTCCATCAGGACAACGCCAGGCCACACACATCGATAGTGACTCGCCAGAAGCTCCGGGAGTTTGGTTGGGAGGTTCTTCTGCATCCACCTTATAGTCCGGACCTGGCACCAAGTGATTACCATCTGTTCCTGTCCATGGCGAACAATTTTGCTGGTGAAACACTCGCTTCAAGAGAGGCTTCTGAAATTCGACTGTCTCAATTTTTTGCTAATAGGAACGAGGGCTTCTATGAGAGAGGCATAATGAAATTACCTTTAAAATGGCAACAAGTTATCGAACAAAACGGCGCATATTTGACCTAAATCGGGTCATTCTAACTATCTTAAATAAAGCCCTCAATTTAATGCAAAAATAATGGATTTCTTTTTACTACACCTAATATATATGTCGGTGTACCGTTATCCAAATTTGGAAAGTTATTGGAGCAGAAATTCGTTTGCACCGATACAAAAAGCGTCGGAAACGGTTCGAGCTAATAAAAAAATTTTTATCATTCCGAAATGAAAGCGAGAGAATCAAAAAAGGAGAACCCGGTTATGATGCATTGTTCCGAATTCGAGATTTGATCACCAAGCTTAACGACCGATTTGATTCCGTGCCAAAGACAGCTCGCTTGTGTGTTGATGAGCAGATGTGCAGCACAAAAATGAAACATCATCTCAGACAATATTTGCCGAATAAGCCCCATAAATGGGGCATTAAGTTGTTCGTTTTATGCGATTCTTTTGGTTACGCATACCGCTTCGAGGTTTACAATGGAGCAGGTGATAATGTTGTGATACCTGGAACACCTGATCTTGGAGCGACTGCAAACGTGGTTGTGCGTTTGACAAAAACAGTTACGAGCTTTGTGCACCATATTATTTATTTTGATAATTTTTACACGTCGCTGCCATTGTTAGTTTTTTTGCGGGCACGTGGAATCTACAGTTTAGGCACAGTGAGAATGAATCGAATACCAAATTGTAAACTTCCTACAGATAATGCTATCAAAGACAAACCCAGAGGTTTTGCCACGGAATTCGTTGGATCTGCTTTTGGTGTAGACATATCTAATGTTTTGTGGAAAGACAATAAATGTGTTCGGTTAGCTTCAACTTACGTTGGCATTGAATCATTCACACGAACAAGCTCCGAAGTTCAAATAACAAAGGCACCACGCTGCGACAGAAAAGCCAAAAAATTTATAAATATCGATTGTCCACAAATTATAAAAGAATATAACAGGCATATGGGTGGTGTCGATATGATGGATGGACTAATGGGCCGTTATCATATTCGATCGAAGACACGTGATGCGATGACGAGGCTCTTCTATCACTTTATTGATATGGCAACGACGAATGCTTATATTTTAAGCCGACGCATACAAGCTGGAAGGATTAAAGACGGTGAAGCTGACCAACAACAAATGCTTAAATTGCCACAATTTCGGGAAGAAATTGCTGCTGGTCTTGTGACATATACAAAAAAACGGATGGCTGGACGCCCTAGCAGTCAGCGAAGTACATCCCGTTCAGTTAGTCCACAAGTGCCCACGCCGTTCAATTTAAAAGCTGGAGAAAGAGCGAAACACCAAGTGGATGATATCCGCTATGACAACATCGGCCACTTTCCAATCTGGTTAGGTAAAGCGGGAGGCAAAAGATGGTGCAAATTATGCAAAAAATCGCAAACACAGTGTGTTTGCACCAAATGCAATCTGCATTTATGCTGTTCGAATGCAAAAAATTGTTTCTTTGACTATCACCACCGAAAATAGAATAAATATTTTTCAGTTTCTTTTACTTTTTCATGACTTTTTTTAATAATTTTTTTTTTTATAACCAAACAACAATCGCTTCTTTTGTATGCCTAAACCCGCAACAGTGCCCTGAGGCACTACTCCCATTTTTCCACCCAACGGTAAGATTTTAACACCTAATAACACAAAGTTAATTGATTTTTTATTGAAGAGTCTTCTTTGATAGAAAAAAAATTATCCGGCTCCTTTTTATCTATTTTTACAAATTTGCGGGTTAGAGGGTTAACCGACGCAGTTTACTTCGGTAATTAACCATGTGCAAGCAAATTCTATTTCGGATATTGACCATTTTCAAGCATGTGTTTTGCTTGCAAATGCTTTTTTAACCGAAATATTTTGTGAAAACGAAAAAAAAATTTGTCAAAATTTTCTTATTTATAGTCGCGTCCTCGTCGATTTCTTTTAAGTACGAAATTGACTTTGTTCGAGTAAGTATTTCTTTTTCCATATTTTTGGTGAATATTGGTTTATGTTTTTCTTTTTCCATACCTTTTATTTCGTTTCAGGATGACGTTCAACACATTTTATACCGTTGACGACTATTATCTACGTGAGGAGCGGTACGTGGTCCCGCCCCCACCCTTGAGAGGTATGGATTTATTTTTGCATCTGCTGGACCCGTGCTGGAGGTTAGATTTTCGTGACGTGGATGACAGGTACGACCTGTTAGGGATACCTCCTCGTCGGTATCCTGTCCCTCCAATTCGCTGGGCGTCCCTGACTGACCTCTCCCGCATTAAGGACCCATGGGATTGAACCCCAAAAAAACTACTGTAAAAATACAAAAAAAATTTTAAATAAAAAAATATTTTCGTAAATAATTTCATACGCTTTTAATTTATGTTGACGTTAGGCTCTTTGCTCGCTGCTTTTTCTCTATATTGTTTATTAAGTGTCCGAATACTTGTTCTTCTTTGTGGTTGCCTTTCTGAGAGTTCCAGGCTATTTCTGATATTAACGCTTTTGTTTCGGAGACAGACACACAGGAATATGACTCCTATTATTGCTGCTATGACGAGCGTGGTGCTTATGCCATATGATATATTCCTGTGTAATGTTAATTCTTCAATGAGTTTTCGATTTTTAACACTTTTTATTTGAATTTTTTCGAAGTTAATGGTGTCGTTGAATTTGATATTGTTATTTTCGTCTTCTTGGTAGAAATATTTTTCGTTCATTATGATCTGAGTATTCGTAAAATTTTGGTCTTGAATGATTACGGTGCAATTGGAGAAGGAGATGAGTACGTTCTTGTTAAGTGTAATGTTGCGCTTGTCGCAATCGTGTGTGATCTGCGTTTGCCTCGCGTTTTTTATTAGTAGTGTTGATTCGTCTATGTATTGTATGGAGATTTTGTTGTTATACTGGAGTCTACATGTGTTCAGAAAAACGCAGTTTCTACTCCTTCTCAGTTCCTTTCGTACCGCATTTTCCGTGAAACTGTAAGTTGTGTTATCTATTGTTGTGATATGTTCGTCTCTTTCTATTATTTCCTTGTGACTCAGGTTTGGAAGAGGGGTTAACCATTTTACTTCCATTTTCCGGAAGTTTCTTGCTTGTTTCTTTTACTGCGATTATTAGTGCTTTGTTTACGTATGACATCACTCCCACTCTGATTAGTTTTACTTTGTAATAGTCCATTTTGAATCTTTCTATCTCCTCCGTCGTTAGTATGTTGGGATGCGCCACCCCGTTTTTTGCTGATGAGATACTGTCCTGGATGATGTTGACCTTTTCCTCTATACTTTTTAGTTTTAGCATCTGGTCATGATAACGGAGGTTCTTAGTGATTTCATCGTTTTGCCTTTTTACTGTGGTGAATACTTCGTTAACCATGCCCAGGGGCCCTACTCTGTATTGCGATGCGCAAATCAATGCGATGCGCAAGTCGAATGCGATGCGCAAGGAAATCGCTACCCTGAATTGCTATCGCATTTGTTTCCGCAAAAAAAAAATGAAAAGGAGGCAACACTGTTTTTCGAAGTTGAAAATGAATTTCGAAATGTCAAAATATGTTGTTTTGATGGAGAAGATTTATCGGTTTCTTAACCAAAAGCAGCTAGTCAAGGTGTTTAAACAAGGTGCAAGCACTATGTCGCATGCTTCGTATTCATTTTTGTCAAATACGAATTGTAAATATGGACGTATGTTTGTTTACATTTCTTATTCATGATACAAGAAAACAAGATAGCGCCATTACGGGTGCCGCTATTTTGTAGCATTGGGTATGAGAGCGAACATGACGTATTACCTACAAGAGACAGAGGCATTATTGTTGTTTTCCATACTATTAAATGATTTGTTATGTTTTAATGCCAATATAACTGTTATTTTTATTTATTTATCACCGATTTTTACATTACTATGTAAAGAAATATTGTACAAAAAAAGTACTTAATTCTGGTTTTACAAAATAATAACTTTTTTATTTATGATTTCTCGTGCAAAGAATCATTTGCTTGAGGTTTGAAGCATTTTGCATTGGTTTGCCTAGGCGATCACATCGTGAGCTTGAAAAATAACAAAGCCAAAACTTTTATTTTGTTTGAAACCAAAAGTTTCAATATTCCTTAAAATACTTCTTTACAAAAAAGTATAAAAATCAGTTATCTAAATTTGCAAATAAAATCAAAATTCGCATCAAAAGATGAAAAGTCGGTTTAACATACAAAAAAAAAAAAAAAAAAAAAACAACGATTCTCTCTTTTGGATGTGGTACGTGAAGTTGCGCTTTCTTGTTTTCTTGTATCATGGATTTAATTAACGTTTCTTTGCTTACGGAATTTTTGAATATGAAATTTGAATTTAAAAATGAGAAAGTGTGATGTTTCCGAAAATTAAATGGACCTCGCTTTTACGTTCCTCGATGCTATATATATATGCTATATATAAGCTATAGTATAAAATCATTTCTCAAAACGCGCACATAGAGATTTGATAATTTTGGTTTGCTTATAATTTTTGCAATTCTGTGTATAGCTATAACCACGCTGATTTTCACTTCCAATCTTAATAAATCTAATAAAAAAAAGTATGAAAAATATACTAAGCTATCTGAAATTATAAATAATATTATAAAAATAAAAAACTTCATATTATAAAAAAAAGAATAGTAAATAAAAACGAATTATGTAATTAACAATTACATATAACCCTGTTAGCTCCCCTTTTAATAAAATAATTAAAATAAACAATGAAAGTTATTAAAAATTGCACTTATTAAGACAATTTACTCACATCGCATTACCTTTCCGCAAGCCAAACAGTTGGCGAATGAAATTTGCGACAAAAGGGTTGTTTTGACACTCGCTATCGCATTTCAGAGTACCGTGAAACTGAGGGATTAGCGGAAATTTCGAATATCGAAAAATTCAAATGCGGTTATCGCAATACAGAGTACCGATTACTCGATTTTGCGCATTTTTTTTTGTCGCATCGCAATACAGAGTAGGGCCCCAGATCCTTTTCCATCGTCCTTTTTATCGTTGAAATTGTTTCGTTGAAAAAATCGTTTATGTATATTTGTTCGTTCAACCCTTTTATGGCGTTATGGCTATTCTGGTCTGCCAATGTCAGGTGCTCTAGGATTTCTTTCCGGTCGTCGTCGTCCATGACGCCAAATAGCCAGTTGGCGGCCGTACCTACTGCGTTCAGAAGTCCTCTTCGAGATCGATCATTCTCCCTTGGTATTATGGAGCTAAGTTTTGATCTGATTGTTCTAATTTCTGCCAGCAACAGCTCCCTGTTTTTTATTTCTACCGTATCGACATACTCGTTGATTGTGTTGATGACCTTCAGGATTTCGGCTGGGTGTATCACATGTAGCACGGTGTAGAAATCTTCTATAATTTCTGTCTCTTTTATGTGGATCTGGACAAATCATCCTTGTTCGTCTACTGGCGTTATTTGAAGTCGGCCGTAGGTGACTGTTGATATTAGCCCCAATATGATTATCTTTTCCTGAAAAGAAAAGAAACGGAATTTGCACCAACGTTTATGCCCCCTTGTCGCTTCCACAAAGGCTCCTCGAATTTAACGCCAAATCGTTTTTACGTTCGCAAAAAAAAAAAACGCAATCCTCCTTCATTTTGATTTTATGTTTATTAAAATAAAATTATTTTCTTATTTTGTAGGTTAGGTGCCTATTGCGCATTTAAATTTCTTATACCTAACATCCCCTTTACGAGAGACAAATACTGAATATATTTTATTTTGATACACTACTCTACCATATTTTCGAACTCCTGGTTTACAGTTTGCTTTAATTTTTTGAATTTCCTTCTGTAAGAATGTCTGCTCTTCTTCCGTCGCATTCCACTCCATGCGAATCATCTTGTGTTCTGTTATCACTTTGTCGAGAAATTTTCTGGAAATTTTACTGTCCTCTACAAAGGCATCCCGCGGCAAAAAGGCCCGTCCCAAGTTCACGACGTCCCGGTATTTTTCTGCAAACCGTAGCACGTAGATTCCGCAGTCATTTAAATTTTGCTGTTGGCGGCATTCTGGATATATCAACGGCATTGAATGTTCTGAATGTTCTGAATATTCTGTGTTGTCCGTTGGATATTTCCTTTTCGCCTCCCATCGTATTAGGTGTAGTAAAAAGAAATCCGTTATTTTTCCAATAGATGGCGTTATTTATCTGCATCTCGCGTTGTATAAGTCCGATCGTGTTCCGCTAGGGGGCATTAGAAAGATGACAGTTCCTACTAAAAAAGCTTTTTTGACACTTTTTTGATTGATTGATTCAGTTTTGTTTGAGAGCTTGTCAAAGATGGACATCAGCAAAGAGAAAATTCGCTACATTTTACAGTTTTTCTTCGATAAGGGAGAAAACGCAAGCCAGGCGGCTGAAAATGTGAATAGCGTTTATGAACCTGATACTGTAGCAGCCAATCATGCGCAATTTTGGTTTCGTCGATTCCGTTCCGGTAACTTCGATGTCAAGGATGCACCACGCACTGGAAGGCCAATTGTCGAAAATGTCGATAAAATCATGGAAATTATCGAGTCCTACCGTCATGTTAGCACTGTTTCGATTGCAAAAGAGCTAAAGATTGCACAAAAAACCGTTTGGAACCATTTGAATAAGGCTGGATACACAAAGAAGCTCGATGTATGGGTGCCACACGAGTTAACGCAAAAAAACCTCATAGACCGAATTTCCATCTGCGAATCGCTGCTGAACCGCAACAAAATCGACCCATTTCTGAAGCGGTTGGTGACTGGTGATGAAAAGTGGGTCACTTACGACAACGTCAAGCGAAAACGGTCGTGGTCGAAACACGGTGAACCGGCGGAAACGGTGGCCAAGCCAGGATTGACGGCCAGGAAGGTTTTGCTGTGTGTTTGGTGGGATTGGCAGGGAATTATCTACTATGAGCTGCTCCCATACGGCAAAACTCCTAACTCGGAACTCTACTGTCAACAATTGGACCGTCTGAAGGAAGCAATCGCCCATAAGCGGCCAGCTTTGGCCAATAGGAGAGGAATTGTGTTCCATCAGGACAACGCCAGGCCACACACATCGATAGTGACTCGCCAGAAGCTCCGGGAGTTTGGTTGGGAGGTTCTTCTGCATCCACCTTATAGTCCGGACCTGGCACCAAGTGATTACCATCTGTTCCTGTCCATGGCGAACAATTTTGCTGGTGAAACATTCGCTTCAAGGAGGCTTCTGAAATTCGACTGTCTCAATTTTTTGCTAATAGGAACGAGGGCTTCTATGAGAGAGGCATATTGAAATTACCTTTAAAATGGCAACAAGTTATCGAACAAAACGGCGCATATTTGACCTAAATCGGGTCATTCTAACTATCTTAAATAAAGCCCTCAATTTAATGCAAAAATAATGGATTTCTTTTTACTACACCTAATATGATTGACCGTATTTTCTCCGCGATTTTCTTTGCGTCGTGTAGTTTAAGTGAATCCAACACGCATATCGCTGGCCAGGTTACGATCGCCAGCATCCAGTGGTTTCGCTCGTGCACCGGTATCATCAGGCTTTCATATTCGAAGATGTTTACCCTTTTTAGGAAACCGTTTAATCGTGTTTGTTCCGGCAACGATTTTTCCTCTGCTGGCGTCGCGCAGGAATAAAAATGAGTGTCGAATATATGAATTTTCTTGTTGTTAGCCCTGCTCATTATCCACGGCAGGAGGGAGTTGATGTGATCGTCGTTCAGCCAATTTGTCCCATTAATTCCATCTAAATTCCAGTTCATTTTCCAATTTCTGCTAGACATCGCGTTCCGCTCGACCTTTCTTGTATATTACTTTTGATGGTTTAAATGTTTGTCTTTCAACATATGCTGAGTGGTTGCGGTTCGTATCGATTTGAAGATATTTTTAGCTGACGGGAGTTCGATTTCGATCGAAGTGGCATTGTGTGAAGTGCATGCATAAAAAGAATTTTTTTTTTACCTTTAGGAATTGCTTTATTCACACTTCTCGTAAACGCCTTGGTTGGCATATTACATATTTCGGTGGCTTAAGTTATTGTATTTTAAATGTGTGCTACTATTATATTTTTTTGTTCGTTGAAAAATATTTGCATTACTTGTTATTGTTTTGTTTATTGTTCTTTTTGATGATGTCGCTTTATTAAGTTTTTGTGGAATGTTTTTTCTTTTCCTTTGATTTTCAATTTTACATTCACCGGCGTTGGAATTGATACAATCGAATAAGGGCCTTCCCAAATGGGTGAGAATTTATTTTTTCGGTTTTGGTTCTTTAGCCACACTTTGTCTCCAGTCTGAAATTCTCTGACTTTCGAGCCCTTATCGTAGTATCGCTTGGATTTTTCTTTGGCTATTTTTTGATTCTCTCGTACTAATTGATGGGTGCGCTGGATTTGATATTTTAATATTTTTGAAAAATCGTCTGTGTTGTACAGTGGCTCCGGTTTTCTTTTTAAGTTAAGTGGAATGTCGGCTTCAAATCCAAAAATAACTTTGCAAGGTGTTTGTTTTGTGGATGAATGTACTGTGTTGTTATGCACGTGCATAGCGTGGTGCAGCCATTCATCCCAATTTGTGCCATCCTCATTGACGAAATTTCGGAGTAATTCCGCAAGAGGTCGGTGACTCCTTTCAAGAGCACCATTGGCTTGGGGGTGGTATGGTGACGTTTGGGATTTCTTGATTCCCAGAATTTTGCAAACTTCCTTAAATAATTTCGATGTAAAGTTTGTGCCGTTATCCGTGATTAAAACCTTTGGTATCTGAAATTTTGATATTATCTCGTTGAAAAAAGCTTTTGCCACTGTTGCCGCTTCTGTATCCGGAATAGCTGTGCAGATGAAAAATTTTGAAAAATCGTCTATGAATGTTAAAATGTATTTGTTTCCTCTCGATGTTTCCGGTAGGGGGCCTACCATATCCATATAAACTTTGTAGAAGGGGCCATGAGCTATGTCTGTTAGTACCATGGTCATTCTTTCTACTTTTGAGCATTTATTCCGCTGGCATTTCTCGCAGTTTTTTATATAATTTCGAATCTCTCTATGCATGCCGTTCCACTTGTACTGCCGTCGAATGCGGAAATATGTTTTTATAGCTCCCTTGTGACCTCCTAATGGCCCATCGTGGAAATTTTTAAGCACCTCTTCGATGTCCTTTCTCTGTGTTAAAAATTCTGCTAAATCCTCTGTCCGTGGGTGATCTGTGGGGTTTGTATCTTCCGAATCACCTCTGCTTTTCTTTGTCTCCGTATTTTCCTCGCTCTGCTCTATTTTGGACTGTGTTTGTGCTCTTGTTACTACTGCCACAAGATTATTTTCATATGGTAATCTGCTCAATGCGTCTGCGTTTAAATTATATTTTCCAGCCTTGTAACAGATTTCGAAATCAAATTCCGAGAGCTTATGGCGGAACCTCGCCAATCGGGACGTTTGATCCTTTAAATTTGCTATGCCCTTTAGGGGCTTGTGGTCTGTGTAAACCGTAAATGGCCGCCCTAAAAGGTAGCAACGAAAATTTTTGGCCGCCCACACAATGGCTAAGAATTCCTTTTCGAAGGTCGAGTATCTTCTTTCTGTTGCACTCAAAGCTCGGCTTGCAAACGCAATTGGCTGGTCGTCGCCCGGCTCGCCTTGTGAAAGTACCGCTCCTAGCGCTTCGTTGCTTGCATCCGTTGTTAGTAGGAATGGCTTAGAAAAATCCGCGTACTTCAATAGTGGTGGGTTGCTGATTGCAGTTTTAATTTTCTCCACCGCGTTTTCGCATTCCTTCGTCCACGCAAATTCACTGTCCTTTTTCAATAGTGAAGTTAGTGGCATTAAAAGGTTAGCTGCGTTCGGTATGAATTTTCTGTAATAGTTCGCCAATCCTAGGAAAGCCTGCAATTCCTTTTTGTTTTTTGGAATTGGGAATTTTTCCACGCATTCTACTTTCCCAGGATCTGGTCGCACACCTTGGTCGGAACACTTATGTCCCAAGTAAACTACCTCTTTTCGTAAAAATTGACATTTTTCCGTTTGAATCCTTAGCCTATTCTCCCGTAGGGCTTGCAGCACTTTTCGGAGTCTGCGTTCGTGTTGCTCCAGGTTGCTTCCGTAAATTACTATATCGTCCAGGTAGACGAAACAGTCGACTCCTTGTAGCCCAGTCAGGACACTGTTCATGATCCGTTGAAAGGTGGCTGGCGCTCCTGAGAGTCCAAATGGCATTCGCACGAATTCATAGTGTCCTAAACCCGTGCTGAAAGCTGTTTTACCTCTAGCTGTCTCATCTACCAATACTTGGTGGTATCCACTCGCCAGGTCCAAGGTTGTAAAGTATCGACTGCAACCCAGTTGGTCGAGGATTTCATCAATTAGTGGTATCGGGAATACCTGTTTCACCGTAATTTCATTTAGTTGGCGGAAATCCACCACCAGTCGCCATTTCTTTTTCCCGTCTGTTCCTGCCTTTTTCGGCACTAGGATAATTGGTGCGTTCCATGGTGACTTGCTTGGAGCAATTATCCCTTGTTCCAGCATTTCTCCTACCTGCTTATTTATTTCCTCTTTGTGTGTTTCCGGCAAGCGATATTGTCTTATATTTATCGGTACCTTTCCCGCTTCCGTGGTGATTTCATGTTTGAGCACACTTGTATAACTCAGTTTATCGCCCTTTAGATGAAATACATCGGAATAGTCCTTGCAAATTGCAATTATGGACTGTCTTTCTTCTTCATTCAAATTCTCCTCTAATTTTAGGGAATTGATTAGCATATTTGTCCTTTCGTCTGCTTGACTATTATTCGGTGCATTTATTTCTGAAATGCTTAAAATTTCGTACTCCTTCAATAACGAATATTTTACCTCCATTCCTTCTTTTATTTCGGTGTCCTTTTCCGACGCGTTAAGTTTTTTAACGAACCCAATACCATTTTTGGGTTTCGTGAGGCTTTCTCCAATATAAATATGTTCTGCTAACAGTATTTTCTGCACGACTACTTCCTCCGTAAGTAGTCCTGTATTTATGCGTACTATCCTCGTGGATCTTGGTGGGATTCTAATCGTCTCTGCGGTATAGATTTTCTCTCCTCTTATTCCTTAGAGGCATTGTGGCTACTAGGCCATAGCATCAAATGTGTTTGAAATTCAAACGAATTTACTTTTCTAAACACACTCTGCTTAATCCTAAATACAAGCGAAGAGCAAAGCCAGTAGATGCAAACGCATAACGAAAACAAGTCCAAAATCAGTTCTGCTTTGCTCTGAGAGGAATTTGTATTTATTCGCATTTGTGCAAAGCAAAGAGAGCAAACTAAATTTCGTGAGAAGTAAAGCCAACAAGAAACGGGAAGAGTATTTGGAGGCTTTATCAAATCGTTTGTAACGTTTCTTATTTTCAAAGCGTTAGCATAGCTTTATATAGCTTTATATAACTATATATAGCTTTATATAACTATAAATAGCTATATATGTAGCTATTAATAGCTACATATGTGGCTACGAACAGCTATGAATAGAAACAAATTCAACAAATTATAAGCAAACTGCTCAAACATTAAGAGCAATAAATGCGAGAGTTTGTATTTACTCTGTCTTATTCTCTCAGCTATTTAACTTTGTTTGTGTTATACCGATCTCATGCCGGAGTTTATTGGATTTGTTTTGCGTTTCCATTTGCTTTGTTTTGTGTTTGTGAGAGGAAACGGAATAAAGCAAATTGTCGAAAAAAGAGAGGGTAATTTGAAGAGTTTGTAATAGGTATTTATGCTACGGCCTAGTGGCTACCAGATTACCTTTTTCTTTGAAGGTCAACTCCTTTCTGATGGAATCTAGTATAGTCCTGTTCCAGAGCATGTCTCTCCCCAGGAGTCCATCTGCTGGCAGGCTGCTATTCCGTGGCACCACGTGCATCACCATCTCCAATGCTGGAATTGCCTTGTGCTTCAATTTTATTGATCCAATCGTAGTCGAATTTCCTCCAAATGCCCCTCTCAAGGACTTCGTATCCTTTCGGTTTATCGGAACGTCTTCCATCAGCACCTCTCTTTTAACCAGACTTGCCTCTGCCCCTGAATCGATCAATAGGGTGATGCTGCCGTCGATAGCCTGGCTACAGGGTATTTCGATGTACGCATCGTCCTCTCGAGTCGCAGTTGCAGCGATCCAATCCGGTTCTTCTACCATTTCGATTCCGTCGTTGATAGCCTGCTCGCAGGATAATTCAACGCATTCATCTCCTTTTGGCCCATTGAACTCACCCGCCAAAAATTGTTGCGTGAATTGGAAAAACTCGCTTAGAAAAAAGAAAAACATCAGCCATGCATTGATATACAACCTTTTCAATAGTCTTGCGTTTTCTTTCCATTTTTCCAATCTTTCCTTTGTCTTCGTAGCTTCCATCTCGCATATTGGGTAAACAAACACTTTGACTGTGCTCTTAAAAGTCACTCGTTAGCCCTTTTTTCTTGTTTTCATTGCATTAGTCTCCTGACCAATGTCTATAAGCATTTTTTCCTTTATCTCATTTTCCATTTCTTCCGTCGGAATCTCTCTTATCGATTTTCCCCATTTTGGTATTCGATTTCTATTTCCCAGACTGTCCAAAGGCACTTCTTGGCCCTCTGGCTCCTCCCCCTCCTCCTGCCCCTGGTTTGTGGCTGTTCCCTAGGGCAGGGTTTTGCCGTTCTAAAACTTCTTTTTGGGCACTCCAGCCTACCGGCCGAGACTGGGCCGCTCGGCGTTTCCCGTGTTAGGTGCGGGGATTGTCTGGCTACGCTGTGTCTGTTGTGGGCAATTTCGGGCTATATGGCCTATTTCTTTGCACATGTAGCACTGTATTTGGTTGTTTTCGTTAGGCCTTCTCTGGTGGCTCGGTGTAGACCGTGGCTGCACATTCTGTTGCCTGTTCTCTCTTTTACAGAATTTATTCGTCTTATGGCCCTTCACTTGGCATTTTTCGCAGAAAAGGGCGACTAATTTCGCCCAACAGTCCTCCTCCTTATGCCCCGCTTTCCCACAGTGTGTGCATTCAGCTCTAGCTGGATTTCTTTCTTCTGTCCGTCTTGGAGTGTCTCTCCGGCACCCAGGAGTCTCGTCATGACCATATACACCACACGGCGCGCAGTATGCTGTGTTTCTCCTCTTTATGCACACATCCCTCGTGTGACCTGGTTGTTGACAAAAAGCGCACACCAGCCCTTCTTCGGCTGCGGAGCTTATTGTGTTTATATTGATTCGGCCTGATTTAAGAATATTTTCCGAACGATCTGCTACCTCTATCAGACCCTTTAGGTTTAGGTCACCCATGTTCACAAGTGATTGTTGTAAGGACTCCCTTTTAAGCCCTAATATGAAATGCTTTTTTTCTAGGTCGTCGTATCCCCACAGTACTGCGCTTGCTTCTGCGCCTCCCGATCTTTGGGTAATTATCATTTCCGCTTCATTGAGGTATGTCTCCATTCTTCCTCCGAACAAGGCCGCGGATTCGTCCTTTTGTTGTTGAGCGTTTATTATGTCCGCTCTAATGTCTTCTAATGTTCGGATTGTTGCATACGTTCGTCTTACATATTCTTGGAGTTCCTCCAGTGTTTCAAATTTTCTGTTGTTTATCTGCGGGTACGCCGGTCCCGTTAGCTTTTGCTTGACTATTCGTATCGCCTGTGTAACATTTGCTCTGTCAATAGTCTCATTGAGTAGAGCGAGGCCTTCGATGAATTTTGACACCTCGTGTTTGAATCCAGGTCCTCTAGTTCCCGTAAAACTTGGGACTACGTCGTGGACTATTCTGATGATATCTTTCATGCTTTGTTGAGTCGCCATTGTTAGTCTGTTTTGTGTTGGAACTTCGATCGTAGTGGTGTTCACAGAAAGTGACTCTCTTCTTGTTGGAAGTGGGGACGTGCCGCAGACTATCCTTAATTCTCGTTTTAGATTTCCTATTTCTATTTTTAGAAAATGGATTTCTTTTTCCTTTTCTTTAAGATCCGCTTTATCCTTTTCTATGGATTCTGAAAGTTCACTCCCTACTGCTGATTGTAGAGCTTTCCTTAAAGTTTCGTTTTCGTCCTCAGCCTCTTCTATTAATCGAGTTTCCTTATCTATTCTCTCCCTTAGATCTTTGCAATTCTTCTGTAAATGTTCAACTGTTTCTTCTAGATCTTCTATTTTGCTCTTCGCGGAATCGTTGGTAGCGCTTACTGTCCGTTTAGCTGTATCGATCAGAAAAACTGCCTCTTCTAACTGATTACATGCGGATAGTGCGATCTGATTTTTTATTAAAGTCAAAAATTCTCTATTCGGGTTTATTTCTCTTATTAGTTCCCACGCTTCTGCTTGTAGTGTAGTCGCATGCCCTTCAGACTCTTTGAGCTTTTGTTTCAGTTTTTCGCATTCTTTATCCATAAATTTCTCTGTCCAACGGAAAATTCCGCTTATAAAAGCATAGCAATATAATTTATCTCTCTCAAAAAAAAATTGTTTTTTGTCTTTTAAAATTTATAATCAACATTTTAAATTATTTAAAGCCTGTGAGGAATTTTGTATAAAGTTGAGTTTGGACTTACCATATTATTTTGTTGGCCACTCTGCTGCTCTGCAGTATATTTTTGTTGTTTTGTAGTTATATAAAAAAAATTTTATTCGCAAATCACTTTGTTTTTTGGGTCCCTCTATCGCTCCAAAATTGCGCTTATCGTGCAATTGGATTCGACAGAAAAAATCGGTATGATTATGAACGCTTTAGTCCTTTTCGTTAAAATACCTTTTGGAGACCGTAGTTCCTCCCAGGCACCAATGAATGAAACGATGTTCCTTTTCAATGGTTTTTAATGAAAAATTTTATAGCTCACAATCAATATGATTTCGACTTGGTTGCCAAATTTTTCGTTTGCACTTTTTATTTTTGTTATATTTTATTAATATTATACCTTAGGATTGTAGAATCTTCCCGACTATCCTTAGTCGTAAACCGGCTGCGCCATAAATGTTGTGTGTACTGGGGAGAAAGGACCTCTGTAAAGCGCCAACAAGGATTCAGTATTTTCGCCAAATAAAACACTCCTTTTCTCGTTATAATAATTGTTCATTTATTAAAGTCTTTTTCAAACGTTCTATTCTATCTTACTTTACTGCCCTAATTCCCTAGCTAACACTGAGATCCACACTTTGTCGTCCTGGCTCGTAAGTAGGTGCGCCAAAGTTGAGATCTTCTTAATACTCGGAGTGCCAATCGATGATAAGTCCATTTTGTCAATCGAACTTCGCTTTTATAGTCCGATATTGCTCCGTTCGCAATATCGATAGTTGCTAGCGTCATAGATTTCTTCCTCAGCTAACCTCCCCGCGAGCGTCCCTTGGTCACCATCTATTCTGCATTTCGGCTTTTTCCGGCGATTGCATAAGTGCCGTTGTCTTCTATTTTCGTCGTGCCATATATTTACAATCCCATTCGACATATGTACGGTTTAATGCAAGCCAAGTGCACACACAAAATACGTACAGAACGAAATGCAATACGAACAAGCAAACGCATTCCGCAAACATCCCTTGTTTGTGTGTGGTCCACATGCTGACTCGGCGGCTCGTGTTCTTTCGCCTTTCGTCTGCCTGCTTTCCCTTTCGATCGATGGCCTTGAACGATCGACTTTCGGTTGACATTGATATCGACGGTCTGTTTGTCATTACGAGACCCTGTTGTTGTTGTTGCCGTCTCCGGTAACAGTGTCTCTTTTTGTGACTTCGAACGCCGACCGTTGTTGCTTTGTTGAGGCGTTCGATTTCATGCTCGCTCGTGCTGTTGTTGTTCGAGGTGTTAGGTTTCGAGCTCAAACGGTGCCGTTGCATTTGTTTATGCTGCATTATTTATTGCACTGCTTTTGGCTTAGCGCTGATAGCGTGCCGTTGACGATAGAGCTGGCAGCGTTACGTTAGCGTGGGACGTGACGGTTTTGACTCACAACACCGTGCTCGACAGCGATGGGCTGCTGCGAGTTAATGGACGACTGGTCCATGCCGACGAAAAACACCCGATCATCGTGCCAACCCCCTCTACATTTTGTCGCCTTTTTTTGGATTTCATTCATCGATCTATGTTGCATGCGGGAAACCTACTAATGTTTCGGACTGTGCGACAGAACTTTTACGTCGCGAGACTTAAGCGTAAAATCAAAAGCTGCCACGCATGCACTATTTATGCCCACCGAATGAGAACACAACTGATGGCAGCTCTGCCTGCTGAACGCTCAACGCTTTCACTACCGTTTACTCATACCGGCGTCGACTTTGCGGGCCCCTTCGACATCAAAACCTCCACCTTACGCACCGCTCCGTTTTTGAAAGGATACGTATGTGTATTCGTTTGTTTCGCCACCAAGGCCATCCACCTGGAGTTGTGTTCGGAGCTCTCAACAGCGTCCTTTCGGGCCGCATTCGATAGATTCGTCGGACGCCGCGGCCTGCCTAAATGTGTATTTTCGGACAACGGGCGCAAATTTGTCGGCGCAAAGAATGCACTAGAGCCTGAATTCGAAGAATTTATATCGAACGTTTCCACGAAAATTCGGCAACACTATACGGTTCAAGGTTTCGAATGGCATTTGATTCCGCCTCATGCTCCGCATATGGGCGGGCTCTGGGAGGCGGCGGTGAAGAGTTTCAAGACTCATTTCGTGAAGACAGCTGGCGCCATTAAATTCCCATTTGAAGAATTTACAACACTTCTCGCACGCATCGAAGGAGTTCTCAACTCACGTCCCTTGACACCCATGTCTGAGGATCCGGAAGATCTGCTCGCCTGGACACCCGGTCAATTCCTGAGAGGCGCTCCGCTGACAGCGTGGCCGGAGGACTCAATCAGACCTTACCCTTACGACTCGCTGGGAAAAGATAAAAATCCTGCACCATCGATTCGCACAACGATGGAAAATTGAATATCTATTGAGTCTGCACAAGCGCGAGAAGTGGAAGACTTCGCAGCCAAACCTCAAGGGCGGCGACTTTGTGGTAATCATGGATGAACAGACACCCCCTTTGAATGGAGGAAGGGCCGGATAACCGCGCTGCATCCCGGAAATGATCATCTTGTACGTGTAGTCGACGTCAAAACTCAGTTAGGCATCATGACCCGACCTATAACTAAGTTATGCGTTTTACCGACCGACCTAACAGAAACATTATGACTAGCCGCCAATGCCCTTTTACAACCAACCTTCCCCTTTCTCGTTTCCGTCATATTCATGTGCTTAAAGTTATCCCTCTCATCGTTTCAGGCCATAATGCGCCAAGAAGACCTGCGAGAGCGATGCCCGCTCTGCCCGCAAAACCATCGGCTGTCCCGCTGCCGCCGCTTTCGACGCCTTTCGGTGGAGGGGAGGAAGAGCTGCATCCGGCTCCACAAGCGCTGCTGGTCGTGTCTAAAAGCGGGCAATCGTCGCGCGTATTGTCCGTCTCGGCAGGTGTGCAAGGTGTGTAGCGGGCTGCATAACTCCCTCATCCATGAGGAACCTAGGCCAGAGTCGCCGGATGAACGGGATGATGGTCCATGGCGCCATACGACGCAGCCAATCCTATGTCCGGACCCGGTCGCCTCCTCCGTCACCTCCGCGCCGTCACTCTGCAGCGCGTCGACGCTCCGCTGCCAATCTACGCTCGCCGTCGCCGCCATCCCCACCGCCAAGAAGAGTGACATTCTGCACCCGCTCCACCCGGATGCCACCAGGGGCGCCACCGCGCCACTGCTCACCCGTGGTCCGTCGCCGCTCGCCATCACCACCACGTCGCCGCTCGCCGTCGTCATCACGTCTCCGCTCTTCGTCATCATCACGACGCTGCCGTCGGGTCCCACCACATCCGCAGTCATCGCCGCCTCGATTCCGAACCACTCGACCTCCCCCTCGCAGTCCAGACCCACCACTGGATGCTTGAGAGACGTTTGAGGAGTTTGCACGAAGGCATCGGATCCCGGAAGCTCCCAGCGAACGCTCCCAGCCCTTGTCATGGGAAGTGAAACGGCAAGTCCACGAGTGGTGCGTGGAGGCCCGAGCAGCGTTCTTAGCGGCGTGCCGGGCCCAACGTCACAACTAAACGAGCCTTAGGTTGCGTAGCGCAAGGCGGGCAGTATGTCCGCTTTTGCCGCTGTCGCTACGCAGCCAGATCCCACCAGCGGCGAAAAAACGGGAAAAAGGAGGGCAGCACTCCTAGCCCAGCTGCTCGCGCTTTTTCCCGCCGGGCTTGACTGGCAACACCGGTCAAGTTCAAATTCATAACCAAGTAGATTTTCAGAGTGACAAGTTCGCGAAAACCCGCCGTTCCAAACAATTCGAAAGAAAAAAGAAGAAAAGTACGGGCCGCGTTCGCGTGAATAAATGCATTCGAGCGTTTTTTTTTTTTTTGTTTTTTGTTAAATCATCAGCAGCAGGAACAGCATAATCAACAACAACAGCACCACCAGCATTGGAAATCTAGCACCAGCAGAAGCAGCGAGAGAAGCAACGTCAACCGCGACCGCAGCAGAAACAACGGCTGTCTAAGGTACGTGATCTTTTGTTAATATACAACCGATTTCCCTTTGCCCCATTTCGGTCGCAAGACCAATAAGTCTTTACGGGCCCAAACATTGGCGATCCTGTGTCCAGGAGTCCTGGCTTCTGGGAGAAAAAATTCCATCCAGAGCCCATTCCAGTGCACGCGGTGTGAGCCTTCCAGTGCCCTTCAAAATCTAACGGACATTGGCTTTTCCATGCATTCGCGCGGCCACTTCCCAGACATTTGAAATGTTAAATTTTATATATCCCGAAAAATCTGAGTTTTTAACACCTCGAAAGTAGAATGCGAATGAAGCAAACGTCAAAAACCAGCTCGCACCCAACTTCACATTTGACAAAACGAAAGAGAGCAAAACGGAATTGCCGAGTACGGGCAATTCTGAAACGATCAATTTTTCTCTACCCCCGCTCTGCGTCTCGCCAACAAACGAAAAAATTTCCGGCGATAATTGCCCTAGTGTTAAAGGCCTAATTGAGAGAGTGCCGACACCGCGCCACTCACGCGTCAACAAATCGCTGGTTTATGAAAAGTTTCAAATACTTTGGATCGGTGCACAAACCACCCCTCACACGCCTAACTTTTTGTCAACATGGACTAATCGCTTCGATCGGTATAGCGTGAGTGGCCAGCATAAACGATGTACGAACGTCTAAACGGGCGCTAAAACACATAACGATCGCACACGTTGAGATCTAACGAATGCTTTGTATGTGTGAGAACGTTCTTTGTCGCATAGGTAGGCTGTATCGAAGTTTCGTTAAGCGTCTTCATTAACGAGTGAACTTTTGCGAAGCGCGCTTGACGTTCGGAGCGCATGAGAAATTCTTGCAAGAAAAAAAAAAAGGTTTTTTATTATTAACCGAAATAAAAAGAAAAGCGAGAATAGTGGTAGAACTGCTAGATCCCGCGATTCCGTGGAGAAAACCCGACCCGGTATTCATCGAGGAAACGTTACAACGTTCAATCCGGAAAACTAAGGTCAGTAAAGTGGATAGTGTGCGATTCGTATCTAAGGGCTTCCACACCAAACTGATTGGATACTGTGGGTGATCCGAAAGAAAGGAGAAAACACTACGCGAACGAATCCAAAGCCGACAGCGTCAGTGTGAAGAAATGACGTCGTCTCTGCCGACAGCACAGCGACACCGACGAAGGCAACCGCGCACCGACGTTAAAGCGCGCTGAGTTTTCTTCTTCTTGATTTTACTCTCTTGATTTTCTTCACTGGTTTGATTTTTTTGAGTATGACGATACGCATGCGATGCCGTGCTCGGATGACGATGACGTCACTCTAGTAACCTTTGATAAATTCTATTTGAGAAAACAATTTTAACCCTCGGACGAACCCGGACGGGGACGGGGGTGCAACGGGCGGTGCATCGTTGGTAATGCTGTTGACCAAGGGCATGACATCGTAGTCCATCATTGCTCTGGTGATGTGCGGAAAGCGGGTGATGCGTGGATTCAACGCTCTTTGCTCAATTTACGATGTAGCCAATTGTCGAACCAATTTATAAATGAATTGGTGCCTTTTATCGCGCCTTAGGGATGGCTCCTTTTCATTATATGCAATGAATGAGGCCAATGCAGCGATGTCTAAAATGTTGTAAAACAGGGCTAATGGCCAGCGTTTCGTTGGTCTTTTACATGTGTATTCGCCCAGCATTTGGTCCATGGTCTCAACACCGGCTTTATTTTTGTTGTAATTCAAGATTGCCATTGGTTTGCTGTGCGGTCCTTGTACGTTAGTTGTATAGTGTGCCGTTGAGATAAGAATAACCGCTTTATTCTTTTTTGGCACATAAGAGCAAAGAGCAGCGCCATTGTTATGAAATCCAAACAAGGAGCTGTGTATTTGGCGTGTCCTATTCTTCAAAAATTCCCGTGGTATCTAAGGTTTATTTGCCCGTAATGTGCCAACAAATGCCGTTTTCTGAGTTAGCAATTCTTCAGCCAATTGAAGCGACGCAAAGAAGTTATCTGCATAAAGAGTGCGGCCTGTGCACAGGTACTTGTTCATTAGCGTTTTTGTGACATTGTAGCCTAGGTTTATGGCACGCTCTTGGCCAGATGGTTTTCCAGAGTATATGATACCTTTCAGAGGATAGTTGGTTTTAGCATCACATAACCACCACACTTTTATGCCGTATTTGGCTGGTTTGGACGGAATATATTGTGTGAATGGCGTTCGTTCTCTGTATGGAAATAATTTTTCATCCACAGTTAGTGCATCGTGTGGTAAATATTCGTTTGACAAATTACTCTGCAGCAGATTCCAAATATCGTCAATAGCAGCCGTTTTGCTAGATTGTGTCCTTTCCACGCGAGTATTCACGTTGTCAAATCTGATAAACCTCAAAAAAATTTAAAACTTGTTTAGTGGCAATGATGCTCGATAAAGTGCAGAATGATCTGTATTCCACAGACAAGTAACTGGCTCACGATTTGATTTATCTAATCCAGATTTTAGTAGCACTGCCAAAAACGCATCAAGCTCTCGAACTGTAAGCGGCGTCCATTCTTTTTTCCGCGTGGGATTTGCCGAATTCCACTCTTGAATCACTTGTTTGGCTTTCCGATTTGTCTCTCTGATGATTACGAGGGACATTTCCTTAGTAAAAATCCTTTTAAATATGGACAATAGATCACATGATGTCATCAATGGACCTGGTCTTCTATTTCCGATGTGGAAAATATTATGTGCCCTTATACGTGAACTTGGTGGCGTAGCTTCATACCATTTTATCCCATTCTTAGCAGTATAAAACGTATTTGGAGTTGTTGCTGCATTTGGCGTCTCTTCGTCAGTTTCGTCACTTGAGTCTTCATCCACGCTTTCTATTACACCTTCCGTTTCACAGTCAGAGCCTTCATCATGAATGTTGAAGGTTGGATCACTTATCTCGTCGTCATTTCCACCAAGAAAGTCATAACTTTCTTCATTGAGCACATCACTTGCGTCCAAAAAATCGTTTCCTTCAAAAATATTTGCCGACATTATTTTAAATTAATATTTCACTTCGAATGTTGTTGAATGTGCTGCATGCGAAACTGGTTTATATACCTTTTTGAACAAGATTCAGGTAACAAATACGTACCAGCTGCACAGGCATGCATTCAGCTACCTGGGTTGTAAAATCATTAGAAATCACTTATTTCAGGATACAGGGGTAGAAAATAATTAAAAATAGCTTATTTAGGGATACAACTAAACGCAACTGCATTTTTATGACTGTTATGATTTTCCTTCTGATCCTGGTCCTTTCCAAGAAAACGCGTTCAATGTCTTTTAAAGTCTTTATTGACTCCTTATTTAATTATACATTAAATTAACTTAATTTAGTTTAACGATGACTGACTGAAGCGACGATTCCAGACTGTAGACTACCGTAGACTCCCGAAGACTCCCAGAACATTGGTTGATCAACATCTTTTATAGTGAAAACGCTGCCTCTGCCCTCACTGATCGCTGCTACCATAACAGTGTCGTAGGTCACTCATTTTCTGCTGTGGTTCTGGTGACACATATCCAACTCAGCATATTTGCATATTTATTGAGTCACCTGTGCCGCGCTGTGACACATATCCAACTCAGCATATTTGGGTATTTGGTCACCTGTGCTGCGCTTTGGCCAGCGTGCCAATGCAATATGTGTCAAAACGCCAGCTTGCGTTTTCGCTTCGATTACTTAAGCTCTGCTTTGCTTACTTCGATTTATTGATATTGCTCAATCGATGCGCGTGTGACATAAATTTGGTGTTTATGATCTGCTTTCTTTCTTGTTCTTCTCATTGCTTGCAATTTCCTCACAACATCCCTCCCTTTTCTAAGAGAATGTCGCGGGAGAGACATGATGACCTTATAGAATTGGTGTTTACAAATTCGCTGTTTATTTTCCGTTGATCGTGAGTGCGGCAGGTCAGCTTCCTTCATGGGTATGTAGATGTCGCTGCAAGTTGATGTGACGTTCTAGGGTCGGTATTAAAAATTCGGCGTTGAGTTTCCGTTGATGTCCATGTGACTTAGATATTACATTCTTATTGCTGACGTACAAATATTCTTAAATATTTTTTAAAGTTTAAACCGATTATTTCTTAATTACTTAACCAAATACAAGTTTTTATTAAATGTTTTCTTATACATAATTTTACTTTGGTTTAAAGGCTATTAAAATAATTTTGAAATTTTTTCTTTAAAATTTAAATTGAACGTTATTTCTTTTGTTTCTCTAATTTTTTTTTTTTTTTGTTGTTGTTTTCCTTTTTAGTTACATTGACCAAGTTCTTTTAGTTTCATTTGTACTGGTTAGTAATTTTGTTAATATTGCCATAACCGAGCTATTGTACTTTCCAGAAGTGCTGAATTATTATTTCAGTAGGTTTTTAATAGTTGGGTCGAAATGCTTGGGTTGCTGAAAATGCCGCCCTTTAAGTTCTTTAATTTAAAATGTTCGTCATTCATGGAAAGAACATTCAACAATTAAGTTAGCTTTCCCCTTCCCCCTTTTAAAACATGGTGAGTGTTAGTATATGACAATTACATATAAAGGATTTAACTGTGGATATTTACAAATGAGAAACCTCAGTACCATTAAACGCATCAAACTGACCTGACTTTCCTTCAAGTAAAGCCGTGGAGGGGCTGTGGATGAATGCTGTAGAAAGACAAACCTGGAAATAAAACTTAGATTTGATTTTAATAAGACCTGCGGTAAAATTTAGAATTTTTATAAGATATGTTAAAACTACTAGTTTCTATTCTCGAAAACATTTAATTGGATTTTTATGAAAAACTTTTTCTCTTTCTGCATGAATAAAGAGGGTTGAAACAAAATTTTAAAATATCTTTAAACCTTAATTAATTTATCCTATTTCTCAAAGGTTTTATCATTTATCTTTCTACCCAATGCCTTTCCTCACTAAATTTAATGCGTCATCTGAAAAATCTGCAGTTGTTGAATACGACTTTCGGTATTCTGAAAATTTCTTTATTTGTTTTTTATTAAATCCACCAAAATAATTTAATTCTTTTTTTAAAGTTTTGGTTTTATTCAAAATATGTTTCGGGGGTTTAAGCTTTGGCTTCTTCTTATTTCTTAGTGTTTGCAATACTTTCCTGTGTTGTGATACTTTTTTGTAGTTCACTTGCCTTATTTTCTTCGCTTTGTGCGTTTTTCTTTTGAGCTTCCCTTGAAGCTGCTTTAACCCAACTGACTTCGCTATAGGATTCGTTATACCAAGGAATCTAGGTCTAGTTGAACAATTAGAAGCTATTTTCTTCGATAGACTGTCTGCTGTTATTGGTAACACTTTGTACCTACGGACGCACACCTGCTGTCTTGATATTGGTTCGTTATGACGGGTAGCTAAACTTTGATTAAGTCGACATTTTTTCTGCGAAGACTTCTTTTGGCTGAAATGTGACTTCCCTTGGTTCACTAGTGATTTACTTCTTATCACTTCTTCACGGGTCATTTTATCATAAGTACCTTCCTCGGAAGGTGTTTTAAAATTTCTTGCATATGAAGTACATTCAATACTTTCATCTACTTTGTCTTCTAACGCATTACCAAATCCACATTCCATATTTCCGTGTTTTTCTATTATAAGATCACATAGATTTGAGAGGCTGAGATCGTCCATTGGTTCTAAGTTCTGAACTTCTATTGTTTTATCTGTTTCTGTTATAACATGCTCATTTATAGAATTATTGCTTATAATTTTCCGGTCAACATAATTTAATTCTCTTTGTATGATTCATTTACAAACGTAGGAGTGTATAATCCTTCTAGGACATCACAAAACTTCTTTATACTAGCGAACTTCATTTCACATAGAACTATGTATGAATTTGGTTCTAGTCTATCCTTCATGCACTCTATTACGAAATACTCTTGCTCTGGCCTTAATTTGCCTTCAACCGATTTGCATTTTTCCCTAAATGCATTAGTGCCAATTTCTATGCCTGTTTGGCATAATCTTTCAAATGAGTCAATTAAGCCATTTATTATTGCTAAGTACATCTTGACTTGGAACGTTTTGTCAACCCGTTATAAAGTTTATTTTCATACTCACCATCTACTGGTTGTTAAAAAGGTGAAGGTCTCCGTCTGCATAGCTTCTTGGATTTATACAAATTCTTGCTTGTGCAACTTTAATGTTCATCGGCCTTTTAACTTTTCGGAGAAGGTTCCGCATTCACCATTACTATTTTTATATACTTACTTATTAAGTTTAAATGCAAAAAAAAATTTTTTTTTTTTTTTTTTTGAGAAACTAAAAGAAAAATTGGATTCAAAGAGTCCTTTGATGCAAATTTGCAAGCGTGTAAATATGCAAAAGCAAACTCCTTAAATTCCGCTGAGTATTCAAAAATTGCTTTTACTTATTTTTCAAAACACTCACTACCCTTTGGTGCATTAAACACATGTCCCAGGGCCTGCCAGAAGTGTCTCAACACTAGCTAACAGATAATGAGCTTATTGTAAATAAATGTGTGCAAAGATTGAATCCACTGCTGGAATTTAGCACCAAAAGAAACGTTTGATTTAAGAAACACTCCGTTTAAAGAAAATTGTCGCCGCAAATTCGCACCAGCGTGGTTTGTGGTTCCAATATACTTTGACAAATGTAGCAGGACCCTCAAGATCTTTCGATATACTCCCAAAGCGATCACACTGCCTGATAGAAGTGTCTCAACACTAGCTAGCAGATAATTTTCAATTCAATTCAATTTATTTACTGCTTATAGACATTTGTCTGTAGCAGTGTTAGATTTTATAATATACTGGCATGGATGTACAATTTTTTGGGATTTAAACAGTGAAAATGAGAGTGATTTGCTGTACCTTTAGACTAATTACTCATGTAATAAGAAGGATCTTAATCTTAGGCTATTTACAATATAGTTATATAACAATTTGGTAGAGTTTTTATCAGTGCAATTTAAAATGACTGTTAAGTTACCATAAGAGGCGGAGATGAGATGGCTTAAAAACTTATTTCTAATTACTGAGTATGCCGGGCATTCAAAAATGAAGTGAATTAGAGTTTCGTTGCTGTCTAAATTGCAAAGCGTACATTGAAAGTTTTGGTTAATTACATAAAAATTACCATTTATACAAAATCTGAGCATAAATTGGGTGGAAAGTCGCATTTGGCAAATTATCTTGGCTACATGGAAATGATTTTGGTTTTGAAGATACTCGGCCACTTGATCATCGAGTGATCTGAGAATTCTGCAGTTCATAAAAGTGGTGTTAGAAGAGGATAGGATATCCTTGAACTTAAGGTGGCGATGGTAACGTTCGAGGGCAACGTTTCTTTGATTCTCCCACGCTAAGGGATCAGTAGAATCCCACATGTATGTCATATTGATTTGATTTAAAATTTGATTGAACTGTGTTACCCAATTGTTTGTGTGTAAATGCAGGTGAATTAATCGAATTAGGCAAATTTTTGGGAGGCGGATAGGTTCCATTTTAAAAATTCGGACAATAAAATTCCAAGTTAACTGAAAGACTTTAAACGATATTTTGACTAAACCTAGTTCAAGTCTAAGAGAGGCATTTGGGGTGGATTTTTGAAGAGATAGTAGTCTTTTGAAATATGTGGTTTGAATTATTTCTAGTTGATCCATGTAGCGCAGTGACCATGTTTGAGCAGAATATAGAACAGTAGGAGTGATTATGCTATCAAATAGTTTGACTTTACCTTTCCAAGAGTCTCCTTTGCAGTTCCGGAGCACTTGCAAGCTAGATCCCAAAGCTATGTGACCTTTATTAATTGCTGAATCGACTGCACATTTGCCTAGGCCAGAGCTTGCGAAGGGAACCCCAAGGTATGTGTAGGACTTTACAATGGCTAACTTTTTGTTTTTATAAAAGAAATTTTCAGAAGATTGCCTCCCACCCTTCCTAAAATGAACAATTTGGGTTTTTTTTGAGTTTACGGTGAGTTTGTTTATATCACAATATCGTTCAAGGGCATTTAATATTTTTCTTAATATCACCGGTGAACGCGCCAGCGCCACTGCGTCATCAGCAAATAATAATAATGCAAGGTCATTAAAACCGTCAATGTTCGCGCCTTCAATTCCTTTAGATTTAAATTCAGCTTCGATGTCTGAAATAAAAAGTATGAATAGCAAGGGGCTTAGTGTCTCGCCTTGTAGAACTCCTTCAGACACAGAAAATTCTTTGGAAATAGAATCGTCTAGCTTAAGCGAGAAACAAGCGTAATCGTAGAGTGATTTAACAATATGAATAAATCTAGGACTTACACCTTTCCAGTACAATTTCTGCCATAGCAATTCATGTGATATGGAATCAAATGCTCTCCGAAAGTCTATAAAGAGCACAAGAAGGGAGGACTTTTTATGTCGTAAATGTAGGTGGATGGCAGACTGCAACGTGAAGACGTTGTCGATACAATTACGCCCACTTCTGAACCCATTCTGTGTTTCCGGGATAGCTTGATTTGCCTTAGACCAGAGAGTAAGTCTATCTGCCAGGATACTGGTGAAAAATTTTGAAATCGTGTTACATAGGGCGATGCCCCTATAGTTAAGTGGATTCTTGGGGTCTCCGTTTTTATGGAGAAGGACAAGAAGTGATCGTGACCATGACTTTGGCGTTTCTCCACCTGTAAGAATTGAGTTGAATAATATTACAAGATACTCAATATAACCATTTGGCATGGCTTTGTAAAATTCAGCACTGATTTGATCCTCCCCAGCAGCTTTATTATTTTTTGCCTTTCGAATGGCCTTTTCTATAGCATATGCAGATATTGTTGAGTCTAGAATGGGATCATATGTACCATAGAATGAAAGATAGCTTACTGCCCGTACCGGATGCATTGACTCAAAGAAGGACTCCCACTCTTGGTAAGATAAAACAGACGGCCTAAATGCTTTTTTGTTACATGATCTGATCAAACTCCAAAACTCCTTCGAGTTTTTGATATTGCAAAATTTTTCTCTTAAAGCAACCTCATGCAGTCTTTTTTTCGCAGCCACTTGGGACTTGTACTCGGATTTAAGTTGCAGAAATTGCGATAGAGCTTCACTATTAAACGAGACCTTTTGACATTGTTTGAGGGCATGATTTACACGGTTTTTAAGCTCACGCAGGCCTCTGTCGTACCATTGTTTTTTTGGAAAGGCTGAGTTTCGCTTGGGAATGTTTCTGACCATGTTCAGCTCTTTTGCTGCTCTAAGCAGTGCACTAATTAAGTACTTATTTTGATGATCGATTGTTAATGAAGCCCACCTATCTGAATAAGATGGCAGATGGTCAGAATTCATCAATAGGTTTTGATAGTCCTGCGCTTTGCTTCCATCCCATTTTAAAACTAACTTTGTGTTTAATGGGGCACAATTATAATGTTGTGCAAATGTATTTTTGCTTGGCGTATATAGTTCAAGTGATATGGCAAAGTGGTCTGAACCAGTGGACTCTAGGACTACCTCTAGCCTATTAACGTATTGAATAGAAGATGTATTGACCCACACCAAATCAATAGTACTTTTACCATTTTTGTTCAGGAATGTAAAGTTGCCCTCTAAGTCACCTGGTGTGCGTCCATTTAAAAGTATAAATCCCTGTTTTTCCATAAATTGTGCAAGTAATTTGCCTCGAGGATTACAGATTCTGTCAAGAGAGTTTCTGATCGGTACAAGATTTGAATTTATTTCAGCGAGAGAAGCAACGCTGCCTTCTATCCCGACTCGCGCGTTAAAATCGCCACCTATTATTATTGGAATTGATGTATGCTTGTTTGCAATATCATCTAGTACGGATTCTAGTAATTCTAAGGCTACTGCTATACCGTTAGACGGTTTTATGTAAACAATTCCTAAAATAAACTTAAAATTACTTAAACTATTATACGAGAATATCCACATCGAAGAAATTTCAATTAGAGTGGACTCTATGGCTGCGTTGGATAGGTGTAAGAGACCGCCACTGGCTCTCCCTGTTGACTTTTCTTTTGTTGCTAAGGATGGTGTGTGTTTGAATGTGTGCCATTCAGATGGTGTATATTGTAATTCTGTTTGTTGCCATGTCTCGCTGAGTCCTATAAATTGGAATTCGCTGTAGTAGGATGCGCTTGGTGAGTTAATGAAGTTCGTGAGCCCATGGACGTTCCAAAACATGATTCTTAGCGTACCAGTGCTGTCGTATTCGGGCATGTGCGTAGTTTTATTTAGTTTTTTGGACAGGCAGTTCTAAGAAGAGATTCGAAGTCAGTGGATATTTTATCGGCGCAGTCCCCAAACAGCTCAATTAGTGCGCTACTGGAGCTTTGATTACCGTTCATAAGGATGTGCTTATTATTCCAGTGAAACCACTTATCCGCAATTTTAATTCGATCCTCTCTCACAACAATACGAATTTCTTGATTTATCGATCGCACAGACTTTTTGAGCTGAAGCATTGCCTTTTTTGCTCGCTGCCTGTCTAAGTTAAGATCGCGCTCAATATACACACCTGAACCAGCAAGCTTGCTACGGTTTCCTAATACTTCTTGAACGCCAACATCGTTTTCAAGCTCAACAATAACATTCATTTTGTCTCCATACTGGGATAGTTTTCTTGAAGATCTGACCTTGATGGTGTGTGTTATGTTGAGCAGACCTCGCAGCACCTTGTTTACCTCTTCAGCTGGAGTATTTGATGATGGCAGTCCTTTGAACAGCAAATTACGCTCTTTCAATTTGTTGTTTGAGCTCCTTATTCTGTTGTTGAACAGCTGATATAGCAGCAGACATAACGTCCAATTTGACTAGTATTTCTTGATTTGAACTTTTGATGATTTGCGTTAGATCCGCGACTGTGATATTACCAACCTTCTGACGCCCACGGTCATTGGGCACCTCTTGCTCGGGAGACGTTTCCAAAAGTAGTCGCTTGGTTGCCGTCGTGGCCACTTCACTTAGTTTGCTCATATTTGGATTTAGGTAGATGGGATTTTTTATGATCTGCAGGTAGAATGTTGAGAAAGACGATTTAATAGTATTTTTGCGTAGAATAAATCCGTTCTAGAATATTATTTTGATAGCTAGCAGATAATGGATCGCGTGTGAATAAAATTTTCCAAAATTGAGTTACCCGCTCGTATTCGTTTCGGCTTGGTTCTCTGAAAGTTACCAGAACAGAAAGAAGTTTCTTACTTTTAATTTATTTAGGTCCTTTTCGGATACTGTTTATAAAAACGTGATGCGTTTTTCAGGAAACTGTCTATATAAACGTAATTCGGTTGACTGGCTGCGCCAATTGTTAAGACTTTTTCTTCTGATCCTGGTCCTTTCCAAGAAAACGCGTTGAATGTCTTTTAAAGTCTTTATTGACTCCTTATTTAATTATACATTTAATTAACTTAATTTAGTTTAACGATGACTGACTGAAGTGACGATTCCAGACTGTAGACTACCGTAGACTCCCGAAGACTCCCAGAACATTGGTTGATCAACATCTTTTATAGTGAAAACGCTGCCTCTGCCCTCACTGATCGCTGCTACCATAACAGTGTCGTAGGTCACTCATTTTCTGCTGTGGTTCTGGTGACACATATCCAACTCAGCATATTTGCATATTTATTGGGTCACCTGTGCCGCGCTGTGACACATATCCAACTCAGCATATTTGGGTATTTGGTCACCTGTGCTGCGCTTTGGCCAGCGTGCCAATGCAATATGTGTCAAAACGCCAGCTTGCGTTTTCGCTTCGATTACTTAAGCTCTGCTTTGCTTACTTCGATTTATTGATATTGCTCAATCGATGCGCGTGTGACATAAATTTGGGGTTTATGATCTGCTTTCTTTCTTGTTCTCATTGCTTGCAATTTCCTCACAACATGACCAACAAAAATTATTTCCATGAATAAATTAAACTAATATGCAAAATTTCTATACCAGGTCCCTACGGACCTTATGGTCCATCCGCGTACTATTCGCACGAAAATAACAATAACTCCTAAACTAATAGTCCGATCGCCTTGATTTTTTTTTTAAAGACGCGCAACAAAATACTTGAGGAATACAGGGTAACTTTTGTGTGTGAGGGGGGGGGGGGGGGGGGGGGTGGTTGTAGTGGCCAAAATTTGAGAAATTTCAGTTTGAAAATCAAAAAGGTCCCTACGGACCTTATAGTCCATCCGAGGGTTAAATAATTTACTGATAAGAGTAATATTTTGTCTATTTAATTTTTTTCACTTTTACTAATTTTTCGAAAATGATATTGGCTACGGCAGTGAACATGGGTCGAATCCGCCGACAGTTGCGCTTACAATTAAGTTTATATTAAAAAATGTAGCGTCATGTAAATATGAATTAGCATATTGTTTCCCCTTGTTTGCCCGTGTGAATTGGGCCTCTACTTTAGCATTTGAATTTACCCGTGTGAAAAGGGATTGAAGTTTGGCTAAATCTATTCATTCTTTTTCGCACATATAACCATATATGTCACTCTCATAGATATTGCGCGGGATGTTTCGCGCCAGTAAGAAAAGAGATGTTACTCGGCAGGCAAAAAAAAGAGCGAGAGAGAAATACTTTTGGTGAGTACCTTAGTGAAAAATTCTCATTTTGGTGGGTACCCTAGACCGTGCTGGATACCCCAGACCGGGGTGAGAAGAGCCAAAATGCAAACGGCTCCTGAGTGATATATTAGTAGTAAAAAGAAATCCATTATTTTTGCATTAAATTGAGGGCTTAATTTAAGATAGTTAGAATGACCCGATTTAGGTCAAATATGCGCCGTTTTGTTCGATAACTTGTTGCCATTTTAAAGGTAATTTCATTATGCCTCTCTCATAGAAGCCCTCGTTCCTATTAGCAAAAAATTGAGACAGTCGAATTTCAGAAGCCTCTCTTGAAGCGAATGTTTCACCAGCAAAATTGTTCGCCATGGACAGGAACAGATGGTAATCACTTGGTGCCAGGTCCGGACTATAAGGTGGATGCAGAAGAACCTCCCAACCAAACTCCCGGAGCTTCTGGCGAGTCACTATCGATGTGTGTGGCCTGGCGTTGTCCTGATGGAACACAATTCCTCTCCTATTGGCCAAAGCTGGCCGCTTATGGGCGATTGCTTCCTTCAGACGGTCCAATTGTTGACAGTAGAGTTCCGAGTTAGGAGTTTTGCCGTATGGGAGCAGCTCATAGTAGATAATTCCCTGCCAATCCCACCAAACACACAGCAAAACCTTCCTGGCCGTCAATCCTGGCTTGGCCACCGTTTCCGCCGGTTCACCGTGTTTCGACCACGACCGTTTTCGCTTGACGTTGTCGTAAGTGACCCACTTTTCATCACCAGTCACCAACCGCTTCAGAAATGGGTCGATTTTGTTGCGGTTCAGCAGCGATTCGCAGATGGAAATTCGGTCTGTGAGGTTTTTTTGCGTTAACTCGTGTGGCACCCATACATCGAGCTTCTTTGTGTATCCAGCCTTATTCAAATGGTTCCAAACGGTTTTTTGTGCAATCTTTAGCTCTTTTGCAATCGAAACAGTGCTAACATGACGGTAGGACTCGATAATTTCCATGATTTTATCGACATTTTCGACAATTGGCCTTCCAGTGCGTGGTGCATCCTTGACATCGAAGTTACCGGAACGGAATCGACGAAACCAAAATTGCGCATGATTGGCTGCTACAGTATCAGGTTCATAAACGCTATTCACATTTTCAGCCGCCTGGCTTGCGTTTTCTCCCTTATCGAAGAAAAACTGTAAAATGTAGCGAATTTTCTCTTTGCTGATGTCCATCTTTGACAAGCTCTCAAACAAAACTGAATCAATCAATCAAAAAAGTGTCAAAAAAGCTTTTTTAGTAGGAACTGTCATCTTTCTAATGCCCCCTAGCGGAACACGATCGGACTTATACAACGCGAGATGCAGATAAATAACGCCATCTATTGGAAAAATAACGGATTTCTTTTTACGCTAAGAAGCAATCGCGCTGTGCTCATAATTTCTTTATATATCGCACACCTATCACTAAATCGGCACAACTCAAAATTTTGCATTTCTCGGGTAAACATCCAATAACTCTCGACGCCTGTAAAAACAATTTCTTTTCTAAATTTATATTATTCTAAAATAGCTGCAGAATCAATAAATATTAATGTTAATTTTCCACGTGTTTCTTTTGCTGCAGTAAAATGTTGGCAAACATGAAAAAAGTGATTGGAAAAATTTTGAATTGTGCCGGTTTAGTGATTAGTGTGCGATATGTATATATAAAAAAGACTCGAATTTCAAACAACAAATAACGGAAGAAAACGAACTGGAAAAGTGAAATAAAGGGAAAATTGAATTAACACTCGAATCTGGTGCATTAATTTGTAAACAATATTCCTAAATTGGAACTTTTAAACGGCGGAACATCCATTCAGCAGCAGGTTACAGTCAACCCCAACGACAACCAAGTACAAGGTTTTTCGAGCCACCCGCTACGCAGCGAAACAGTTGATATGACAGCCCAATTGACCTCATATTACCGGTGAGTGATAAAATCCAAATCAGAACCCTCAAATCCTTCACAAATGTATGTGTTTGAGCTTCATGCTAACATATTCACCCTATCCTCATTGACAAACATCTCAAACTGTTGTTGGAAAACCACGCTGTTCTGGAAAGATCACCAGACTCAGTGCAATTGCCGTTAATCAGATTTCTTTTCCTATTGTTCTCGATTATGCGACGCTAGTTTACACACAAACACACACACACCCTAGACTCCGGTAGTTTTTGCGGTCATAAGTAAAACATACATATTGTATTTGTTATGAGTCAAAAAGCAGAGCAGCTCATCTTGTTACTTACGCAATACCGCTAGCGACAGCAGACGGCCAAAAACGCAAGCTGGCATTTCGCACCACCGTACAAGCATGCCAAGTACAACGTTTCGTCATAGGTGACTGACGCAGAATCACCGAATATGCTGAATCGGATATTGGTCATGGCACAAAACGACCTACATCTGCACAGGTCAGCATGCGTCAGCAGGCCCATGACACCGTTCCCGAAGAATACACCAGCGTCTGCAGAGCGCAGACCTAGGTTAAGAACAATTAGTATATTAGCTGTGCATTTTAATACTAAGAGATAGTTGCTAACAGTTGCTGATAGCCGTTTTACAATAGGTAGTTACGTGTAGTTCTTACAGTTATAATCGATTTCGATTAATAAATCGTTATAAATTATAAAAAGCGTTTTCCTTTAGAAAATTCGGTCCGATAGGCGAGTGAAGGATTCCGGAAAATCCTCACAACATTATTGGCGCAGCCGGTTTTTACAACTACTCAAAAAAGTTGACGTCCTACGTGTACAACATCGCGTCCGCGAAGTATTGCACCTTTAGGGACATTAAAAAGAGAAATAGTCCTTGGTATTCAATCAAAATTCTTCTGCAAGAGTAAGCCTGGTTGCACTATTAAATGTTGCTAACTGTTGGATGTGTGTTCAGGCACTGCTAACAGAGCCCGGGAATTGTGTTCAGGCACCGCGGGTATTGCTATATTTATAGATGGTTTTCCCTGTTTGGAGAATAAAGAAGCCTTGGCGAATTAATCTTTAAATGGACTTTTGTTTTTTTTCTTAAGGAGTAAAACGTACTTTTCGTCGCGAAAAAAAAATAATCCACGAAAATAATCCACGAAAAATTGTCCGCGAAAAATTATCCGCGAAATAAACTTTTTATTCATCGAAGCCGCCGCATCGGACATAGAATTTAACGATCACAAGCACGATGGTAAGTACATGAAAAGCCATATTAATTTATAGAAATTCAAATGGAAGGAAATAGCGCAATTATAGAAAATTTAAAGCAAAAAGTATTCACTTATGAACGTTTAACTGCTAGTTATTTTAGACAATTGTGGGAAGTCCTAGAGTCAGTAAATAAGAAAAGTTCATTTTTAAATTCAGTTCGCTGTGAAATAGAAGGTAAAACTAAAAAAGAGAAATTTGACATAGTACTTAAACATATAAGAGAAAGCGCAAGTGATAAAAAGAGTAAAGCTTTTGAAAAAGAATTAGAAAAAATACAGCTTAGCAATAAATTATTGAAATCACAGAACAAAAAATTAATGGACGCGTTAGCGGGTTCAGATACATCCTTGGAAGAACAAAAACTAGAAAACGACAGAATAAGGGAACTTTTATTAATAGAAAATTTTAGCGCAGGACAGTTAAACCTATTTGAAAAAAATAGGCAAACGATCGTTGAACAAAAAGCAGAAATAGAGCATTTGAAGGAGAGATTACGTTGTGCCAACCACGAAAATAGTAACGGTGGTCGTCCTCAAATGTCTAACAATAACGAATTAACAGTACATAAGGAAGCGACCGGTAACGTAACACCACTATCAAAAGAATTATCAGAAGCTGGTATCGAAATCTCAAAACTGACTCCAAGTCAAATATAATATTCACGGGAACATTCATTAAGTCCTTCGTTGACTCCACAGCCAACACCCACACAAATACCGCCACCCCCGCCTCCACCCTCAGCAGGTCAATCACATCAGTTAAGACCGAAAACTCAGTAAATGCCTTTATTAAAGGATTGCGAGACCGATCACTTGAGCAAATGTTAGCCGGAAGGGAAAACGATTCCATTGGTCAGTTAGTAGATTTTGTCGAAAGAATCCAGTCACGAATAGGCTGCAAAGTAAACGAAATCAATTTAGTAAAAGATCTGCTCAAAGAGGATAGCGTTTGTAGTTTTTGCAAAAAATCAGGACATTTTTATGCACACTGTAAGACACGATTAAATACTCCTTTTTGCGAAAAATGTAGCATTTACGGCCATGAAAGAGGAACACAATGCGGCCAAGGGGAACGTCAAAAATTAAGTTCTGCTTTTTGTAAAAAACAAGGCCACTTAGCCGAAAATTGTCTAGTAAAGTTGAGAGAAATGTATTGCCACATATATCGTATTGTCGGGCACCTAGCTAATAAATTTTGCAGTATGAAGGCGAATAATTTTCAAACACAGAATCCAAGTAGAAAGAATAACAATCAAACACAAAGTCGAAACACTACTACGTACCATAATAGAGGACAAAGCAGGTTTAACAATCGTCAAAATGTACCCAAAAATGGTCAATTGGCTCTTAGAGTTGATAATAGGCAGTGCTACAAATGCAAATAGTTTGGCCATATTTCACCAAATTGTCCGTCTGTAACTCAGAGTCAGGGAAACTACACACGGCCCGGTCAAGGCCAGTAGACCGAAAAGCCGATAATAGATTAGTAAAATTGAGGCCTATTCCAGTACCCGTTGGCGGCAATGTGCAGAATAATGAACTAAAGAAAATAGAATTAAAAAATATGAAAAAAAGCACACAGAAAAAATCAAGCTTATCTTGTCAGTCACAGTCGCTATTGGAACTGGCTATAAATAAAATTGAAGTCGAAGACTCCACTATTAAAATAAACAAAAGTCAGCCACTCTGTAGCAGTGAGCAGATGAAGGAGAATGAAAAAACATACGTTAGGCTAAGCGAGCCTATATGTTCCGTTAGAAAGCAAAAAGAAACTAATAAGAAGGTTACATTTTCTGAACAAGTTGTTGAGTATACCTATCCAAGAGATGTTTATGAAATATCATATTCTAGTGATTCATGTGTAAAGCAATTTTTCACCAAGGGATGGATCATACTATTAAGTATGTTGATTATTTTGTGTACTCGTCTACAAGAGTCGCTTTCAAAGGGCTTAGTTGTTTTAGAAAGAAAAACAATGGAATTGCATTTAAATAAAAAATTGAGTAAGTCAGAGTCAATTAAGAAGAAAAGGCTGCTCAAAGACCTAAAACTAAACAACTTTGACAGTTCAACAAATTCTTTAACCATAGATGAGGGATGTCGATCAGATGATGCATTTATAGTATTTCCGTGTGGACAAGCTAAAAATGATAAATTAACTCTGCTTATCGATACAGGGGCAGACACTAGTTTGCTCAAATCTGAAGTCTTAAATGAAGAAGTTGAAGGTGATAGGTCAGAGGTTAAGCAATTAGGTGGAGCATTCGGTGGAAGCATTAATACAGAGGGAGCTGTAAGAATATCTCACCAAGATAACAAGGCATTAAATTTTAATATGCACGTACTTCCATTTGGTAGCAAAATACCAGCAGATGGACTTTTGGGTAGAGATGAACTGTGGACCCGTTCGGTTACGAACGGAGTAAATAAGACGATTTCATTTTTTGCAAAAAGCAAGGAAATCGCAAGATTACCACTTTGCTCAGAGCAAGCGACTAGAAGGATATGCGTAGTTGAGTCAATTACGATAAACGCTAGAACTTCAAAAGTAATTCCAATTAAGGTTAATATTGAATCAGGAGATATAGTGGTACATAAGCAAGAAATTTTGCAAGGAGTATAACAGGTTGGCTGATAAGTCCCCGGTCTGACACATAGATGGCGTCGCTAGTATTAAATGCATGTTATTTTTATATAGTGGCAACCTTCAAATGATTCGTGTCAAAATTTGACGCCTGTAAGTCAATTAGTTTGTGAGATAGAGCGTCTTTTGTGAAGCAACTTTTGTTATTGTGAAAAAAATGGAACAAAAGGAATTGCGTGTTTTGATAAAATACTGTTTTCTGAAGGGACAAAATACAGTGGAAGCAAAAACTTGGCTTGATAATGAGTTTCCGGACTCTGCCCCAGGAAAATCAACAATAATTAATTGGTATGCAAAATTTAAGCGTGGTGAAATGAGCACGAAGGACGGTGAACGCAGTGGACGCCCGAAAGAGGTGGTTACCGACGAAGACATCAAAAAATTCACAAAATGATTTTGAATGACCGTAAAATGAAGTTGATCGAGATAGCAGAGGCCTTAAAGATATCAAAGGAACGTGTTGGTCATATCATTCATCAATATTTGGATATGAAAAGGCTCTATGCAAAATGGGTGCCGCGCGAGCTCACATTTGACCAAAAACAACAACGTGTTGATGATTCTGAGCGGTGTTTGCAGCTGTTAACTCGCAATACATCCGAGTTTTTGCGTCGATATGTGACAATGGATGAAATATGGTTCTATCACTACACTGCTGAGTCCAATCGACAGTCGGCTGAGTGGACAGCGATCGGTGAACCGTCTCCGAAGCGTGGAAAGACTGAAAAGTCCGCTGGCAAAGTAATGGCCTCTGTTTTTTGGGATGGGCATGGAATAATTTTTATCGATTATCTTGAGAAGGGAAAAACCATCAACAGTGACTATTATATGTCGTTAATGGAGCGTTTGAAGGTCGAAATCGCGGCAAAACGGCCCCATATGAAGAAGAAATAAGTGTTGTTCCACCAAGACAATGCACCGTGCCACAAGTCATTGAGAACGATGGCATAAATTCATGCTTCTCCACCCACCGTATTCTCCAGATCTGGCCCCCAGCGACTTTTTCTTGTTCTCAGACCTCAAAAGGATGCTCGCAGGGAAAAAAGTTGGCTGCAATGAAGAGGTGATCGCCGAAACTGAGGCCTATTTTGAGGCAAAACCGAAGGAGTACTACCAAAATGGTATCAAAAAATTGGAAGGTCGTTATAATCGTTGTATCGCTCTTGAAGGGAACTATGTTGAATAATAAAAACGAATTTTGACAAAAAAATGTGTTTTTCTTTGTTTATCCGGGGACTTATCAGCCAACCTGTTACGTTGGAAATGTAATAACAAGAATCAAAAATGAAAAGGGATTTGTACCAGTTCTAAATGCAAGTAGAACAAATGTAAAATTTGGACAGCTAAAGGAGCTAAATTATACTCTTCTTAGGGATTATGAGGAGTTAGGAAAAACAGGGATCAATTTTGTCAAAAAGGATGAGAAAATGAATGATCGTTTTCAATTGATTATGGAAACAGTACGTTTAGATAATAATTTAAACGACGAAGAATTAAAATCTATAAAGAGCGTATTCAGAGAATATTCTGATATTTTTCATTTGAGTGAGGATAAGCTTTCATATACGACAGTTCTTAAACACGAAATTGCAACAGAACCAGGGCAGCCACCAGTTAATGTTAGGCAATATAGACTACCAGAAGTGCATAAAACAGAAATAACCTCACAGGTTGACAAAATGCTTAAAGATGGCATTATTTCTCCAAGCAATTCTCCTTGGAATTCTCCGATATTGTTAGTACCGAAAAAGGCCGGTGCCGATGGGAAAAAGAAATGGCGACTTGTGGTAGATTTCCGAAAATTGAACGATATTACCATTAAACAAGTTTTTCCAATTCCTAGAATAGATGAAATTCTCGATCAGTTGGGTTGCAGTAGGTATTTTTCAACTTTAGATTTAGCCAGCGGATACCATCAAGTGCTTATCGAAGAAAAAGATAAGGAAAAGACAGCATTTAGCACGGGAATGGGACATTTTGAATTTACCAGAATGCCTTTTGGGCTCACGAGAGCACCTGCAACCTTTCAACGCATAATGAATAGCATTCTCACTGGTTTGCAGGGAATTGATTGTTTTGTTTATCTTGATGATATCGTTATTTATGCTAGGAATTTAGAAGAGCATGAAGAAAGATTATGTTAGGTTTTTGAAGTCTTAAGACATAACAGTTTTAAACTTCAAACAGAGAAATGTCAATTTCTTAAAATAGACGTTATATGCTAGGAATTTAGAAGAGCATGAAGAAAGATTATGTTAGGTTTTTGAAGTCTTAAGACATAACAGTTTTAAACTTCAAACAGAGAAATGTCAATTTCTTAAAATAGACGTTATATATTTAGGGCATAAATGGTCGGAATCAGGCGTGCTGCCAGATCCACTAAAGTTAGAAAGTGTACAAAAAATATCACCACCCAGAAATGTAAAAGAGTTACAAGCTTTCCTTGGATTAATCAATTATTATCGCAAATTTATACCAAATGCGGCAAAAATTTCAGTTCCACTAAACAAATTATTAAGAAAAAACGTTAAGTTTGAATGGAACAATGATTTTCAGAAGGCCATGGAACAGCTTAAAGCTGCGGTAACCTTACCTCCTTTACTTCAATATCCAGATTTTTCGAAAACTTTTATTCTAACAACAGACGCTAGTAATGAAGCCTTAGGAGCTGTTCTCACGCAAGGAGAACCAGGGGAAGATTTGCCTATTTATTTTGCAAGCAGAGCGTTAAGTGAAACTGAGAAACGATATTCTACAATTGAGAAAGAATTTTTGGCAATAGTTTGGGCTGTGAAAAATTTTAGGACCTATTTATTGGGGAGACCTTTCAAAATATACACCGATCATAAGCCATTAAAAGAGATAGCCAATTTAAAGGAACAAAATTCGAGACCAGGTCGTTTTCGCCTTAAACTTTTAGAGTACGATTTTGAAATTTTTTATAAGCCGGGAAAAAATAATCAAAACGCTGACGCTTTGAGTAGAATTACACATATCGTCAGCACAATATCTGTAGTAACAAGAGCTCAGGCTAAAGAAAACCCTGATGAAATAATTGATGAAAACATTGAAGAAGACATGGCACAAGTTTTAACTGACCCAAAGGAGATTGTAAAGGTCCTCAAAACATTTCATGATTTACCAATAGGAGGTCATAAAGGGACAATGAAGACGTTTTTGCGAATTAGAAAACAATTTAAGTGGCAAGGCATGCAACAACAAATAAAAGATTACGTGAAAACATGTGAACTCTGTCAGAAAAATAAAAGTTCAAAAGTCGAGAAAATGCCGATGGCTCTCACAAAGATATCCCAACGTCCTTTTGATAAGATATATTATATATGGACATGGTGGGTCCCCTACCAGTCACTTCAAGCGGTAATAAATATATTCTTACATTTCTAGATGATTTTTCAAAATTTTTCATATGTACAGGCATTCCCGATGCAGAATCATCGACAGTAGCAAAAGTGTTTTTTAACGAAGTAATTTCAAAATTCAATATTTCACGAATTCTTGTCACTGACAATGGCACAAACTTCACTTCAAAACTTTTTAAGCAAGTATGCAAGGTAATGGGTATTAAGAAAATAGAAACTTCTCCATATCATCCGCAAGCCAATGGTGCTTTAGAAAGAAGCCATAGACCATTAGCCGAATTTTTAAGAACTTTTGCGAAAGAAGACGGTACAAATTGGGATGATTGGCTTCATCATGCCATTCATGTACACAATAATACTGTACACAGCATTACGAAACAAACGCCTAGCAAAACACTTTTTGGTTTCGACTTTGATGTACCTGTTAATCTAAAAAGGAAGCCCGCTCCTCTATAAAATATTGATGATTATTCAAAAATATTAAAGTACCAGATTCAAAGAACGCATGAATTAGTTCGACAAAATCAAGAAAAAGGAACGCAAAATTCGAAAACATACTATGATAAGGGATCGAAAATTAGAGAATTTAAGGTAGGAGATAAGGTCTGGCTGAAAAACCAAACCAGAAAGAATAAATTTTCGCCTATTTGGGAGGGACCTTATAGAGTTGTATCACTTCCCACTTCTGTAAATGCTAGAATTTTAATCAAGGGCAAAGAAAAAACCTTCCCCAGAAGTTTGTTAAAAGTCAATCAGGAAAAAACGAACATTCAGTACATAAAAGCAGGGAAAGAGGCAGAAGATATTAACCGCAAGCTAACCGAAGAGCATGTACAATTGACTCGAATTCCAGTCAAGGGATCTTTTAAACATTTTCTAAGAAATTCAGAAAAAAATCGCTGTAGGAACGTGCCTTGTTTTGACCACAGTCGTGTTAAATTATCACGACAACACGAGAACCTGTCAGGATATATTCATGCTAGTTTTGTGGATGGATACAAAAAGACGAAGTCATATGTAGCTACGCAGCACTGTGTTGCAAAATGACTTTTTTTTGGCCGAAAGTCGTAAAATGAAGATGTCCAAATAATGTTTTTCTTTTTGTTTACGAATAGTAGAAACTTCAAATATGATAAAAATACCAAAAACTTTGTTGTAGCTTGATTTACCGTTGACCTATAGGCAATCAAAGAAGGCATTTGCTGAAGAAACGTGTTCTTAGTTTTTTGTTTGTAAAATACACAACTTTTGAGGAACGGAAAACTCGCATATACAATATAAAAACGGAAATCGAAATAATGAGTCAGACTCTTAACGGTAAGTGTTTCGACCATGTGTATTGCAAAAATGATGAAAGTTTTTGGTTTCGGCTTAAATGGTGTGTTTTTAAAAAGACTTAAAATTCTAACATTTTAAGCGATATCTCATGTTTGATGGAAAAAAAGTTATGTTGGTTAACCTTGGATCACCAAAACTCCGATACCATTAAAAAGTGCATGAAATTCTGAATCTTACTGCGCAAATGTGTTTTGCCTAAATTGGCCTAATAGCGTATTGTTTTTGATTTTTTAAAGGCACCCTTCGCTTCAGCAACGCAGAGTTGTTTTCTGTTTGGCACGGACATGTGCGAGCTGCGTTCGCAGTAAGAAGAAATGCAGTTACCGAGTTTATTACAGCTTCTGCGTCGGGTAGTGGTGTTCCAAATCCACATATGGAGCATTTGGTGATGAAAACGGGAAGTTTCTGTAAAAATGTTGGGAAGAGGTGGCAAAGCGTTCATCGGGACATTGGAGCTTTTAGAAATAAGTATGGTGATTGGCTTAAGGAGGAAACATTTTTTTTGAGCAAGGGTAAAGATTCCAAAAAAATAACAGGCCGACCTGCCCTGCCTTTCCGATCTAAATCTGAAAGAAGGAAAAGAAGACTTAATTAGATTTTAGAAAAAAAAGGCCGCCATATTGGATCCGCCATTTTGTTTTTTTTAAAATCTGACTTCAGATTCGGAATCAGCGAGTCTTAAGACCCCCTAGACCACATATTAACGAAGACTTAATTAGATTTTAGAAAAAAAGGCCGCCATATTGGATCCGGCATTTTATTTTTTTTTTTATCTGACTTCAAATTCGGAATCAGCGAGTCTTAAGACCCCCTAGACCACATATTAACGAAGACTTAATTAGATTTTAGAAAAAAGGCCGCCTAATTGGATCCGCCATTTTGTTTTTTTTTTAAATCTGACTTCAGATTCGGAATCAGCGACCACAAAAACCCCTAGAAACCCAGTTTGGCGTAAATGAAAAAAGTCCTTCGACTTTTGGCCAAAAAAAAGGCATTTTGCAACATAGTGCGCAGGGACCTCTCGAAAATTCCATACAAAACTTCTGGCAAATGGTATGGGAGCAAAATTGTAATACCATAGTTATGCTCACGAAGTCGAGAGCATGTGCTAGATACTGGGAAGCTGACAAAAATTCCACCAAAATATTTTCGCAATTTCGCATTAAAACGCTCAGTAAAAATGAAAACAAGAATTTTGTTTGTACGGAGTTAGAACTATACGATCAAAAATCAGAAACTTCTAGAACAATTTACCATTGGCAATTTAAGTGTTGGGCCGATCAAGGCATACCAAATACTAAACTATTATGGCAATTTATAAGATTAGTTAAGGCAAATCAAAAGAGGTTAACTACTAATATAACAAATCCGCCGCCGATGATAGTTCATTGCGCTGCAGGCATAGGTAGAACATGCGTTTTTATAGCTTTAAATATCGCCTTAGATATGAAAGAATATAAAAAGTACATAAGGGTACGGGAAATAGTAAACAAAATACGTGCACAAAAGGCGCAAGCAAATCCAAACGCCACACAATACATATTTTGTTACCAGGCCCTTAACGTACTAAATGAAAAAATTATAGAATAGTGCTCCCATATCAAAACTAGCGAAGACACAATATAAGCAAAATAATTTTTTTTTAAATTTCTGAACAGTAGAAGCTAGCCGCGAAGTAAATGTTGATGAGCAAACACAATTTTTTCTTAATATAGTGCACTTGAAATTGAAATATTGGAAAAAATAAGAAAATAATAATTGAACTCAAACAAACAAAAGACAGTCGAAAGGAAAATAGGCCAAGTTCAAAAGTAGTTATGCAAAAATTAAAAACTGTCAAGTTCAATTTGGACAGCCGACGCCATTTATGTCAAAATATTTCAATGTTCTTCGCAGTTTGTTTGGTCTTCTTAAAGTTCCTTTTCAATAAAGCCCAATATTTTTCAATTGGACGAAGTTCAGGGCAATTCGGAGGATTTGCTTCTCTTGGTACCACAGTGACATTATTGGCTTGGTACCAATCCATCGTTCTCTGGGCGGAGTGAGATGTTGCTAGGTCAGGCCAAAATAGTACTGAACCTTGGTGTTGACGTATAAAAGGCAGCAAACGCCGGTCCAGACACTCTCTGATGTAAATTTCGGTGTTGATTGTGCGATCCGTCACAAATTCCTTACTTCGAAGGCCACATTTGCAAATGGCCTGCCACACCATGTATTTCTTTGGAAATTTGGTATGTTTTTCGGTGGTAAATTTAGAGGATGCTCCACCCCTTCTAACCGCAGTATAATATCCGTGTCCAGGTAACTGCTTGAAATCCGCTTTGCAATACGTTTCATCGTCCATGATCACGCAATCAAATTTGGGCAGGTAATCGCGATACAGTTTTCGAGCCCTCCTCTTGGTTTCGGCGTCCTTTTCTTCTGACCTATCAGGGCCTTTTGGTACTTTATACCTCCTTAGGTTGTAAAATTTTTTAATCCGTTGAACGCTTGACTTCGATGTTCCCGCTTTTGCTGCCATATCACGAACCGAAGTGCCTGGATTCTGAGCAAACAGCCGCTTAACGTTCTGGGCCACCGCTTGGTTGGCTGGACCACTGTTTTGCCCTGATCCTGGTGTTTTTGATAAAGGGGTAAGCTGTCTGGATCGTTTTATGTTCCTACTGACAGTTTTTTCGCACACGCCAACTTCCTTAGCGATCTTTTTGTACGTGGTGTTTGGATTTTCCAGGTGTTTGTAAATAATTGCTTTCCGCTTTTCTTCTTGTTTAGACGACATCTTTTCAGCAGCTCTTTTATTTTATGAATGAGTACTTTTTTTTTAAATCTGCAATATTTATACTTTATTTAGGTACCAAATATGTTGCTATAGAGTTTTTTATAAATAGCCTAAAAACAAAAGGACAGTTATTTCTGGGACAGTCCTTAGTTGTAGCACAGGTAGCGAATAATTTCATGTTTTCTTTTTCTTTTCAGGAAGACCAATGAGGTTTAACGATGGATACCAGACTTAAAATTTCTCTTCTAAATTTGGAAACTCAATTGAAAGTGTTGAAATTCCTAAGTTCAATTTAGATTCCAAACTATGAAGAGGGGAAGGGTGATTGGTAAGAAAAAAAAAAAGGAAAAAAAAATTAAAAAGAGAAAAATTGCAGATATACAAACATTATGTTATGTACATTTCCATTCACATTAGAAACAAAAAAAAATAAAATAAGAAGGGAGAAATTCCCCACTTCTACACTTCACAATTATAAAGAAAAACTCGAATTTTAAAAGAATTATAAAAAAAAGTAAAATATATGTAGACTTAGTAGTTACAGTTTTATCGTTTAATTATTTGAATTATTATTTCGTTTTACAGTTTAAGACTTATGTGGTAATTTTAACAAAATTGGATTTTAATTTTAAGTTTCAAGTAAAAAACAACAACGCATCCGCACTGCTTCGTTCTACACAACGAATAAATTCTCTTCCTCTCTCTCTCTGGGCTCTGGCACAAGAGGGTTGCTATCTTATGCAATAAAAATCCTACATTTCGGTCATGCTGCTAATTGTTCGCCTCGAACAATGCTATGGCATCGCCCACAATTTCATATGTTCAGCCACCGTAGTTGTGGTACCTGGCCCTTCATGGTCTCCTAATTTCATAACCTCATATCTTCCGCGCCTTTGTACCTTTGAAACCCTATATGGACCGAAAAATTTAGCTTTTAATTTCAATCCAGCGCCATATTGAGTCCTTTTGATCTTTCTCTTAGAATTGTAAGTTTCCCTATTTTCCTCTTGAATGCGTGAGATATTCCCTCTTGCTTCTTGCCTTACTTCATCTCTGGTTACATCTATCTCTCTTACAAGTTCCCGATCAAGTAACGTTCTCAACTCAGTATAAAGGTATCTTCTTTTATTAAACGCACTTGGTTTTCTATTTAACTTCAGAGGAGCATGTCACTCTGAGTCGATAGCAGTTTTTAGACTACCTCGTCTTTATTCAAAATAAAATGTTAACAACTTCAAACTTAAAGTTAAAAAGCAGGGACAGCATTCGTCGTGGCTAAGCTGAAAGTGATAAGTCAGCGCATAACTGAAGTATCGAGTTGCGTCTGAAGCTTATCTTGAAAATACTTTGTGGGAACGAAGCTTATCTTGAAAATACTTTGTGAGAACGAATTCACGATTTTTAAGCTGACTGTGCATTGCTGCCACCACGAATGCTACACCTTCCCTTTTTACAAAAAAAAACAAAAGGAAAATTTTGTTTTTTTTTTCCTTTGCTTATAACACTATTTTTATGATAATTATGATAAAGGTCAATACTAATTCTAACTTAAATTAATTTATTTGTATATCGCATCCTAAAGGTTAGCTACTCTCTTAGGTTTCGAATTCAAGTGTTATTTTAAATATTTACATTTTCAAAAAAAAATTTTTTTTTTTTTTTTTTTTTGGTTTACATTACTTTTTGACGAGAGAGGAGTTTTTTTTTTTTTTTTTTTTTCCTTTTTTTAATTGTTGCAGTAGTCTAATGTTTTGGTTTTGGAATTACCCTGTCCTTATGAACTTTGTGTTATATTTCGGAATTTTGTTCTTTAATTAAAATGTTTGAGCCCTGTATGTCTTCTACAACATACGGCCCGGAATATTTTTGTTTGAATTTATTGTATGGAAGATTTTCAAGTAGAACTTCATCATTTACTTTAATTTCTAATGGATTACAGTTTCTATCATAATTAATTTTATTTCGGAATTTAGTCGCATTCAAAAGTTTTTGCGCATCACTATGAGTTTTTTGTAGTTTAAATTTAAGTTCTTTTACATAATTTTCTATGTTGTACAAGGGTGCAACATTTTGTGACAGAAGGTCTTGACTTAAGTTTGCTTTTCTACCGAAAACTAGCTCATAAGGAGAATACTTGTCTGAAAAAGCTGCATTCGAAGAAATATTGTAGCAAAAGGTAAAGTACCCTGCATACTCTTCCCATTTTTCAAATTGCTCAGTAGTGTATCCTTCGCGTAGAAGAATTAATATTTTTTATTTTATAGTTTTTATTTCTTTATATCCTAAAGGTTTTTATTTTGTTATGTCCCGCTATTGCTGAGCGGCAGGACTCGCAAATCTATTTGGCGGCTAGCGCCCAATATCTCTATATTTATACGGCGGAGATACGCCAAAGGAGTCAGCGACTAGCGCTTAATTCACCTTTTTATATTTATCCGGCGAAAGGTGCGCCAAATCGAGAATGGATAAGCAAAGGGTTTCGCATGTAAATCCAATCTGAAGTTCCAACTGAACTTCAAGCTTTATTTATATCAAAAATATGTTAAGTAAGCATAAATGAATTACAATTGAAAAATATAGAATCTTATGAATTAGCTTGTGAGGTATGCTGACAAAACACTTTCCCACGATTCGACGACGCTGCCTGCAAAATATGTTGCTCATGCAATGAGTGCAGCTTGCAAAGAATTTGGTCATATGAAACCATTTATGTCGTGAATGAAGTGGAAAAATGAGTTTGTGCGTTCGTGTGTATACATACTACACCCTCACCCTCTAGAGAAAAAAAAAAATTTTTTTTTTTTTTTTTTTTTGTATATACATACGAAGTAGAAAATTATTTGTGTTAAGCATCTTAGAATATAGTATTGCCTTAAAATCTAAATTTCGCCTTAAAAGTTTAATTATCGTGTAAAATTTTACTTATCGCATGCTTCTAACTAATGCTTAATATATAGTATCTATATTTTGTGTATTTTCTTACTCACATAGTTTTAAATTGTTGTTATGCACTAGTTTTCTTTTATTCTTATACAATATTACTGAATTAACACCTTGTCGTTCTAATATCTTAAAAGGACCTTCATAAGGACTGTCTAATTTCTTACCTGCATAATTTCTTAAGAAAACTAGGCTACCTATCTTAAATTCAATAGGATTTGAAATCTTGTCATAACATTCTTTATTTTTAATTTTTGAGTTAATCAAATACTTTCTTGCATTCTCATGTGCGTTTTGTAATCTCACTTTGAGCTCATTTTGAAAACGATCAAAATTGTAAATAGGTTCGTTACTGTAAATCTTTGTTGGCAAGCTTGGTAATCTTCCAAATATTAATTCAAAGGGGGTGTATTTTGTGCTCGTATGTGGAGTGGTATTATAAGAGAACGTATAGTAAGGTATATTCTTATCCCATTCTGCGTCTTCAGTGCAACATAAAAGATATTCGTTGAAAACTCTATGATTTCTTTCTATTCCACCTAAAGATTCGTGGTGATAGGGTGTTGAGGTTTTTTGTTCAATGTTTAATAAACTACAAATTTCTGAAATAGTTTGATTTACAAATTCTTTTCCCATATCTGTTTTCATTGTTTTTAAATGACCATATTTTAAAATGAATTTTTCTACTATCGTTTTTGCTACTTCTAATGATTCTTTAGATGTCATAGGGAAAGCTTCGACGTATTTGGTTAAGTCGCATTGTAGAGTTAAAATATATCTGAAATTATTTGATGGGCGTAAGGGTCCTATTGTGTCAATTGATACTACTTCAAAAGGACTAGAAGGGGTTTCAGTGATTATCATCTTCTCTTTAGTATGTACGGTAATTTTATTTTTCTTGCAAATTTCGCAATTTTGTATGAATTTCTTTACCATTTTATTCATACCTTTCCAGACATAGCGTTGTTTCAACTTAGCTATTGTCCTGTTTACACCGGTGTGACCTCCGAGTAAAGATAAATGATTTTCTTTAATGAAACGTAACTGATCAGGTTCGTTATTAATTGATTCGGGGGGTTTGAATAAAATAATTGTTATGGGAGTGCACAATCCCTTATTCATGTGTTTCTGCAGTGTCTCTTCATATAAAATTTTTAATTCTTGTTGACTCATAGATTCAAATACTAGGTCCTTCTTGGAAAGAGCTAGCTTACTTATGCCATTGCTTTGTAGTACTGGAATCAGCTTCTCCAAGACCTGGCTTGTGCAGTATGGTTTATCGCTTGATTCAATCAAAACATTGTTTTTAATTATGGCAAAAGTCTGCAGATTTTTACGCTTTGTACATTTATTCTCCCCTTGTGTTTGCACAAATTTAAGAATTGGCAAATTTCGTACATCCGAAATAGATATGCATTCCCACATGTGCGGATAGCTAATCCTCTTTGTGGGGGTAGGTGTTCTATTTGGACGGGTCACATTTTTATTTGTACTTCTAGTTATTGCTGCAATGCATGGTATCAAAGTTTTTAATTCATTAGAATTTACTGGAATTCTAGAAAGTGCATCAGCATTAGTGTTTAATTTTCCTTGTTTATAAATAATTTCAAAATCATATTCCATGAGATCCATTCGAATTCTGGTGAGTTTTGAAGAGGGGTTTTTGTGTTTAAACAATGAAACTAATGGTCTATGATCTGTTACTATTTTGAAAAATTTACCATATAGGTAGGGTCTAAAATGATTTATTGCCCAATGAATGGCTAAAAGTTCTTTTTCTATTATCGGTTTATTCAGTTCATGTTTGTTTAAAGATCTACTGGCATATGCAATAGGAAGATCGGATCCTATGGTACCTTGAGAAAGTACTGAACCAAGGGCGTAGTTTGAGGCGTCTGTGGTTAGAATGAATTCTTTTTGAAGATTTGGATATTGTAAGATTGGTGGGTTAATGAGTGAGTTTTTTAATATTTGAAATGATTTTTCGCATTCAGGGCTCCAATTAAAAACTACGTTCTTTTTGAGTAAATTATTCAGGGGGTTTGCCATTTCTGCAAAGTTTTTTACGAATTTTCTATAATAATTGCAAAATGCAACGAATCTTCTTACTTCATTTGAATTTGTAGGTCTTGGAAAGTCTTTCACTACTTTGCATTTTTCTGGGTCAGCTGTTACGCCAAGGTCTGTTATTTTATGACCTAAAAATATTACTTCGTTTTTAAAAAAGTTACATTTTGATGCATTTAACTGTAAATTGTATTTTTGTAATCTTTGGAATACTTGTTGAAGATTTGAATTATGCTCTGATATTGTTTTGCCAAAAACTATAATGTCGTCTATATATATAAAGCATATATTGTCTAAGCCTGAGAGTGCTATTGTCAACATTCTTTGAAAACTGTTTGAAGCTAATTTTAATCCAAATGGAACGGTTTTAAAATGATAATGTCCGTTGTTTGTTGAAAAAGCTGTTAAAGGTCTTGATTGTTTACTGAGCGGAATTTGATGGAATGAATTTGTCATGTCTAATGTGGAGAAATATTTAGCACCTTCTAATTTATCGAGTACATCCTCCAATCTTGAAATGGGAAATTTGTCATCGACTAGTTTTTTATTTAGCTGGCGAAAATCAACTACTAATCGCCATTTTTTTTCTTGTCCTGAGTCTTTTTTTGGTACTATTAGTAAAGGTGAATTGTAGGGGCTAGTAGAATGTTCAATAATGCCTTTGTTTAGCAGTTCTTGAACCTGTTTATTGATTTCATTTAGTTGGCTATGGGGAAGGCGATAATTTTTAATATAAATAGGACTGTAGTCTGTTAGTACTAGCTTTTGTTCATAAAAGTTATTAACTGATAATTCTTCATTGTTTAAATAAAATAGATTTTGAAATTTATTGCAAAGAGCCGTTATTGATTTGCTAGTGGAATAGTCTAAATTTTGTAAATTCAAAAGCGTTTTCAACTTTAACCATCGCAAGTTTAAATCGTTGGTGGACAAATATTTTTATTTCCTTATATTAGTGAGAAGAACTTCTTTGGGAATTAAATCAAAAATGTGGTCGATGCCTCTATGTGTAAAAGAAAAGGTAAAATTTTCATAGTTAATCTTTGCTCTGAACTTTGCAAAAAAATCTCTTCCTAAAATTCCACTTGACCTTATAGGAAATGAATCATCTACAACACTGAATTTGTGTCTTAAAACACTGTCCTCTATATTTATAGGCAAAATACATGTCCCTAAAGTCACAATGTCTTTCTTTGAGATTCCTGAAATTGCACATGAGTCGCTACTGTCAATGCATATATTACACAAATGTTCATATTTAATTAATGATATATCTGCCCCTGTATCTATTAAAAATGAAAGAATGTTATTATTACATTTAATATAAGCATAATTACTGTGATCAAAATTTACAGTGAAATGAAAAATTTTCATATAATTCCCCGAGTGACCTAATCTGCTACCTGTTCGGTATCGGGGGTACTCAAGTTTCCCTGTTGCTCTGTGCCATTTACAAAAAATGCATTATGCCTTACATTATTTTGGCTTTGAGAGTTATTCGAATTTGAATTCGCACGAGCATTGTTGTTGTTGTGCCTTTGATTTTGGAAATTGTTGTTGTTGTTGTATTGTGCACTTTGCTGATATGCGAGACGATCGCGGGTGCCTTGTCGGTTACCGTTGTTGTTGTTGTTGTTGTTGTTGTTGTTGTTGTAGCGATTGTTGAAGCGGTTGTTGTAATTGTTGTTGTTGTTTCCTCTGCGATCGTATTGCTGCTGTCTGTTGTATGTTTGGTTGTTTTGATGACTTGAGTTTGTCGAATGATTTTGTTGTGTCTGTCTGTTGTTATCATGTCTCCTATTACAATTTTGCCTCTGCTGATTACCTTTATGCTGGTTTTTTCCGTTGCGCTGTCTATACATCATGATACGAGCTTCTTCCGTATGATCTGATTCTTGCGCTATTTGGAGAGCCTCATTAAAAGTGGTGACTCTACTTGCTGCAATTGTTTGTGCTATGTTAGCATTTGTTATGCCTCGTTTTAGCACATTAAGGGCTATCACATCATTTGATTTGATTATAGCTGCCTTTTCTGCTGGTGTTTGCAGCGTTGAAATTTGTATTGAATTTAATTCCGAAATTAAACTTTCGATGGTTTCAGCGAATTTAGATATTGGTTTTCGGCCTTGTGTTGCTCTGGATAATTCATCTAATACAGTGTTTGCAGTTTTTCTGGGCTTGAATATTGCCTTTAAATTTTGTATTAGATTTTCTATGCCAGTTGTGCCAAGTAATTCGAGTTTTGTTTTTACTTTATCTGGTATTTTGGTGTTGAAGACTAATGCAAAATAAGTGGGTTTTTTACTATCTGGAATTTCTGCGTTAAATAATTTGATTAAGTTGATGAATTTTTGAGCATCTTCTAATCTGCCTGAAAATTCTGGTATGGCCTTAGTGTACTGTATCACGTTGAAGTTTGATTCTGTCATTCTGTTTTCTTTTTTATTTTTCTGGTATAATGATAAAAAGGACGAAACGCACGTTGCAATGACTTTAAATGTTATTAATTTTCTATGGTCTTCCAATTTGCTGTTCAAAATCGTGAGGATAGCAAAATATAATTCTCTTGCTGTTTTTGTGGCTGCTGTTTGAAAATTTTCCTCCGCGTCTTTAATAGCGTCGATCAGCCCGTTGTACAATCTTTCATTTTCTTCCTTTTTACTTATGAGAGTTTTCTTTGTGTATTTTCTCGTCGGGGTCTTTTTGAGATTGGACAAGTTATGTTTTAGACGCGCAAGTATTTCTTGCGTCAATGCTTCCATATATGATTAGTTGGATCTGACGTCAGTAAGGCATGCCACAGATCTAGCTGCTTTAAGAGCTTCTTGCCTTTTATTCTTTTTGTTTATTCTATAAATTTTAAGGGTTAAATTCAATATGCAAATGATTAGAATTGCCCATAAAATGACTTCGTGTTGATCCAGGACTTCTGAATGATAATTTTGATTGTTGATTATCTGAACCTGCGGGTCTCCCGATTGTGTTGTTGGCTTAGAGTTTGTGGTTCCCATGGTTTTTGGAAATGAAATGTATTTGTATTTCTCAAATGTGGATTTTTGTCTTCTAAGTATTTTCCATGAAGCATATATTTCGGTGAGCGTCTTCAGTCGTCTATGACACAGAGCAATTACAATATATTGGGAAAAATATATAGATATATATATATTTTTTTTTTTTTTTTGGGTTTTAAATATAGTCTTTTTTTTTTTTTTTGAAACTTTAATGAAAATTTTTGTATGTGATTCTCATCTCAATTTGTCTGAGCGTATATAAAAAAAATTCCATGTATTTGTTCAAAGCTTTAAAATTGAGTGGAGATAAACAAAATTAATTTATGGCAAGGCTGCTAGTGCTATGGTTAAAATAAAAATTTTTTTTTTGGAAATTTCTGCTTAGGCAAAGGAATTGTCGATTTTTTTTTTTTTTTTTTTTTTTTTTTTTTAAAGGAAAGGATCAGAAGGATCCAAATTTGGTCGGCAGGATCGCTATGTAGTGTATCCTTCGCGTAGAAGAATTAATATTTTTTATTTTATAGTTTTTATTTCTTTATATCCTAAAGGTTTTTATTTTGTTATGTCCCGCTATTGCTGAGCGGCAGGACTCGCAAATCTATTTGGCGGCTAGCGCCCAATATCTCTATATTTATACGGCGGAGATACGCCAAAGGAGTCAGCGACTAGCGCTTAATTCACCTTTTTATATTTATCCGGCGAAAGGTGCGCCAAATCGAGAATGGATAAGCAAAGGGTTTCGCATGTAAATCCAATCTGAAGTTCCAACTGAACTTCAAGCTTTATTTATATCAAAAATATGTTAAGTAAGCATAAATGAATTACAATTGAAAAATATAGAATCTTATGAATTAGCTTGTGAGGTATGCTGACAAAACACTTTCCCACGATTCGACGACGCTGCCTGCAAAATATGTTGCTCATGCAATGAGTGCAGCTTGCAAAGAATTTGGTCATATGAAACCATTTATGTCGTGAATGAAGTGGAAAAATGAGTTTGTGCGTTCGTGTGTATACATACTACAATACGATCGGAGATACTCATTCAGAGTTCTATGGTTTCTTTCGATAGATCCTACTGTTTGATGTCTGTAAGCCGTTGAAGTTTTGTGATCGATTTTCAACAATTCGCACATCTCTCTCATAAGTTCATTTTTGTATTCGGTTCCCATGTCGGTAATTATCTCTTTCATGGTTCCGAAAATTAATATACAACGCTCAAAAAGAGCTTGGGCTATGGACCTAGCTGACTTGTCAACCAACGGTACCATGATTAGGTATTTTGTCAAGTCACATATTATAGTTAATAAGTACTTAAATCCATTACTCGAAACTGGCAACGGACCAAGTGTGTCGATTACCACAACATCAAATAGTTTTGCTGGTGTTTTTGTAATTGTCATTTTTTCTTTAGTTCGGACTCCAGGCTTGTTCAGCAAACACGACTGACAATCTCTAACAAACCTAGTTACATCTTTGGACATATTCTTCCAGTAATATCTAGACCTAATCTTCTGTAATAATTTCTTTTGTCCACAGTGACCTCCCGTTAAGGGGTCACTATGAAATTGTTGTAAGAGACTCATTTGTGTATCCTTATTCGTGATTATTTCTGGACTGGTAATCAATATTATCTTTAGGGTTTTTTAAATTGTTGGTGCATACTTCTTTGAATCTTTCGATTTTTATTTTGTTAAATATTTTGTCGTTCAATGGCCATTGTATGTACTTGATATTAAGTCTTTCTGTCATAGCCTCTAGGCTAAAAAGTAGTTTCTCTAAAGACACTTCTTCTTTTGACAGTTCTTTAGCACTTATTTCGAATAGTAATTTTCTGTTTAGATACGCTCGCATGCACTCTTCTGTTGTTCTAACCCTGGGTATTCCCTTGATCACTACTGAATTAAGATTTTCCACTACAGTTGGTTCGCATATTTGCTCCAATTTTCCATAATTTTTTTGGTTCTTGGAAATTTCTGCTTTTCCAGCTGAGCTCCTGGTTTGTACTGGTAACATTGTAACTGTGTTTTCATATATTTTTGAAAGATCTTTTATGGAGATACGAGACAACGCGTCTGCAGCTACATTATCTCGTCCTTTTATGTGTTCAATCTCAAATTGGTATTCCTCCAGGTCCAAACGTATCCTTGTCAGCTTGGAAGCTGGATTCTTCATATTAAACAGGTAAATCAAAGGTCTGTGGTCACTTTTGACCAAAAAGTTTCTTCCGTAAACATACGGTCTAAAATAAGTAATGGCGAAATGAATTGCTAGTAGTTCCTTTTCTATGATCGCTTTATTTAGTTCTCCTTTTTGAAAAGTTCTGGAAATGAAGGCAATTGGAAGTTCCTGACCGTCGTGCTCCTGACTAAGCACTGCTCCACAAGCGAAGTTGCTTGCGTCCACAGTAATAATAAATTTCTTATTGAAATCTGGGTATTGCAAGATTGGAGGATTGATTAACGAATTTTTGAGTGTTTCGAAAGCTTGATCACATTCTTGTGTCCAAATGAAATTGACATTTTTTCTAGTTAATCTGTTCAGAGGTCTAGCAATATTAGCGAAATCTTGTATAAATCTTCTATAAAAATTTACCATGGCTACGAAGCTGCGTACTTCGTCTCGGTTTTGAGGTTTTGGGTATTTTGATAGTGCTTCAATTTTTTGTTTGTTTGGTAAAATACCTTTATCTGTGCAATGATGACCTAAGAATATTACTTCATTTTTATATAATTCACATTTTTGAGGATTAAGTTTTAGATTGTATTTTCTACAAGTTTTGAATACCTTTTCTAGATTTTTTTTTGTGGTGCTCTATTGAGCATCCTATGACTATAATATCGTCTATATACAGGAATGCCTGATGAGGTTCCAAGCCCGAGAATGCCAAGTTCATCATTCTTGCAAACGAGTTTGGAGCTACATTCAATCCAAATGGTAAAACCTTCCACTGAAATGAACCGCTCTGTGTACTGAACGATGTAAACTCGCGTGAATCTTTTTCAATTGGCACCTGGTGAAAGCCTGAGTACAAGTCCAGGATACTAAAAAATTTTGCTTTTCCCAATTCGTCAAGTATATCGTCCATCCTAGGCAATGGATACTTATCCGGGATCAGCTTTTTGTTCAACTGCCTATAATCGATACACATTCTCCACTTTTTTTCTTTATTATTGGATTTTTTGGGGACCATGACGGGACTATTATAGTCTGAAATGGAGGGTTCTATTAAGCCATCTTTAAGTAGTTTGTTGACCTGTCTATTAACTTCATCTTTTTGGGTTTGGGGTAATCTATAGTTTTTGGAACACACCGGATTTAGGTCTTTCAATCTTAGTTTTTGCTCATAAAAGTTGTTTATAGTCATTTTGTCGGTTTCAAGAGCAAATATGTCGTTATATTTTTCGACAAGTTCAGACACAATCTCACGTGAAAATTCTGGACTATTTTTGTTTAACTGTTCCTTAAGTTTCTTAACACGGTCACTTATGTGATTAACCTTGTCAATTTGATAAATGTGAAAATTTGATAAATTCTCATGAGAGATATATTTTGCATTTATTACTACTGGCTTATCTGTTGTGTTAAGTACTAGTGCATACGCGTTATTTGCATGCACTACAGTTCGTGCAATGAAGACTCCATTGTCACTTCTTGGGAATGAATCACCAAAGATCCAGTGCCATTTTCCAAGCGAATTTTACGGACGGACTGACTGCGAGGTGGTGCTACTATTGTGTTTTCAATGGGACCTGTTAAAATGTCCAAAACCGCTAGTTTATTGTTGACAAAAAAAGACAATGTCATGTCCTCATACGAGATGTGACATTTAAGACCCTTAATAAAGTCTTTGCCCAAAATACCATTCGAAGGTATCGAGAAATCATCCTGCACTACATGAAGCTTGTGATAAATTATATGGTTTCCAATATATATTTCTACGGTTGTTGTTCCTAATGATTGAATCAAGTTATTTGTTATGCCTCTAATTTGTATGACTTCGTTTTGATTCAGCTCCGAGATGTGTATGCTGCTTTCTTTAATGATTGAAATATCGGCTTGTGTGTCGACCAAAAATGACAACTCCAATTCAGATAGTGACGTGCCTACTAAGACAAAATCGCTGAAGTCCGAACCAAAGGTGAATATATTAAGTTTTGATTTTAATTTTGACTGTCCCCCAGGTTCATTTGCTGGGGGGCCTGTGCGTTTTCCGCGACCCTTACATTTTGGGTTCTAGAATTTCTATCTGCCGGGGTACTGGTGGAGGGATTTGAGTTTGAATTTCCCCGCGAATTGCCTCTATATGGCCTGCTTGGTCTTCCTCTGTACTGAGAACGTTGGTGAGGTTGGTTGGAATTTTGTCTCCCGTAACTTCTCTGCTGATTTGGTAGATAACGGCCTCTGCCGTGTCCTCTATATGAATGGGTTTGGTTTCGATTGAAACGTTCATATGCCAAAACCTGTCTATGGGCATTATCACTATTGGTTTCGGTTATAAGTTTTGCGATTACTTCCTTTGGGTCAGAAAACTTTGCTGCTGCCAGACAAGTTCTTACAGAGTCTGTTTTGGCTGACAATTTGCAAATTTCGACAGTTTTCTCTGTCGCCATTTGTTGAGAATTGGTTTCAGGGATCCCCTCTATTATTAAGGCTCTTTTGAAAGCATCCGCCAAGAGTTCTGCTTCTTTCGCGAAATCCTGGACAGAAGTCCTAGTCATACGGAGTGCTAGCATTCGTCCCTCAATTATTTTTGAACTGTCTGGTTTTAACTTTTGTTTTAGTTGCTGCTTGAGCAAATTTACTGAAGTAACGTCGCCTGATATTGCTTCGAGAGCTTTTCCCTCTAGCTTTGTTTTACAGAATGTTAGTAGGAAATTTAATAGTTCTGGCGTTGTGGCCAATGATTCCAATAATTCTATAGAGTTTATAAAAGCTTGAAGTGCCAACGGGTCACCTGAATAATTTCGGTTTATTGTTGCCGTGCACAATTTTAAAAATTCTTTTTTCTCCTCAGCCATGTTAACTGAATTGTTTGTGGAAATGGGAATAATTATGATTCTATCGAAGAGTGTTCTAAATTTAATATAGTCTAATTGAAGCTTATCTAAACATCTGATGCACTTAATTCTGCACTTTGCAACTTCTTGCTCTATTAATTCTTGTTCTAAATTTTCAGAAATGCCGTATATTTCCCAAGCTAGTGTTATGAAAGAGTTATACGTAAGCACAATATCCCGCTTATATTTTGATAAAGTGTCTTGGTTCGACGTTATATTTTCTTTTAAAATGCGTTTTGTTGTTTTGAAAAACTCATCTCTCCTTCTATTTAATGTTTTTAAAATGATTGTTTAAGGTTGACATATAAAAAACGTTAAACGTTTAACACTTTAATTTAAAAAAAAAAATTCAATTACATATTTTTTCACACACATGGAATCATATTCTTTTGTTTTTTTTTTTTTTTTTTTTTTTTTTTTTATAAAATTAAAAGGGTATGAAATTCTTAATTTTTTTTTTTTTTTTTTTTTTTTTTAATTGGTGTTTTTCTTTGTTTTTTTTTTTCTTCTTACATTAAAAAAATCTTTATTTGCTTAAAATTTGAAATATAAAATTATATAATTGAAATGTGTAGTATGGGATATGTATAAATCATAGCATAGAAAATATGAGTTTACAATGGAAAATTAATATAAAATGGATAAAAGTATAAAATATATGAAATATTTACGACCGTTGCTGTTGTTGCTGGAGGTCGGTGTATCGTTTCTTAAGATTTTTGTGTCTCCCTTTCCGATTCTGCCTTTTAATGTTTCGATGTTGACATCCGTTATCGGTTGCTGTGATACCATTCAATGATGTAGTCTTTCGAACTTTTAAGCTTCGCGGCAAAGTAGAAATATCCAATATGTACTGCCCAATTCACGCAATTACGTTTCTGCTTTTTTTTTTTTTTGTTTAATTCACAGTAGTATGCCGATTTTGAAACTTCGTGTGACAACCAATGACTATGCTGTGGGTGCCAAGCTTGCAAGTCGTCGCAGTCTATTATTTGCATAGCTTTTAAACACCACGTAGATCAGCACGATGAGTAAAACAGTTATACTTGCACCTAAGCTTTTAGCCCACCAGTAGCTTTCGCTTTCATTGTCTTCCTCATGTTCGATTTGTGGAATATATTTCACCACTTCTTGCGGTTGTTGTTTTTCTTCGACTACCCGGCCAACTTCGAAACCGGACAGTACCAACATTAAAGCACTAACTGCTTTTTTCCACCAAGACATTATGTTTTTAATTGAATATAAGTGGCACGAAAATTTCGAATGATTATATTTCCTACTGGGCTGCTTTAGTGAATTTGGCGAATTTATTCAACAGTTGATTTATATTTTTTTTTGTGTGTTTAAATTGTTTTTTCAATTTGATAAAGGTTTATAAATACTTCAAGTTTTTTTTTTTTTTTTTTGTTTCTCATTTTCATTTTTGTTTCGCACAAATTTAAATCAATTAAATTAAAAAGTTTTTTTTTTTTTCATACGAGTCGCGCACAGGTTACGAACAACTCACGATCGCCATATAAAGTTATCTTCTTTTATTAAACGCACTTGGTTTTCTATTTAACTTCAGAGGAGCATGTCACTCTGAGTCGATAGCAGTTTTTAGACTACCTCGTCTTTATTCAAAATAAAATGTTAACAACTTCAAACTTAAAGTTAAAAAGCAGGGACAGCATTCGTCGTGGCTAAGCTGAAAGTGATAAGTCAGCGCATAACTGAAGTATCGAGTTGCGTCTGAAGCTTATCTTGAAAATACTTTGTGGGAACGAAGCTTATCTTGAAAATACTTTGTGAGAACGAATTCACGATTTTTAAGCTGACTGTGCATTGCTGCCACCACGAATGCTACATCAGTCTGGTCTGAAACTCTCATTTCGAGTCCTGTTAAAATGCGAAAAGGTGAAAACTTTGTGCTGCGAGGAGGAGTGTTGTTTATGAGTTGTTGCACTCGATTAACGTGCCTGTACCAGAGGCTTGGTTTTTCATGGCACAATTTCGATAGGAGTGGAATCACCTTACGGTGGATTCGTTCCACTTGGCCATTTCCGCGTGGCACTCCGGTTGCAATCAACAGGTGTTGGATATTATTCTCCCTACAGTAATCTTCGAATAGATGCGCCGTGAAAGCGCTACTCCGATCTGTCACAATTCTTTCTGGATTTCCAAACAGAGCAGATTGCCTTTCTAAAATTTCAACAACAGTTTGAGAATTCGTACTTTTGGTTGGATATAACCATACGAACTTGGAGAACGCATCCACTATTACAAGGAGGTACTCTGAGTTGCCTCAAGTGGTCCAACATGATCCACGTGGTAGGTGAGCAATGGGCGTTCGTCCCTGTCAATAGGGTTAAGAAGTCCCTCTTTTTTCCCACTCTTTGCGGACACAATCAAACACTGCACACAGCTTCGAACAACCTTTTCGACCTTTGGAGTCAATTTTGGAAAAAAGTATTCTCTCTCAACGAGCTCCTGAGTTTTTTTAAATTGAGAAGTGTCCTTGACGGTGCGATAGCTCAATAATCTCTTTCTCCATTTCACTCGGAATAACGATAAGCTGTTTTTCTCTATCTTTGTAAAAAATACCGCCCTTTAAGAAAAAGTCTTCATATTCACGTCCCTGCAACGCGTGTTTGATCGCTCTTACCCATTCATCGTTATCCTGCGCTATCTGCAAATTGTACTTAAAAGGGTCCTCAATAAACAAACAATGCACCCTGCTCAAGGCATCTACATGCTTCATTCGAGTTGCCGGCCGATCCTCTATTGTGAAATTGAAGTCTTGAAGATACATGGCCCAACGCGCAACTCTCAATGGTACTTCCTTCTTGTTCAAAGTTTTCGTGAAAGCACTACAGTCCGTTACCAGGGTAAAATGCTTGTCGACCAAATATACTCTCCACTTCTTTAAAGCATTTATAACCGCCAACACCTCCAGATCGTACGAGTGGTACTTCTCCTCAGTCAATGTCGTTTTCCGGCTGAAGTATTGTATGACATGCAGTTGTCTGTCTTCCGGATCCCTCTGCAAGAACACGCCTCCATAACCGTACTTGCTGGCATCCGTATGGATTTCCGTCTCAGCTAAAGGGCCGTATAACCTCAAAACCGGTGCGCTGATCAGCGCCGACTTCAATTGATAAAAAGATGAAATCTCTTCGTCACCAAATTTAAACTCTGTGGAGTTGCGTAACAAGTTTGTCAGCGGCCTCGCTTTCACAGCAAAATCTTGGATAAATTTGCGAAAGTAAGAGGTCAAACCAATGAACCTTTGAACTGATTTCTGGTTTGTTGGAACTTGGAATTTTTCAACCGCAGAAATTTTTCCTTTACAAGGCTGAATCGTGTGATTCTGAATTACATAACGAAGGAAATTGATTTTTCTCTCAAGAAACTGCGATTTTACAAAATTAATCTGAATAGCATAACTTTCCGCTACCTTCAATACCGACTTGAGTTTTTCTATGCCCTCATCGACGTCTATAGATGGAATCACAATATCGTCAACGTAAATGAAAATGGTCCCATCCTGAATCAAATCATTAAACACTGCCTGAATGTAACGACCGAAAACTGCGGGGGAGTTCGAAATTCCAAACGGAACGAAACAGAATTCAAATTGCCCCCTATGTGTAGTGAACGCAGTATACTTCGTGGAGCTTGCTTCGACTGGCACATGAAAAAAACCATTTTTCAAATCAAGGGTACTAAACACGCGCCCCTTCTGCAACCTATCCAAGACGTCTTCCATCACGGGCATCGGGAAATTATCGCGAAGAATTTTTTTATTCAGTCTTCGGTAGTCACAACAAAGACGCTTTGACCCATCTTTCTTCGGTATCAATACTATTGGTGCAGCAAATTCAGAGGTGCTTGGTTTTATAATGCCTTCTTCCAACCAACGTTTAGTTTGTTCGTCTACGCACACTTGATCGCTTTGAGAAATCCGTCGTGCTCTCTCGTACACTTGCACTTCGTCGCTCAAAATAATTTTCATCGAAACAGGATGATTATCGATACGTCTTGGTTTGTAGCCTTCGACTAAGTTTTTTTACCTTCTGCTGCTTTTCTCTAGGTAAATGAGATAATTTAAGGTCTATACCATCCTCTGGAATCTCGGAATCAGCCATCAAACATAAGCTCCCAAACTCTGATTCACTGTCGATCACCAGCTCTTTGTCGTTAACAGCCTCTGACACTGTCGTTGTGGTGCTTAGAAATTTGAGACCTTCCTTGGAAAGATATATATCCGGTAAATCCAAAATATCATTCCCTAATACGACTGAATAGGGTATATCGTCCACTTTATGAATATAAAATGTGTGTTTCGACCGAAACTCATCTGCTGAGACCTCTGCTACAACACTGCCTAGCGTAACCAAAGCCTTTTTGGCCACACCATACAAGATCTTATGCTCCGCCTTCAATTCATGAATTCCCACTTTCAAAAGAATGTCCTCCCTCAACAACGACACGTCGCTTCCATTGTCGATCAGCGCAACCATTGGGACACCATTTATCTGAACGATCTGCATTTTTTCAAATTAAAAGAATCATTGAAATTTCTATCATCGCTTAAATTGTACATCTTCTCTCTACTATTCGGCTCAGATTTTTCAGTTTGAAGTTTGCACTCAAAAGAGCGATGACCGCTCCCTTTACACTTGAAACATATAATGTCTTTACATGGGCAATTGCGTGCCACATGATTGGTTTCCCCGCACTTGTAACATGCACGAGTGCCCGACCGTGAAAGCTTTTGATTTTCATTTGATTTATTAGATCCTTTCGAACCAGCTTTCTGAAACTCTGAAACGGGGCCTCGAACTTTCTCGTATATAGGAATCAAATTCTTCAATTCGGCAACACAAACAGCTTGTTATAAGATTGCTTTGTTTACACGACTGTCCCTTATTCCATCTATAAAATACGAGATCAAACTTTTCTCATCCAGATTTATGGCACAACTTATCTCTTGGAGGCAATAGAAGTATTCGCGCAATGTCTCACCCGATTTGTGACGACGATTTCGCAAAAGTTGGTGAATCTCTGCATCGGATATGCTCCTATCGAATTCGCTTACTAACGCAGATTTTAAAGAATTCCAGTCCTTAACCCTGGTATGACCACGCACGAATGATTTAGCACCTCCTCGCAGCAACTGCTTCCCATAAACATACATTTGCAGGTTATTCCAACCAAACGTGGAAGCATTTTCCTCCAAATGTTTCACCCAACTACGAACATTTTCGATTTCCTTTCCTGAAAAGCAAGTAAATCTCTCCTCAACATCTTTCAGCGTGAAAAAACATTTTGTTGAACTAGCTAAAGTCTCCTGAGCATCTTGAAAACTATTGACTTCACTGGGACAATGCTCTACTTCTTCTTCATCTTCTTCCTCTACCAAGCCCATATGCAAGAGAAGTCTGTTTTGGAGCTCTATTTTCCGACCTGATGTCGCTAACCCTGCTTCTCGGAGCCTTGTTCTCAATTCTTCTACCTTCAAACACATAACAGCAGGTGCGTCCATCGTGTCGTTACAATTTGTGACGTATTACAAATTTATAATAGCTTATAATCTACGCTAGAAATGAATTCTCTTCATATGATTTTATAAAAAAAAATCAATAAGTTTAAACAAGATGAATACAGTTGTTGTTATTATTTTTAACTTTGAAGAGTTTTATATGGCTTATACAAACAATTCGTTCTAGAGAACAATTTTTACTCCAATTTATTTTCTCGTTTATTTTCTTCAATTCGAGTCGTAACTAAACTAAATCTTCAATAAATTTGTTTTTTTCCGAACAATTTTGAAAATATTTGTGTTTTTGCTTCTTGTTTTTTAATGTAACTTAGATTTTTTATTGTTTTTTTTTTTTTAATTTTAGGAGCGAATACACTCAAATTTAATTCAATCAATTCAATTTCTTATTTACATCAACCGAATTTTTTTTTTTTTTTTTGTTTGCTCTAGTTCGTTTGGCTCCTGACTTTTCACAACAGCTGTGGCAATACAATCTTTGATCAGTACTTTAAAAACTACTCGTTACGTTTAGCTTCAATCGACTACTTCACAAAATAATTCTCTTCACTTAACTTTTTCCAACAAACCGCTCTCTTCAACTTTAGTTTGTTTTACAAAATCGTTCTCTTCAACTCTACTTTTTATACCTTTTCCGAAGGAAAGGGTATATTAAGTTTGGCTCGGAGTATGTAACATACCAAAGGAGTCGCGATAGATATAGACATATATATATATTCTTGATCAGGGTGACAAGAGGAGTCGATCTAGCCATGTCTGTCTGTCTGTCTGTCTGTCTGTCTGTCTGTCTGTCTGTCTGTCTGTCTGTCTGTCTGTCTGTCTGTCTGTCTGTCTGTCTGTCTGTCTGTCTGTCTGTCTGTCTGTCTGTCTGTCTGTCTGTCTGTCTGTCTGTCTGTCTGTCTGTCTGTCTGTCTGTCTGTCTGTCTGTCTGTCTGTCTGTCTGTCTGTCTGTCTGTCTGTCTGTCTGTCTGTCTGTCTGTCTGTCTGTCTGTCTGTCTGTCTGTCTGTCTGTCTGTCTGTCTGTCTGTCTGTCTGTCTGTCTGCCTGTCTGTCTGTCTGTCTGTCTGTCTGTCTGTCTGTCTGTCTGTCTGTCTGTCGGTCACACTTTAGTTTTTCGTAATTAACTCCTAAGCCATGAAAGATATAATATTGAAATTCGGCATGGACATGAACCAGTTAAATGTCCGAAAAACTGCATAAAAATTGTTTTCGTACTCCTTCCTTGGGTCGTGGGAAGTGGTTCAGAAGTTTCAAAAATCACGATTTTTAAGGTTTTTCCTGGATAACTTTTTTACTATACATCCCAGCTTATTGAAATTTGGTGTGTGTATAGCTACCATGTAGACTTAAGCTTTCGCTGAAAAAAAATTCGACATGGCTATAACTATGGTCATCATCCTACATACAAGAAAAAAACACTATTTCTCTTATTCTCATATCTGTATACAAAAATAATTTTTTTTTTTGCTTCTTCCGATTGTGTATTTTGCCGCCAAATAAAGTCGTCACTTAAGGTTAAAATTTGACCATGACCACCATTCGCGAAATTCGCAAAAAATTGATTTTCACTATTTTGAATTGAGTATTTCGCTGCTAGACAAAATGTCCTCTAACGGTTAAAACTTGATCAAGACCACCATTCGCGAAATTCGCAAAAATTTGATTTTCACTATTTTGATTTGAGTATTTCGCAGCTAAACAAAATGTCCTCTAAGGGTTAAAAATTTATCAAGACCACCATTCGCGAAAATCGCAAAAAATTGATTTTAACTATTTTGAATTGAGTATTTCGCAGCTAAACAAAATGTGCTCTAAGGGTTAAAAATTTATCAAGACCACCATTCGCGAAATTCGCAAAAAATTGATTTTCACTATTTTGAATTGAGTATTTCGCTGCTTGACAAAATGTCCTCTAAGGGTTAAAAATTTATCAAGACTACCATTCGCGAAATTCGCAAAAATTTGATTTACACTATTTTGAATTGAGTATTTCGCAGCTAAACAAAATGTCCTCTAAGGGTTAAAAATTTATCAAGACCACCATTCGCGAAATTCGCAAAAAATTGATTTTAACTATTTTGAATTGAGTATTTCGCTGCTTGACAAAATGTCCTCTAAGGGTTAAAAATTTATCAAGACTACCATTCGCGAAATTCGCAAAAATTTGATTTACACTATTTTGAATTGAGTATTTCGCAGCTAAACAAAATGTCCTCTAAGGGTTAAAAATTTATCAAGACCACCATTCGCGAAATTCGCAAAAAATTGATTTTCACTATTTTGAATTGAGTATTTCGCTGCTAGACAAAATGTCCTCTAACGGTTAAAACTTGATCAAGACCACCATTCGCGAAATTCGCAAAAATTTGATTTTCACTATTTTGAATTGAGTATTTCGCAGCTAAACAAAATATCCTCTAACGGTTAAAATTTGACCATGACCACCATTCGCGAAATTTTTTTGCTTAGTAATAATCTCGAGTCTTAGAAGCTAAATCGATATCCAAGCTAGAACAACGAAAACGGCAGGAATTTTCGTTAAGGTAATGTTTTAACATATTTTAGGCTGAGGAAAAGGTATGTGTGCAATCGGCTTTGCCGATGTTAACTTCTTTACTTGTTTTTTATTTGTTCTTCACAACAATACTCACACCTCTTACGTTTGGCGTCTGATTCGTACAATTCTCAAACCTTCCAAGTCAGCGCTCTCTTCGTGCTCTTCTTTCTCCGTTTGTTTCCTCTCTGCTCACTTGTTTGCGTTCTGGAACTTACTCGCTCTTCTGGCTTCGATCTCTGTAAGGAGTCTACTGGTGTCTCCTTCTCTCCTCTTGTAAAATCCCTTCTTGACTCGTTGGCGTCACTTTCCACAAGCGAAATTCGAATTGTAACGGGTCGAAATTCTGCTGCTGTTGTTGTTGTTGATGCTGATTCTGGATGATGCAACATGGCGACTGCAAAACCCTTTAGATGATGAAATTCCTGTATGTTTTAACGAACATAAAAAAACGGTTGATCTGCGATTTAGTGATGACAAGCTCAATTTTTGCTTTTCTTTAAACGATTATGATCTATTTAACGACGAATCACCAATATTCTCGAAAAGCGTTAGCTGCAAGGTCCTTGTTGAGCCCCCAGAAACTGTAGACTTAGTAGTTACAGTTTTATCGTTTAATTATTTGAATTATTATTTCGTTTTACAGTTTAAAGGTGAGATGACACTACGTGTGCAATGCACGAATATTTGATCACTGACGTCATAAACATTGCACACGTAATGAAATCGACGAATAATTTGTTTGCTCAAAATAATTCTTACATTATTTTACAAATCAAATGTGTGCGTTGCACGCGTAATGTAATCAATCCAAATTTCAACTGCACAAATATTTTGTAAAAATATGTGATGCAAATAAAACAAATGCAGCAGCTCATGATACAAAGAGAGCAAGATAGCGCCACTTCGGGTACCGCTATTTTAAAGCATTCGCATTGTTGCTGTTTCCAATGCTAAAGTATAGTTGTGACGTTGGGCTTAACATGCAAAACAACAACAACGAAGCTCTCATTTTGTATTTGTGACATCATCGGGCTGAAGTGGCGCTATCTTGTTTTCTTGTATCATGGCAGCAGCTGTTGTTTCATCATCGTCATCTCTGAAGTTATTTGAATCCATTTTCATTTATTACCAATTACTAATTATCTTAACTGTCTCTGAAATCTCTAAAGTTTGACATTATTTTCATTGCAATCTTTTAAAAACAAAACCTAGTAACATTGCGTAATCAACATGTGTGATTAGTCCTTTTTTTTTGCGAGAAAATGTTATGTGTGCAATTGTTTTTCAGATGTGTCACACATTTTTTTTAGCAATTATGTGTGCATTGCACACGTAGTGTAATACCCTGAGCAAATAAATGTGCTTCAAATTTAATTGTTTCAGATGTGTCACACATTTTTTTTGAGCAATTATATGTGAATTGCACACGTAGTGTCATCTCACCTTAAGACTTATGTGGTAATTTTAACAAAATTGGATTTTAATTTTAAGTTTCAAGTAAAAAACAACAACGCGTCCGCACTGCTTCGGTTCTACACAACGAATAAATTCTCTTCCTCTCTCTCTTTGGGCTCTGGCACAAAGGATTGCCATCTTATGCAATAAAAATCCTACATATATGTATCTGAATTTATGTATTTTGCCTACTAGAAAAAAAAACAACACTTATAAAGACACAAAAATATAGCTATAAATAATGGTAGAATAATACCTTTTGAGCACTTTAATGGAATTGCATAGAAAAATATCCTGAGATTTAATTTAAACATTTTTAAAAAAAAGTAGAATATTTCAAGAAAAGAAAAAACGCAGAGATTTCTAAAATAACGAAAGATAAATTAAAAAAAAAAATAAATAAATAAATTTAACTTAAAATGACAACAACAAAAAACTCAAATTTTGATAACAAAGTAGCCTTAAGAAGAATAAAAAATTAGTAGGTTAAATATGGATAACTAAAAATAGACTTTTAAGATAATTTGTAAGTCCTGATTTTGTAAATTACAGGTGGGAGACAGTTGGAAGCAAAGAAAATATTTAATATGAAAACAAAAAAAAACATACAAATACAAATAAATAAAAAAAAAAATTAAATAAATAACCAAAAAAAATTAACATGAGAAATCCACAATTAAAAAATATATATACACAAAAAAAAAAGATTAAAAAGAACTAGTATGAGAAAAAAAAAAAATAATAAATAAAAATATACACCCCAACTGCCTCATACGAAGCTATGGTACCTAGAATGACACAGGAGATGACATCGTTGGGATGCTGACCATGCTGATGGATGCACGCAACAACACAACGCAACCACAAGCATATATGGCGTAAGGTCGTCATCTACCAGAAGCAGAGAACCAACAACAAGAAAACGTCATAATCATGTTAAATTTTGGGACCAAATCAACAAGTTTTTCCTGTCGCCAATCCTCTTATTACGGATGGCTCGAAATACAAAAACGGTTCCACTGCATATAACATAGTTTTTAAATCTACCCGCTGGGTTTGAACCACGAACCTCTCGATTTCTGGTCGTCTGCTTACCCATTACGCTGTCTTCGCCGAAAAAAAAAAAAACAAAGATGGTTCCTGAGGCAATCCATTCTGAGGCATGACAAACATTCCCTTACCTTCCACCGTTAATTTGAATGCCAAAAAGTGGCATCGTCTTCAAAGGGGGGAGGGATGTTATGAGTCAAACAGAAGAGCAGCTCATCTTGTAACTTACGCAATACCGCTAGCGACAGCAGACGGCCAAAAACGCAAGCATATCGCACCACCGTACAAGCATGCCAAGTACAACGTTGCGTCATAGGTGACTGACGCAGAATCACCGAATATGCTGAATCGGATATTGGTCATGGCACAAAACGACCAAGATACCCGGAACTACATCTGCACAGGTCAGCATGCGTCAGCAGGCCCATGACACCGTTCCCGAAGAACACACCAGCGTCTGCAGAGCGCAGACCTAGGTTAAGAATAATTAGTATATAAGCTGTGCATTTTAATACTAAGAGCCAATTTCACCAAGCATACTTAAGTAAAAATCGTCGTTTAAGTACAGATTTTCATTTTCATCAACCTAAATGGCAAGTCGAACTTAAGTGATCCATAACGGGCACTTAAGTAGAGTTTATGCAACTCTGTGTTGTCGTAATGGACACAGCTGATTTAAAAAGAAAACTATTTATGTATATGGAAACTTGTTTTATTTATCATGTCCTTAGCTCTTGCGTTAACTTTATCAGTTTGTTTGCACTCAATTATATACTTCTTGCTTTGAACGCACGCAAGAAGTAAATCTATATCTTCTTCTGAAAATTTTTTAGTGCGGGACTCCATGTCTTATTTATTTATGTTTTAAATCAGCTGATTACGACGGTGTTGCACTAAAAATAAAAGGTGCTGCCGTACTTCCGCGTAACAAAATTTTTTATTTGATGAAACGGGCTGAAACTTAAATGCGTACTTAAGTGCCAATCGGTACTTAAACTTAAATGCCTTTGGTGAAATTGGCTCTAAGAGATAGTTGCTGACAGTTGCTGATAGCCGTTTTACAATAAGTAGTTACGTGTAGTTCTTACAGTTTAAGATCGATTTCGATTAAAAAATCGTTATAAATTATAAAAAGCGTTTTCCTTTAGAAAATTCGGTCCGATAGGCGAGTGAAGGATTCCGGAAAATCCTCACAACATATTCTTTTGAGCATTTCTTCACACGCAGAGAACTGTGTACCGTTTAACCATTCTCCTTTGATCTTTGGTTTCGAAGTTTGGTAGCGCGAATGTCAGCAACACAAACATACCTACACACGCAATCTGTAAATTTGAAGAAAATATAAGTGACACCCCTGTTGGAAATTTCGTGACTTTTGACATAACTATGGCAGATTTAATAATTTTTTGCAATAATTTCGACAGAGTTCCCATTGAAGATAATACAGACTCAACGATTTAACCCGAAGATGAGAAAAATTAATAGGCGCGTGTTCGCCGCTGAACCAGCCCTGTGCGGGTGCTCGTCAAGAAGCCGACCCTGCACAACCAAATTCTACATAATTTAATCACTCTCACAGAGCTAAACCGGTTTTTTTTTCTATTTATCGCACAGACTTGGTTACATATATACACATAAAATTTTTATAGAACAGTTATTCCGTTTTGTTCAATGCAATTGATTTCGGAACATTTTCCTTTGTCAAGTCAGTTCGCATAAATCATCGAAAGAAAAGACAAGCAAAAATAAAGAAAATTTTATGCAATTGAATTTTGTCTTCAGTTCGATTCGTTGGTTTTTTGTTTCGGTTAATATCGAAAATACTAGCATCAGTCTGAATAAAACAATTCAGGCTCAAAACAGCACGTTTGAAACACTTATGTTCTTAGACGAAAACGAATTTTTGAAATTTTTTTCAGTGCATTTCGTAGGTGCACTTGCTATTTCAAGTATATCTCGGGCCCCGATCTACCGATTTTAATATATTTAAATTATAGATAATTAAGCTCCCTACAACTTTAACATACAAAGTTTTTGATTTGCATGAGTAGTTTTAGTACTAGAGGTGCAATTATACAAGAAAATTGTGTTTTTTTTCTAAAAAATCGGGGTAAATTTTTCATATAAAAATCTGTAAAAAACAGAAATCGAAGTGGCAAACCCATTTTCAAATTTTTTACGTATAGTTTAGTATTTCTTCTACAAAATAAGCCCTGTTTGTCTAAAATCGGTTTACGGAGCTATGATTTTTTTGCCAAAACAATAAAAAATCGATATTTCACAATATTTGCTTTGTTCACAAAACTTGTCCATATGAGCCGAAATTATTTTATGAAGGTGCAATTGAGTAAATTTTCACATAAATAAATGCATAAATGCTACCTGTATATTGATTAAAAATGAATGGCGTTTTGCCCTGCCTTTTAGAAGATTGTGGTGGATTTGTTTACCTGTCGGTCTCAATGACCTGCACCAGATAAAAAAAGGGTACAGTGCTTTCCCTTAGTGGGAAAATATAAGGTATCATGAATATGTTTTGAGCAATAACGTTGGTGTTTATACTATGCGTGTTTCTTTACTTGCAATTTTGCCTATTTCATTCAGCGTAGTATAAAATATCTGAGGTTTTGCATACTTTTTACATACAACTTTACATACATACTTACATACAGTACAGAAAATTTATGGCAACATATAAAAGGGTAACACTTATGCGTTTAGAGTAGTAGTCTTGAACTATATTTTGAAGAACGTACATCAATTGAAAATAAAACAAATTTTAAAATATAAAAAAATGAGTAAAAGAACTCGTGTATTCATGTGCAAAAACAATCCGGACGATTTTTGCAATGTTTGTGGATTATATATGTTAAAAAATAAAGGATTCACGTTTACTGAAGCACTGCAAAAGCACTATTTCCATTACTTCGGTGTTTTGCCAACTCTCAATGAGCCGTGGATGCCTAAAAGAATATGTGACCTATGTCATAGAAAGTTATCAAAATGGGCTTCTGGAGAACGGTAAGAATTAAAAATTTAATATGCTATAAAAAAAAATAACTATTTGCATTCTAGCTGTTACATGGATTTTGACACGGAAATGGAATGGAGTGAACCCTTTTGTCACTTGGTGAACTGCTATTTTCGCCTTAGTGTAAGAAGTGGATTTGGGAAAAAATTAAAATGGGAATACGCAAAAGTTGATTCGGTAAAATTTCCTCTACATCATTCAAGTGATGTGCCTTATCTAGAATGCCCTGGCTCAGCACCCAAAATAGAAGGATCATCAGAGGAAATGCTGGGGTCTAGTGAAAGTCAGTTTGAAACAAGTTTAACGCAACGAATACTCTCACAGGCCGAATTAAATGACTGGATTCGTGATTTTGGTTTTTCAAAGGGTTAAGCATTTACAGAAATCGGCACTTCCAATACGGAAAATTCTACACAAAAGAAGACGATATCTGTTTCTGCAGCATTATTTTAGGCCTATTCAAAGAGGTCAATGAAGTCTACAATCCCGGAGAGTGGCGTTTATTTATCGAAACCAACAAAGAGAGCTTAAAAGCTGTCCTCCTACACAATGGTAATCAAAAAACCGTCTCTTCCTGTCGCATATGCATCGCATTCTAAAGAAACCTACCAAACAATGAAAACGTTCTTGGATCTTATTGAATATGACAAGCATAAATGGAAAATATGCGCTGATCTCAAAGTAGTGGCAATTCTGTGTGGGCTTCAAGGAGGATGTACAAAATATTGTTGTTTTTTGTGCAAGTGGGACAGTCGCGCTGACCACTTACACTATATTAAAAAAGATTGGCTTTTGCGAACCAACATTATAGTTGGTGAAGACAATATTCAGCGCACTGCTCTTGTTGATAAAAAAAATATTATATAACCGCCACTGCATATAAAATTAGGACTTGCTATGAACCTTATAAAAAAATTGGCAAAAGATGGAACACAGGAAGCTTTTGCTCTGCTTAAAGGCGATCTTTTCCTACCTTTCACACGCATAACTCAAGGAAGGAGTTCTAAATGGTCCAGAAATACGTAAACTTTTGCAAGACGACGAATTCTCAAGCCTTTTGTCACCAGTCGAAGTAGCAGCGTGGAGCTCATTCAAACTTGTACAAAATTTTTTGGGCAACCACAAAAGTCCAGATTACAAGCAAATAGTAAATAACCTACTAAAGAATTATAAGAAAGCCGAAGTACACAAGTCGTTGAAGATCCACTTTCTCGATGGGTGATTACGTGTGGTCCCTTGTGCGTGAAAATGATGGTAGTAAATATAAAAGACAAAGCGGAAGCAATAAATTTTTTTCAAATGTATAAAAATAATTTTTGAAATAAATGTTTATATCTTTAACACTTTTGCATTTGAGCTTATTTCAAAAATGTTTTTCAGGAGTTGTACCAATTTGGTAGTTCATGTTGTCTTAAAGTGGGCTGCATCACAGCGGCCCCGGTGTATCGAAGACCGATAGTCACATAATCCCAAATCAAGACTGTTTATATTTTTTTTTTTTTTTCAAAATAATGTGTGAAAATTTACTCAATTGCACCTCATCGACTTGAAGTAAAGTGATTTATATAAGAAAGTTCCAAGCTTTAAAAATATAAAAATAAAATCAAAAATTATAAAAAAACCTAATTAAGTTAGTATTTCTTATATCTTTTCTTGCACATAATGGCAAGGACATGTTAAAAATGTCTTGACCGTCATGCAATGTTTTTAAAAACCAAAATGTAAATAAAACAAAATGCAGTCTACAATCATTGTTCCAGAAGTTTTCTTAAATTTTTTTTTGTGAAATTACATTTGAAAGAGAAACATCTTAAGAAAATAACTAAAAAGGCTGTCCTGTCTTCACTGGAACTTTTAAGATGCATGGACTCACTTATATATTTTGCAGAAAATAGCGTAAAATAGACTGCTTTAAGCCCAGCATTTTCCAAAAAATATAATTTGATAAAATTTGATATGTGGGTAAATTTTAAGGTTATCAATGTAATTACTTATATTTGGAAAAGTAGGCGTGACAGAAGAGCGTTTTTCAAATTTTGTCTCCTACATCTGAAATGGAAATTGGACTTCAACTGTTAAAACAAATTACATTTTCAAGACAAGCAAATCTTTATTTCGTGCTCTTACATTCCACCTGACTCAATTGCGGACATGTATCTTAGTCATGCACGTTATAGTTATAGTTATAGAATACGTGCATTCGCTTTTAATGCCATCTGATAGTATTCTAGTTTGTGGTGATTTTAATCTCCCGACAATAAACTGGCTGCTGAGTGATACTGACTCATTAATGCAGGCTTCCACACCAGATACATTTGGCTTCCTGGATCTAATTTTTCAAATGAGTTTGAAACAAATAAACAATGTCATAAATAAAAATAGGAGACTGTTGGATTTGATATTTGCCGATTACTAACTGTGTTACACACTTCAGCGTACTGATCCTCTAACTGAACCGGTAGATGGTTATCATCCTACCATACGAATAGAGTTAGCTGTATGTCTGATGGTAAATCCAGCTGATGATTCGTCATGCTATGACTATTTTTTTCGGAAAGCTGATATGCGGAAATTGAAGAACTGTCTAAGAAGATGTTAATGTGAGGGGCAAGCAAATAAGATGACGTACCTGGTATTCCGCTGCGGTTTGTTTGGGGGCTGCCGAGCACGTAGAATTATTGCACGACGTTTACGCGACGCGGTTGTGTTGATGTTTTTTTTTTTTTTTTGTAAATTGAAAGAAGATGCCTTCTTGGCGGTGGTATAAAAAAAATAATAATAAAAAGGTAAAACAAATTTGCCTTCTTGGCGATGTGGTTTGTTTTTATGTCACTTTTAGTTCACTTAAGTGCACTGTACGTTCGATTTGGTTCTTTTTTTTGTTTATTTTTAATTCCATAGATTTCGATTTCGATTTTTTTATTTTAATTATTTTTACGGAGGGTGATGGTGCGCGCACGAACGTTTGTTACTAGATCACTTCTTCGATTGGAAACGGTTGAAGGGCCAGAACTCGCTCGAGCTCGAACTTCTATGTCGTACCAAAAAAAAATAAAGAGTTGACTAATTCGCCGCGCTTTAAAGGTTCGGCTGCGTAGCTGCGGCGGCGAACACGAACATACTGCCCGCCTTGCGCTACGCAACCATAATTCCCTGCTTACCTTTCCCTCTGCAGCAAGAACTCCTGGACCTCTCGCAGCGCCTCCCGCACCCTCTCGCGATCGATGGATATCGGGAGTGACTTCCACTCGATGTTGAAAGCGTCGAGGGCGAACGGCGGAAGGGAGAAAGGGCGAAGCGGACTCGAGGTCTCTGCCGAGACAACGCCCCGCGAGCAGTTCCCCTGGTGAGATGGCGATGACGCTCGGGCCCCGGCCCTGCACGACAGGAGGATGGTGACGGGCGATGGCGGTCTGAGCTCGGCGCTTGCTGTTGGTGGATGAGAGTGTGATGGCGCTCCCCACAGGCCTTGCAATTTTGTCGCGCCGGACACTCTCCTCAGATGGCACGATGACAGGCAGGAGAAGCAGCATTTATTCTGCTGGACTGCGAGCAGACGCCTTGCCGTGGTCCATCGCCGAAAGCGCCGACAGCGGGCGAGCCCGTGATTGCGGCCACATACCACGCACTGCCGTCGGTGCTCCATGATGTATGTCTGAAACGAATAAGAGATCTTCATGAGCGCACAAATCGTGATATACAAAGAGAGGGGGAGGAGGGGGTGTTGCGATTGGATGACGAATATTAGTCATAAAGCTTCGGAAAGGTCTACAAGAAGCAGGCAGAGTTTCATGATAGGTCTTGTGACGACGCCGAACTGTGTCCTGACCTCGACGATGCGCACGAGGCCATCATCTGCAGGATGCACTTGAATGACTCTCCCCTTTCTCCACTCAAACGGGGGCAATTGAGCGTCCATGACGACAAAATCGTCGACCTTCATATTTCGTTGTGGTACTTTCCATTTATCCCTTTTGTGGAGGCTCAAGAGATATTCTGACTTCCAACGTTGGGCGAAGCGATGATGAAGAATTTTCACCTTTTCCCATCCCGTAGTGAGCGGCAAGTCTGCTTGAAGTTCTTCGGGCCAGGCGGTGAGAGGGGCTCCTCGAAGGAAGTGACCGGGCGTCAATGCCAGCAGATCTGAAGGATCATCGGACATCGGAGTGAGGGGACGCGAATTTAATACCCCCTCTATGCGGGCCAGCAGGGTGGCGAATTCCTCGAACGAGAACTTATGTGGTCCGGCAACTTTCACAAAATGAAGCTTGAAGCTCTTGACCGCCGCTTCCCATAGTTCACCCATGTGAGGCGCGTGGGGCGGGATCATATGCCATTCGAAGCCGTGCAGTGAATATTTCTGTTGAAGGTCGTCAGCAGCGTTCGAAAGAAAACTTGCGAATTCAATATCCAGAGCGTTTTTAGCACCAATGAAATTTCGACCGTTGTCGGAAAAAACCCGTTTTGGCAGGCCGCGCCGTCCGACGAATCGATCGAACGCTCGGAAAGACATCGTGGACAACTCCGAACATAATTCGAGGTGCACCGCCTTGGTGGCGAAACACACGAAAACACTGACATAACCTTTTAGATAAGGTGCGGTCCGAAGAGCAGAGGTCTTGATGTCGAATGGTCCGGCGAAATCGACGCCGGTATTATTTATACTCAGCTACAAGATATTATAAATCTATCAGCTAAGTTGCTTAAAAATAGGTCTAACTCTAGGTGGAGTTAAGAAACAGTGTGATACTATTTTTAATTGACTGAAGTGTTCTTGAAAAACAAACAAAATTATACAAAGCATTATAATCCCTACAAATTACCCTTAATGGTTCAAAATCTGTATAATTAGCACTACGTGGAAGTAAACGAACAGGTTCGTAATATCGAAGTGGTCTTGCTGGCACGAAGATAGGAACTCGAGCAAGTAAACACTGGCAATCTATTAGTCCAGAGAGTAGTTTGTGAAGAAACATCACATTAGCTGTAATACGACGGCTATCTAAAGATGGGAGTCTAATCATCCTGAGGCGATTTTGGTATGACAGAAGATTTCCAGTAGCATCGAATGCGAGATCACGCAAGGCAAATAGGACAAATTGTTTTTGCACCGATTCAATTTGATCGGAGTAAATAGTATATTGTGGACACCAAACAGGAGACGCGTATTCAAGTGTAGGACGCACGAGTGAAATGTAGAGCAGCTTAGTAATGTATGGATTGTTGAATTCTCTAGACCATCGTTTCACAAATCCAAGTAAGCTTCTTGATTTTCTAACAATCGATTGAATGTGATAGCTAAATTTCAGCTTTGTATCTAAAAGAACTCCCAGATCACGATGGCACTGTACGCGTTCTAATTGCTTATTCCTCAGAACGTAGATCCGATTGAAATTGTTTTTCCAAGAGAAGGTCATCACTTTACATTTTTCCAAGTTGAGGAGGAGAAGATTCGACTCACACCAATCCGCAAATCTATTTAGGTCAGCTTGCATATAAGTACTTGCTTGAAAGTTATTGTAGGACAGGAAAAGCTTAACATCATCAGCGAAAATTAATATGCGGCAATTTTTCAGTATCAAAGGGAGATCGTTTATAAAAAGGATAAAAAGCAGTGGCCCTAAGTGGCTTCCTTGCGGCACTCCGGATGTTACATCAATGAACCTCGATGATGAATTATTATAAAGCACGCACTGTCTACGACTGTTCAAATAAGATGATATCCAGTATACAAGTGAGCTAGGAAAACCTAGAGTTTCAAGTTTCGATATAAGTAGATTGTGATTAAGACTATCGAACGCTTTGCTAAAGTCAGTAAATATCACATCTGTTTGATATCCACTATTGAAGCCATCCATTATCGTTGATGTGAGCTCCAGCAGATTTGACACCGTCGATCTTCCCTTCATAAAACCGTGCTGTGACGGTGAAATTACAGAACCAAGGCCACGTGACAATTGATCCGCTATAATGTGTTCGAATACTTTCGGTAAGCAATTCAGTCTTGCAATGCTTCTATAGTTTTCCACTTGTGACTTGGGCCCATTTTTATGAAGAGGTATTATGTAAGAAAGCTTCCAAATGTCCGGAAAAACTCCAGTCTTTAAGGAAAGGTTAAAAACTTTGCTCAGCACATTACATAACATATCAGCACAACTCTTTAATATAATGGCTGGGATGTTGTCCGGACCAGAGTTATATGAAGGTTTCAAAGCAGTCAAATACGAAAGTACTGTATTTGAATCTATAACTGGCATATTGAAAAGTGGCGTTCCATAAAATTGTTGCGGCTGATTAAAAGAGGGAGTACAGGTTGTCATAGTATAGACATTCTCGAAGAAATCCGCAAATAAATTAGCAGCTTCATCGTCAGAAGCTGCAACAACATCTTTGTAAATCATTTGAGATGGGTAGGCTCTCTCTTTGCGCTTGGCGTTTACAAAGTCAAAAAACTTATTTGGATTTGTCCAAATTTGTTGTTTTAAACTGGCAAGATGGCTCTCATAGCATTCTTTATTACATTTAAGGAAACGATAACGAGCATGAGCATAACTGGCATAGTGAATGAGTTCCCCAGTCCGTTTAAATTTTTTGTGAAGTCGATTTTTTCTGTTCTTTAAATATCGCAGATCCTTGGAATACCATACTGGGTGATTATCAACCACCACAGATCTCTTTGGAACATAGGATTCAATTCCGGCCGATAATATCATATAAAATTCATTTGTTGCATGTAGAGGACAAATACTATTCAAAATGTTACTCCAATCAGCATTAGATAAATAGCTCCTTAAACTTCGAAAATCCGTCTTATAAAAGCAATATTTTTGCATTATTTTCCTTTTTTTATTAGAGCTGTAAGACTCCGTTGAGTATTCCAAAGAAAATTCCAGGGTAGGGTGGTGAATATCTTCAGGATTCGCATATGATTGTGAACGAGTTACCGGCGAAATCAATTCAGTGTTAACGAATATCAGATCAAGAGTTCGATCATTTATATTTCGGATGGAGTTAATTTGATGTAAGGGTAAATCTATGATAGAATCAATGAAGTCGTTAGGCGCGTTTGACAAGGGCGTCAAGAAAAGTGATTCGGTGGAACACTCCCAAGAGAGATTCGGTAAGTTAAAGTCTCCGCTTACAATGATATAATCAGCGTGCCCCAGACGATCAAATACAGCGCGAATTGCATTAAAATGAGACTGGTATAGTTCAATGCCGCTATTAGGCGGAACATAGGAGCATGACACAAACAAAAGTCTATTTCCAACACTTATTCGGATGCACACAACTTCTATATCGATGAATGACATGTCAAGAACTTCATCCACTATAAGGCTCGACTTGACCGCTACCAGTACTCCGCCACCTCTACCGACACGATCTTTACGAAAAACTTGATAATTACCGCAGAATACTTCAGCATTAAAAACAGTTTCATTTAGCCAAGTTTCCGTCATTAATATAATATCATAATCTAAAAGGTAGCTCTTCAAGCAGACATCTTTAAGTTTCGACTTAAGACCTCTAACATTCTGATAAAGAAAGTTTAGACAACTCAACTTGTTTATGACAGTTCTATTAGAGAATCGTTCGGAGGCGAGTTGTCGTATGCGTAAATGGTAGCGACAACGTCGATCTCTCAGCTGGTAGTGCGGCCATCATCTGGGTTTTTAATCGTTGCTTATGGATCGTGCACGTATGACACCGGGTGATACAGCTCTTGATATTCCGTTTCAAACGTGCGATGTAGAAGTTTTGTCGAACCATGCGAAACATGAGTTGCGCACCGCCATGCAGGAGTGTTTTGTGGACGAAATCCAGATAAAGGCGGCAGAACGTTGACGCAGCCGGTATTTTGATCGGATATCTCTCATCGGGCGTAAGATCTGCATGTATCAATCGGCCATTGACGCGCAAAAGTCCATCGTCATCGAGCATGGGGTTCAAGGGTAACAGTTCGCTCTTTTTCCCGAGAGGCTTTCCCTCGCTCAGGTCCTGATATTCGAGTGGATAGTGAAATGTTTGCAAAAACAAAATTAGACGATTTCTCGCAACCGTCAGCTCGTCTTGTGAAAGTATGAGTGTGGTCGGCCTCGGCGCGAGCTCTCTTCGCGATTGCTTGTAAAATCGCAGTGCAAATCCGAGTACTCTCAGAGCTCAGTCGTAAGATGAGAATCTAGCTAGGAGATCCTCAGTCTCGGTGATGGTAGTGAAGGCGATCGTTTTTCGTTCTTCGATAATGGGGGCTGGTGGCGCCTCACTTTGGGGCCATTTTGCGGGTGGCTCTACAAGCCAGGACGGTCCATGCCACCAGAGCATATTCTCATGTAGATCTTGCGCTAGCATCCCGCGCGTTCCCAGGTCAGCCGGATTTTCCCGCGATCGAACATGGTGCCATGGAGTACTCCCGATATTGGTCAGAATTTGGGAAATTCTGTTCGCGACGTAAGTTTTCCATGTATTTGGAGGGCGCTTCAGCCAAGCCATTACGATCGAGGCATCAGTCCACAAAAATGTTTGATGTTCATGAATATGTAGTTGAGCGTTGACCGCTTTGATCAGCTTGGAAAGCAGAACTGCGGCACAGAGCTCGAGCCGCGGCAAGCTGACAGTCTGAAGCGGTGCCACTTTGGATTTCGCCGTAAGCAAGTGGGCGTAGACTTGATTGTGGCTCTCGATGCGAAGATAAAGGGCTGCACAATATGCTCGCTCTGAAGCATCGCAGAATCCGTGAAGTTGAACGGAGGCGGTGGGGTCGTAATGGACCCATCTCGGAATTAGGATTTGCTCGATAAATGGCAAATCAATTACAAAGGCGGTGCCAGCGCTCCAAAGCCTCAGTTGAGACTCGGTGATCCCAGTCAGTGCCTTCGAGCCACAATTGTTGCATCAGAACCTTGGCTCGAATGATGATCGGAGTCAGCCATCCCGCTGGATCAAACAATTTAGCGATATCTGAAAGGATCTGGCGTTTGGTGGTGGACTTCGCGGCGGAATGAGTACTTAACTTGTAGGAGAAACAATCCGTGACAGCATTTCATCGGATTCCTAACATTTTTGCATCACTGGCAGATCTGATCTTTAAAAACTCGGCGTCGCGAAGATGCGAGGGGGCGACGTCTTCCAATAACGTTGGATGATTCGCAGTTATTTTCCTCAATGGAAATCCGGCGGATCCGAGCGTACGTATGAGCTGCTCCTTCGCCACACAGGCTTCTTCCAGCGTATGTCCGCCGGCCAGGACATCATCGACATAGGTTTCGTTTTTCAAAATGAAGGCTGCCTGTGGAGCATCTTCAATGGAGTCGTTGGCCAGCTGATGGAGCGTTCGAATAGCTAAAAAATGGAGCACAGTTGACGCCAAATGTGACCGTTTTCAGCTCAAAGTCCCGGATCGGTGCAGTATCATTTTCGCGGAATAAGATGCGCTGGAATGCCCGATCATCTTCATGCACTCGAATCTGTCGGTACATCTTTTCAATGTCCCCATTGAAGACGAAACGGTAGAGCCGCCAATTGAGCAAAAGGATGACTAGATCTGATTGCAACACCGGTCCCACGTGAAGTATATCATTCAGCGACAGGGCGGAAGAGGTTTTCTGCGACGCGTTGAAAACGACTCGTACCTTGGTGGAGGTGCTCTCAGGCTTCATCACCGCATGGTGCGGTAGATAGAACGAAAGGAAATTATTTTCTCGGGTGATCTCAAAATCAGGGCATGGTCCCATATGATCGTATGTGAGATACTCAGACAGAACGGAATTATAGGTGTCGCGCATAAGTGGCTGCTTTGCGACGTATCTACCATCCGAATTCCTAATGGTGGTTTGAGAGTAAAATTCTTCACAATAGATGTCTGCTGGAAGAGGAGGAGGGGAGGTCGTAATTTCTTCCTGCTCCCAAAATGATTTGAGTAACTCGTGGAGTGACTCGTGGGGATCTCCGGAGGAGACCTGCGGCGTAAACGCTTCGGTGGTTTCGCTGGCGATCGGCCCACTCAAATACCAACCGAAGACAGAGCTTTGGGCAATAAGGCTTCCTCCGATATTCATCTTGACGCCCGGCCGAAGTAATTTCGGCATAATATCAGACCCGATGACCATATCGATGCAGGCTGAATTCATAAACCGGGGATCGGCGAGCTCCAACGATGAGATCTCGTGGGGATCCAAATTGGAGACCCTTTTGGCCGGAAGCCAATTGGTCAATTTCGGCAACACCACGGCGTCGATTTCTTCCTCGAACGAAGAACGAGGCGATGCGAGCGTGATGGTGCATTCCTTTTTCGCGATTTGGGTGCATTGGCCACCCATGCCGGATACGTTGCAGATTTTATGAGTCGTCGGCAAGTTCAACTGCAGCTGCATGCGTTCGGTTAAAAATGTTCTCTGCGAACCTTGGTCTAAAAGCGCCCGGACTAGGAATCGTTCTCCATTATGTAGAATCTGCGCGATGGCCGTTGGCAAAAGCACCTGTGTCTGGCTGATGGAGATGTGTGCGTGTGCCTGTGACGTGGAGGGGATGCTCACGGAGCTCGAGGCCTCTGGTTGCGCATGGAAATGTGGCGGTTGGCTCGTCGGAGACGGGCCCATCTCCGGAAGAGATGTCAAAGAGGGGGTAGAGGCTTTCGTGTCCGTTGTTGCAGCCGCGCTCGCAAAATGCAACAAAGCGTGATGTCGCTGTTGGCACTTCGCACAGTTGTGTGGACTGGGGCATTTGGACCGTTGATGATTGGTGGCGAGACAGTTGAGGCAGCGCTTCGATTTCGTAACAAGTTTAAATCGCTCCGCGACTGACATCTTCAAAAATTGGGCGCATTGGCGGAAGGGATGGTTTCCGTTGCACAAGGGGCACGACCCTGGAGTCCGATCCTGAGTGTGGAAAACGTTGGTCGATGAAGTTGATTGGTTTGCAGATAGAACCGGCGCTTTCACCTTCGTGAAGCTCGAAAGGCGTTCGACGACCTCATAGCAGTTGCTGAGAAATTCGTTCATCTGTTTCCAAGTCGGCAGCTCTCGATGCGATGAAAGAGACTGCTCCCAATGTGCGATCGTAGCGGCTGGAAGGCGGCTGGAGCAAAAATAAACGAGCATGGCATCCCAAAAATCGACCACTCCTTGGCTTCTCATCATGGTGATACAATCGTTGACTGTCGTCTGAATTTTCAAAATTCCTTCGCTGGTCTCGTCTTCAATCGCTGGCAGATCGAACAAGGTCTTCAATTGGTGATCGATTAAAATGCGCTTGTTCTCGTACCGCGCTTGGAGAGCCTCCCAGGCGTGCGAAAAATTCCATCCACACAGGGGGTATCCTTTGACAATCGCTCCGGCGGCGCCTGTCGTTTTATTGTGCAAATAATACAGCTTTTGTACAGGTGGCAGTCTCGGGTTGTTGATATACACGGCCGTAAACATGTCACGAAATGCTGGCCACTCGTTGTATCCTCCGGAAAAATTTGCAACGTCACACGGGGGCACTCGAATACAATTATCTTCTGGCGGCATCTCAGCAGATGGGGGAGACGTCCTTGTGCTGGATAGTAGTGGATGGGAGTGAGAATGCATCCGTAGCAGATCCTTCAGCTGAGCGCGCACGATAACTTGGAGGTCGCGACATTCATTATACGTCACTTGAGCCAGAGCGGCAACTTCATCATGCCATGCGTCGTTTGAGCGGGCCGCGTCGTAAGTCTCTTGAACCCGCTTCCAACAATCCTGAATTTCCTCAAATTTGATCTCGATGAGTGACTCTGTTTGAATCAAGGGGTCAGACCGCATGATCACGTCGCAGTAGCTCTTAAGCTGCTGTACCGCGTCGTTGAATTTCAAATCAAAAGACATATCGATAACTCTGATGAAACTGTGTCACAAAAATCAGGTGCCGTGCTTCCGGAATAAAGATAAAAATAATTTAGTAATATCTCAGCAAATTTAATGAATATACTCGCCCACGCTTAAATTTGATTTTGCCAAACGCAAAATTATCGATGTGACGATGGATGAGCTAAACTTTGTCAGGTGCGGAAAATACCGGTCGTAGGGCACTATGATGATCGAAGGCGTACGAGCACCCTTCAAATCCGTCGCAAACGAACGTGTGGAAAATGCTTCGCAAAAGAAAAAAAATAATAAATTTGCAGCCGTGGCAGCGAATCGTTCTAAATTCCTGTGCTGCAATATAAATTTATGTTGACAATATAGTGCGTACGATGCCGACGGTAGCGCACTTCCAGTTCCAGACCTTTATTTTCGCAACACCCCCACAAATTCCTGCAACCCCAGATTCAATATTAAAAAATCCAAACGAGTTAATAAATTTTATTAAAATCAAATTCCAATTTAAGAAATTGCAATACGCCAAGAGACAAATTCAAATGATTTTTTTTCTAATGTTTGCCCACTGTCGCAGAATTTCAGGCACGCTGTCTAAGCCAATTTCTCATACGCGCGGGCAGAGCAGAGACTGCGCGTAAGCAGCGCACAAGCAGCAGAGGAAAAGTGAGACTTTCAATAGCGATGGACAGAACGACCGAACGACCGAACTTCAAAGCGACGCTTTCAGTTGCCTTGTCACTGCGGCTAAAAGCGTAAAAAACGAGAGCTTGTGCGTGTGTGTGGTTGCAGGCGAACCGCGATTCCAATAGCTGTGGCAAGTTCGGCCGCACAAATTCCACTTGATCACGTTTGATGTTCGATGCGACACACCGCGTGGCAACTGACCAGCCCAACAATTGTCCCGTACGAAGTTTGAATAGAAGTACAGGCGCTATTTCAAAGCAAAGCAATGAAACAAAAAAAAAAAACAAACAACCGCAAGGCCTTGATGCTGGCTGTGTTCGTTCGCAAAAAAGGGAACGAGAAATCTAACGCTGCTGGCAGACCCGTTATATGGCTGTTGGTCTGCAATATTCGTTGTGCACAAAAAACCACCACCAAAGGCGACACGGGTGTGCGAGCGAGATAGGTGATACGAATATGAAAAGAAAGGATGAGTCGAAACGGTGATGTGTGTCACGTGCCTGGATCGTGTTGCCCTTGACTTTTCTGAAGGGCAAATAGCGGTAAAAGGTGACACACACGTGGCCTACTTTCTCGATCTTTCCTTGCAAGGATTGGTCCTCCAGAACCTGTTTCCAGGCTCCTGGCACGGGATCTCCAAATGTTAATTTGAGGGGCAAGCAAATAAGATGACGTACCTGGTATTCCGCTGCGGTTTGTTTGGGGGCTGCCGAGCACGTAGAATTATTGCACGACGTTTACGCGACGCGGTTATGTTGATGTTTTTTTTTTTTTGTAAATTGAAAGAAGATGCCTACTTAGCGGTGGTATAAAAAAAATAAAAATAAAAAGGTAAAACAAATTTGCCTTCTTGGCGATGTGGTTTGTTTTTATGTCACTTTTAGTTCACTTAAGTGCACTGTAGGTTCGATTTGGTTCTTTTTTTTGTTTATTTTTAATTCAATAATTTTCGATTTTGATTTTCTTTTTTTTTCTTTTGTTTAATTTTAATTCAATAGATTTCGATTTCGATTTTTTTATTTTAATTATTTTTACGGAGGGTGATGGTGCGCGCACGAACGTTTGTTACTAGATCACTTCTTCGATTGGAAACGGTTGAAGGGCCAGAACTCGCTCGAGCTCGAACTTCGAAGTCGTACCAAAAAAAAAGAAAGAGTTGACTAATTCGCCGATTTAAAGGTTTGGCTGCGTAGCTGCGGCGGCCAACACGAACAGAAGAATAGACTGGAATGATATCTTAGCGCTAACTGATGCCGATCTCAGCGTGCAGATCTTTGCTAATAGGATTGAAGAATGCTTTGCTGCTTGCATTCCTAAATCATTACGTCGTCCTATCTCTTTACCTTGGTCCACAAAAAGTCTCCGCTATCTACAAAATCGCAAGAATCGGTCCTTTAAAATATATAGAAAATCCAATTCAGTTCTATATTATGCTAGTTACCTCAACTGGCGCAATAGATACATAGTTGAGAAAAAGCTATGATACATCCGGATACATTCAACGAGTGGGACGAAGTTTCATGCATAATCCTAAACTTTTCTTCCGTTTCGTGAACCGTAAACGAAAATCTGAAGGGTATCCTGCGAAAATGAAATACCAAAATAACACGGCAGGCTCCAAGGAAGATACAGCTAATTTATTTGCGCAGTTCTTCCAGTCAACGTATTCCGATCAAACGATGTCGCCGAACTTGAACTATAACTATAGTATCTCGCATATCTGTTTGTCAAACATGCCTTTAATCAGTAGTAGCGTTGTACTATGTAATTTAAAAGCTTTAAAAGAGTCCTACTCTGCCGGGGCGGATGGTATTCTAAGTAACATAGCTAAGAATTGTGCTGAGCAACTGTGTTTGCCTCTAACACATATATTTGACCTTTCTCTTAAGACCGGAATTTTTCCTAGTCACTGAAAAAATTTGTTTGTGATTCTAATTCATAAGAGTGGTAATAGATCAGATCTCAACATGGATTTATTAAAGGACGATCTACTTGCACTAATCTCATGGAATTTACGAATATTGTGTTTCCAGGTTTCCCTGAACGTGTCAGCACCGACGTAATATATACCGATTTTAGTAAAGCATTTGATAGTGTCAATCACGCACTTCTTCTAAAAAAAACTTATTATTATGGGTTTCTCTCCTCGGTTATTAAAATGGATATCCTCTAATTTAAGCGGAAGATCACAGAAGGTTCAAATTGATGGCAAACTATCAAGAGATATATTTATTACATGGGGAATTCCACAAGGGAGTCATCTGGGACCCATCCTGTTTACTTTATTCATTAACGACTTGCCTTCGGTTATAGAGCAGTCACACATATTATTGTATGCTGATGATGTAAAGCTTTTCAAACTGATTAAGTGTCCAAATGATCAAACTGTTCTGCAATACGATCTGAACACGCTTTCTACCTTGTGTGATGACAATTGTCTGAAACTTAAGGCCTCTAAATGTTAATCGATGACCTTAATACGCTGTGGCAAGATGGCATTTCCGTACCTTATAAAATATGAACCAATAGAGATTGTGACGTCTATCTGAGACCTGGGTGTGTGTATGGACAGTAAATTACGTTTTCAGTTACATATTACGTTGGTAGTTAACCAAGCGTTCTGCTCTCTGGGTTTTGTAAAACGGTGGGCCAAGGAGTGTTCTGATCCATATGTAACTAAAAGCCTTTACACATCACTGGTTAGGCCTGGACTAGAGTTTGCTTCAATTATTTGGGACCCTCAACTATCCACTTTAAAAAACCGCATCGAGAGTGTCCAACAACAGTTCCCCTTATTCGCTTCGAGGACTTTAAATTGAGTTCCAAACAATCGACTTCCTTCATATGAGCATCGCCTGAAATTAATCAAATTACCTACGCTACACAGCCGTCGCTTGATACACAGCAACGCTTTTATGTTTTACCTGTTCAATGGGCATGTTAATTCTTCTTATTAGCTATCTCTGGGGAATTTGTGTGTTCCATCGAGAATTATACGCCACCTTTTACCGATTTATATGCGTAATTTTGCTAGCAACTACCTTGATATTGAGCCTTTCAGAGTCATTTGTAGATCTTTTAATGAATATTGTGTTATTTTAAGAAATTGTAAAAATGTGGAAAGCCTGAAACGTAATTTAATTTTACATTTGAATTCGTAGAAATATTAAGCAGATATGTACCTCTCAAGTAGATCTTACTGTTAGTTTGGCTGCCTATTTTTTAGCCAAATAGGTGTTGGGTATTGTATTTTCAGGTGTGCCTACTTCTAGAAGTGTGAACTTTCATTTATTTATTTTTGTAAAAGAATAAACTTGTTTTTGCTTAACTTTCAATTTGGTTCTAATTTTTTGTTTAGCTAAGCGCATCAAAATATCTCGAGCGCCACAAAATGTCTTGAACGTCATCAATCAGGTTTTTTTTCCAAATTTACGGTTTCAAAATATTTTTTTCTTTTCAGTTTTAAAAGCTTACTACTTTACAAGCAACATAAGATACTATACTGTTTGATTGGCAAAAAAGAGCACATTTTTCATGCTCGAATTTTAAAGTCACTGATTGTCTTTGAAAAAAAATTAAGCCTTCAGACAAATTATGATTTTATTTTTATAAAGGAAATAGTTCTTTTCGAAAAATCTCATACCCAGGCCATTCTTTAGGACTTAAATGTAATAAATAAAATTTATTTCTTAACTCAAAGTATATTTTCTAGTTGTTTGATCTAAATAATGATTTGAATCAATTTTCTTGCAACTTGCTTAGCAATCATGTATACTTTGTTTATTGCCTAATTTTCTTAACTTGTGCTTTTTGTCGTTCAATTTCATATATTCTTTTAAAACTCTTTTATTTTTTTTCTTGATTATTTTTCTTAAATTGTACTTTCACTATAAAGGTTTGAAAAAACAATTTATTTATTCAAAATATTTTGATACATATATTTTGAGGTTCTTGTGTTTGAATGAAAAATATTTTTCTACCGTTTGTTTTCATTGTTCACTTAATAATATATTGTTGTCTTATGATGGACCCGCCACCGTAATACAAAATTTATAAAAATTCGTAACTTACTTTTTCTCGTAATTTTTTTTTTTTTTTTTGTAATTATTTTGTTTATTTTTTTTTTATTTTTGCTTGTTTGTTTTATTTTTAGGTTGAACTCTGCAAAATAATTTGTTAGCCAAACGCGAGGATAAATGAATATAAACGTCTATATGCGTTGAGATGAGAAGAAAGAGTAAGTTTATTGAGCATAGAATATGCGAACAATGCTTAGCAACTCAATTGTTCATTTACTTTATGTGTGTATGTACAAACGTAACGAAGAAGAAGAGTACAAAGCAAATACAAAAAATCTGATGCAATAAACACAGTGAGGTACACAACTGTTGGAATGTCTAACTATAAATACAGTGCGGTGCATAACTGTTATTGTATCTAACACTTCCACTTTTATTGATCAGATTATTCCTCTTCCGATATTGGATTAATCTTCAGAGATGACTTTAGGTAGATAAAACTCGACTTCTTCAGAGGTTTGGTAAAAATATCTGCCATCTGTTCACTTGTTGGCACATACTTTAGAATGAAGCCTTTACGCTCATAGACTTCCCTGATGAAGTGAAATTTAACGTCAATGTGTTTGGTCCTCTGGTGATACTGTGGGTTTTTCACCAAAGCGATTGCACTTTGGTTGTCTAAATAAAGCTCTGGCATAATGCTTTTTCCTGAGATTATCTCCAATAGTCCTCGAATCCAAATTAATTCTTTGACTGCTTCACAAGCAGCCATGTACTCTGCCTCGGTTGTTGAAAGCGCCACTGTTTGCTGCATTTTAGACGACCATGATATGGGGCCACCACCAAATATTATCACGTAGCCTCCAGTTGATCTTCTGGTCTCCGAATCACCAGCAAAGTCCGAGTCACTGAAGCAAGTCAAGCAAATATTATTAGTTTTTTCAAACAATATACCTTCATGGAGAGTCCCTCGCAAATATCGTAGGATCCGCTTTATCAGGGTGACATGCTCACTCTTATAATTATCCAGGAAGCGACTTGCATACGATACTGCATAAGCCAAATCAGGTCGTGTCACTGTAAATAAGTACATAAGGGACCCAACAGCTTCCCGATATGGATATCGTACTTGTGAATTTTTTTCTGCATCTATATCTACACGTTCTGCCGGAGTTGCAACTGGCTTGGATTCAAGCATTCCAAATCGTTCCAAAACTTTTGTTGCATACGCCCTTTGTCGAATAAAAAGTTTCCCAGGTTTTCTGATGACTTCCATGCCCAGGTAAAATAAGGATTCAAATACTTTAATCTCGAAATCCTTCGTTAGATAATCAATCAGTTCGCGAAAAGCTTCTGCTGACTGCGCAGCTATGATGCCGTCGTCAATATAGATCGCAAGAATCAATTTCGTGTCGTTGAAATTTCCAGTAAAAACGCAAGGATCCGCCGCACTCGCTTTTAAATAAAAATTTCGCAGCATCCTCGTAAATTTCTGATTCCAACATCTCGATGCTTGTTTTAAGCCATAAAGGCTCTTATGCAGCTTGCAAACTTTATCTGTTCCATCTTCGTAGCCAGTAGGTTGACGCATATAAATATCCTCCTTAAGCGTACCGCAGAGAAACGCTGTCTTTACATCAAACTGCTTTACAATTAGGTCGTATTCAACTGACAAGGCAAGTATCATTCTAATGGATGCAAATTTGGCCACTGGACTAAAAGTTTCAAAGTAATCAAGGCCGTACTTCTGAGTGAAACCGCGTGCCACTAGACGAGCCTTAAACCGCTCAATGTTGCCATTTTTGTCATACTTAATCTTGTAGACCCATTTATTTGAAACTGCTGTTCTATCTTTTGGCAAGGTTGCCAACGACCAAGTCTGGTTTGAAATTAACGATTTAAACTCCTCATCCATGGCATGCTTCCACTGCGTACAATGCTGACTGGAAATCGCTTCCTCATAGCTATTCGGCTCATCAATGTCAGCAACAAACGCATACGTTAGCGCTGCCTTACTTTCGATTTCCTTACTTTTTGATCTTGTTATAATCTTATTTGCCTCTGGTTCATCGCTTACATCTTCACCACTCCGGGTGTCGACAAAAACATCTTCATCACTATCGGTTGTGAGTTTTGGGACATGAAGATCCATTATTGGCTCCTCTATTGGATTTTCTGGTTCTGCAAGGTCCTCTTGTTTATAAACCACTTCTCTGCACGATTCCTTGATGATAACATCCCTTGAGACTTCAATTTTTCTCTCACTGGGTATCCAAATCCTGTATCCTTTGCAGTTTTCCTCGTAGCCCACAAAAACGCCCTTCTTTGATTTCGCATTAAGCTTTCTTCGTTTTTCTTGTGGTATATGTACAAACGCTTCAGATCCAAAAACTCGAAGTACTGACAAGTCAGGCCTTTTGTTAAACCACAATTCAAATGGTGACTTTCCATTAACTTGACATTTTGCAGTCCGGTTGAAAGTATAGACTACGGGAATGCAAGCGCTTCGAACATAGAAATCCTGCAAAGAGCGCAGTCCAAAATACTAAGGACTATAACGGGAGCTCCTTGGTTTATCTCAAATGAACGGATTCATAGAGAGTTAAACGTTAAACTGGTCAAAGCTGAGTTCACCAAAATCAAAGAAAAGTATTTTAATAAATTACGAACTCATGTAAATCCACTTGCGCGTGGACTATTGAACATATCGAACTCTTCGAGATTAAAAAGGAATGATCGACCAGCGATTTCAAATCATTCTTCTACAGCAGGAGCTTTCCATGCACATCATCAACTCTGCTTCCCTAGCAGATCGACACGCGTTTCTTGGTGCATTCCATGCACGTCCGTCAAAACAGCTGATCGGTATCTCGGTGGGTGCTCCTAGTACCCAATGCATTTCTCCATGCAATTCCACGCCAAAACAGCTCTTTTAGCTTATCGGTATCTCGGTGGGTGCTCCTAGTACCCAATGCATTTCTCCATGCAATCCAACGTCAAAACAGCTCTTTTGCTTATCGGTATCTCGGTGGGTGCTCCTAGTACCCAATGCATTTCTCCATGCAATCCAACGTCAAAACAGCTCTTTTAGCTTATCGGTATCTCGGCGCGTTACTCCTATCACCCAATGCATTTCTCCATGCAATCAACGTCAAAACAGCTACGCGCTTCCTGTATGCATATATGCGGTTGTAACAAATCAGCTCTCCTAGCTGCTTAAATCGCCTAGTTAACGTTACCTGAGGCCCGCTATTGATAAAAACTTGCGACTCATAAACTTTTCGAAATTAAGGAAATGCTTTGTGATCTGTAGTTTTGTTAAACTAGGTGTAAGATTTCGAAACTTATTGCAAGACTCCTACTTTACAGGAGTGATACAATAAATAATAAAACGTTTAATAAAAACTTTTATTGATCAGATTATTCCTCTTCCGATATTGGATTAATCTTCAGAGATGACTTTAGGTAGATAAAACTCGACTTCTTCAGAGGTTTGGTAAAAATATCTGCCATCTGTTCACTTGTTGGCACATACTTTAGAATGAAGCCTTTACGCTCATAGACTTCCCTGATGAAGTGAAATTTAACGTCAATGTGTTTGGTCCTCTGGTGATACTGTGGGTTTTTCACCAAAGCGATTGCACTTTGGTTGTCTAAATAAAGCTCTGGCATAATGCTTTTTCCTGAGATTATCTCCAATAGTCCTCGAATCCAAATTAATTCTTTGACTGCTTCACAAGCAGCCATGTACTCTGCCTCGGTTGTTGAAAGCGCCACTGTTTGCTGCATTTTAGACGACCATGATATGGGGCCACCACCAAATATTATCACGTAGCCTCCAGTTGATCTTCTGGTCTCCGAATCACCAGCAAAGTCCGAGTCACTGAAGCAAGTCAAGCAAATATTATTAGTTTTTTCAAACAATATACCTTCATGGAGAGTCCCTCGCAAATATCGTAGGATCCGCTTTATCAGGGTGACATGCTCACTCTTATAATTATCCAGGAAGCGACTTGCATACGATACTGCATAAGCCAAATCAGGTCGTGTCACTGTAAATAAGTACATAAGGGACCCAACAGCTTCCCGATATGGATATCGTACTTGTGAATTTTTTTCTGCATCTATATCTACACGTTCTGCCGGAGTTGCAACTGGCTTGGATTCAAGCATTCCAAATCGTTCCAAAACTTTTGTTGCATACGCCCTTTGTCGAATAAAAAGTTTCCCAGGTTTTCTGATGACTTCCATGCCCAGGTAAAATAAGGATTCAAATACTTTAATCTCGAAATCCTTCGTTAGATAATCAATCAGTTCGCGAAAAGCTTCTGCTGACTGCGCAGCTATGATGCCGTCGTCAATATAGATCGCAAGAATCAATTTCGTGTCGTTGAAATTTCCAGTAAAAACGCAAGGATCCGCCCACTCGCTTTTAAATAAAAATTTCGCAGCATTCGTAAATTTCTGATTCCAACTCTCGATGCTTGTTTTAAGCCATAAAGGCTCTTATGCAGCTTGCAAACTTTATCTGTTCCATCTTCGTAGCCAGTAGGTTGACGCATATAAATATCCTCCTTAAGCGTACCGCAGAGAAACGCTGTCTTTACATCAAACTGCTTTACAATTGGTCGTATTCAACTGACAAGGCAAGTATCATTCTAATGGATGCAAATTTGGCCACTGGACTAAAAGTTTCAAAGTAATCAAGGCCGTACTTCTGAGTGAAACCGCGTGCCACTAGACGAGCCTTAAACCGCTCAATGTTGCCATTTTTGTCATACTTAATCTTGTAGACCCATTTTTTGAAACTGCTGTTCTATCTTTTGGCAAGGTTGCCAACGACCAAGTCTGGTTTGAAATTAACGATTTAAACTCCTCATCCATGGCATGCTTCCACTGCGTACAATGCTGACTGGAAATCGCTTCCTCATAGCTATTCGGCTCATCAATGTCAGCAACAAACGCATACGTTAGCGCTGCCTTACTTTCGATTTCCTTACTTTTTGATCTTGTTATAATCTTATTTGCCTCTGGTTCATCGCTTACATCTTCACCACTCCGGGTGTCGACAAAAACATCTTCATCACTATCGGTTGTGAGTTTTGGGACATGAAGATCCATTATTGGCTCCTCTATTGGATTTTCTGGTTCTGCAAGGTCCTCTTGTTTATAAACCACTTCTCTGCACGATTCCTTGATGATAACATCCCTTGAGACTTCAATTTTTCTCTCACTGGGTATCCAAATCCTGTATCCTTTGCAGTTTTCCTCGTAGCCCACAAAAACGCCCTTCTTTGATTTCGCATTAAGCTTTCTTCGTTTTTCTTGTGGTATATGTACAAACGCTTCAGATCCAAAAACTCGAAGTACTGACAAGTCAGGCCTTTTGTTAAACCACAATTCAAATGGTGACTTTCCATTAACTTGACATTTTGCAGTCCGGTTGAAAGTATAGACTACATTTGTTACCGCTTCACCCCAGTATTTAAGGCTTAGCTCCTTTGCATGAATCATAGACCGTGCGCCTTCAATGATTGATTCATATCCCTTTCGGCGCGACCATTATGTTCTGGCGTATAGGGTGTTGACCTTTGATGTACCACTCTCCGCCTACGAAGTAGGTTTGCTACATCTTGGTTGACGAATTCCAATCCATTGTCAGAGCGAATGCACTGTACGCTCTTTCCTGTTTCTGTTTCAACCTTATCCAAGAGCTGCTCAACAAATTTTGCCACGTCTGCTTTGGATATAATACAGAAGACGAATCGTAGTTTGAATAATCGTCGCGGAACAACAACATATATCGTGCACCACCTACGATAGCTCTTGCATAGGACCACATAGATCAGTATGAACAAGCTCACCTGGCAGTTTAGCTCTATTTTTGCTCTCATTAAATGGAATGCGGTGTTGTTTACCCAAGACGCATCCTTCGCAAAAAAAAGTCATTTCCATTAAATGAGATATCTTGTTGGCATAGCACATTCTTCACATGATCTTTAGCTTGATGGCACATGCGCTCATGCCAGAGTTGTAGTGGTTCAGACTTCGTACTAACATTTGCCGCTGCTTCCCCGTTGTCAACCTTTAAAAGCAGCTTAAACAGTTTGGAATCTCCTCGTGCACCTTGTAGCTTCGCCTTTCCTTGTTTTTTAAAAGAGCAGGTTGCCCCTTCTGCTATCAACGAGTAGCCCTTATCTAAACACGCGTTGGATGAAAATAAATTTAATTTGATTCCAGGAACAAAAAGGACATCAGCTAAGTACATAGCGTTCCATGCATTCCGTTGTATGCCTTGACATTAATATCACCTTTACCATATGCCTGCACTATGGAACCATCCGCAATGCGAACGTCTCTTGGAGTCTCAAACTTGATATAGGTATGGAACCATTCTTTGTGATAAGACATGTGGTCGCTAGCACCGGAGTCCATATACCAACTGCTATCTCGTGATATGCTTGATTGCACGAACATAACCTCACTTACGAATGCATCACCATGTGCTGGTTTTTCGCCTTTTTTCTTTTCTGGACAGTCTCGCTTCCAATGCCCCGGCTTGTTACAAAGAAAACATTTACCCTTTTTCTTATTGTTGACTTTATCGCTTTTTCCTTTTTCCTTAGCCTGCTTCGCGACAAACGCTGCTTGTTTATTCGGTTGAAGACCCAATCTGGATTCCTCCATGCAGAGTCGTGACGTCAGCGTTTTCAATGTACGTTCCTTTCTTTCAGTTGCTTCCCATACGCAAAAAAGTGATTGAATTGTTCCGGCAATGTCATTAGAATCTTCGTTATCAGCATGTTGTCCGAAATTTTTTCGCCCACATCTTCTAATTGCCTTGCAATTCTCTGCAATTTTGCTATGTGCATTGCAATACTGTCGTCAGGTAATTTTTCATATTGAAAGAATTGTTGCTGCAACAAATGGATTGATGTTTCCGACTTTTGTTCGTAGACACTTTCCAGCGTAGCATACATTTCAGCAGCTGCCTCACAGTTTATGATGAGCATCAGTGGCTCCTCGCCCATCGAAACTACCAGGAGTTTCTGCGCTTTTGCATCATCTTTGATCCATCTCTTCCTGGCCTCACCTTCTGCTTCAGGCATCAATACAGCTCCACTTACAGTTTCCCAAAGTCCGCTTGCTTTCAGTACGACCTTTATCTGAAACTTCCATAAGGTCCAGCCATCTTCGCCTTCCAGCTTGTTTACTTTAATTTCTTCCATCTCAATAAAACCGCTATAATCCAAGAAATTTATATTAACAAATAGAATTTCGAAAAACTTTACTTTTTGAAATCGCGTTGGACACGTGCTTAGCCCATAACCTGTTAGCCAAACGCGAGGATAAATGAATATAAACGTCTATATGCGTTGAGATGAGAAGAAAGAGTAAGTTTATTGAGCATAGAATATGCGAACAATGCTTAGCAACTCAATTGTTCATTTACTTTATGTGTGTATGTACAAACGTAACGAAGAAGAAGAGTACAAAGCAAATACAAAAAATCTGATGCAATAAACACAGTGAGGTACACAACTGTTGGAATGTCTAACTATAAATACAGTGCGGTGCATAACTGTTGTTGTATCTAACATAATTTAATTATTGACAGAAATTTCTGAAAAATATGTGTTTTCAGTTGTTTTTTTATTGTTTCTTTATCTTATTTTGTTTTCCATTTTACATATAGATTTTGCTTTTTTTTCCCTATTAATTTTTTGTTTCAACATTCCCTTTTATTTGGTGATCGGTTTTAAAATACTTCTATTTCTATTTCTCTTTACCTTTTTCTTTTTAATATGTATAGATAACACTAGTTTACAGAATTTAAGACTTTCGCGAGAGCAGTGACGAAACGAAGTTTTTTTTTTAGACTAAATTGGGGTTTCTGATCACGAAAATGGCATCCGTTTATTTTTGCAAAGAATAGTTTTGGAGATATACGCAAAAATCGTGTTTTTTGGTTACTTAGTGAGATTTTTCCAAAGAACTAAAAAAGTACCCGCTTGAATAACATAAAATTTTATTAGTCTAAAGCAGAAAAGTCTCTTTGCAACGCTGTATCATTTGTAATAATCTGCTATAACTTCTTTATTTTTAACAAATTTTTGAGAAATGTAGTTTTTTATATACACTAAATATCTGTTAATGACTTTAAGTTACCGAAAAAAATTTGTTTTATTCTAATTTTATAATTTGTAGTCGACCTCATGTAAATATTTTATATATTTTCTTCGTATCTGGCTCCAGGTCGTTTATGTAAAAACATGTTTGTTTTTAATTGTCAGTAATAATAATGATTTGCCTTTTTATTTTCAATATTTCGGTTTACATCGTAAACCATCTTCAGGAAAACTATAAAAGAAACATATATACAAGAACTAATTACATCACTATTTTCACATTTATATCACAGATGTTGAAAAAATAAAATTCTAAAATTGCAGAAATTATGCTTACATTTTTAATTTTGTTTGAAAAAAATGTATTTTAATTTTAATTTTATTTCTTTTTAAAAAACGTCCACTGCATATCCGCTACCTTGTTTCGTCATTGTAATTATTTTCTACTAACTAATTTTCGATATAAATTTGCTATGTTGTCAGTGTCAGATTTGTAGTTAATTCTGCGTTGTAATGGTACTTTTTCTTTGTGTAACATTTCCAGTGTCAATCTCTTCATGTAATGTTGTTCTTGTGAAAGTACTTTCGTATTATTGAAGTCAGGTGTGTGTGAAGTGCTAAGGCAGTGGGCCGCAAGTGCTGTTTTTTGCTCCAAATTGGAAAGTCTGCATCTGAGGTCAGATTTGTGTCCGGCAATTCTTGTTTTTAATTTGTTTTTCGTTGTCCCGATATACATCTTGTTACAATTTTCTGTACTATTTCCAGAACAAGGGATTTGGTAAACAATATTTGATTTTTCTTCCTGATTTATTATTTTTTTCATGTTGTTGAAGCAAGTTTTGTTGGTATTTGTAATTGTGGATGCTATTTGGTACTTATCTTTGTCTATGAAATGAGATCGTTTTAATTGTTTGGTTAGTTGTGGTATATATGCTAGGGCTTTGAATGTTTTCGGTTCTATATTTGTACTCCTTTTTGTACCTGATTCTTTTTCAACCCTTTTAATTAGTCCTTTGGTGGTTTCTATGGAAAAATTGTTTTCTTAGAGTTTTGTTATCTTTTTCGGTGTTTTATGTGTGGAAAATGTGGTCACTTGTGGTAAGTACTCTGTTGATTAAATTTTTTGCGGTGTTAATAATGATGTTTTTCGAATGTTTTGACGTAAAGTTTATTAAACGTCCCGATGTTGTTGGTTTTTGATGCCAATTTACTGTTAATGTGTTGTCATGTCTTCTGACATAGACGTCTTAACTTGGCAAACCTCGATTTTCTTCCACCTCTTTTGTGAATTTTATATATTTGTTGAAATTGTTCAATAACTGCATCGTTTTTTCAATTTTATCGGATTTTATTATAAAAATTATGTCATCTACATATTATATTTACTCAAAAGTCTCGGTTTTGGTTTTAATTTTTCCATGCATATATCCAACAGTTCCTCCATTATTATGTCTGCTATTATTGGTGACAGTGAGGAGCCCATTGGCATTCCTTTTAATTGTGTGTAGGTTTTGTCTTTGTATTTAAAGTATCTGCTTTCTTTGATACAAAATTTACCATTTTGAAAAAATAGTTCTTTGGGAATCGTCGTCAATGTTCATATTTTTGTCCATTTATTTTGAAGTGTTTTATGGCTTATTCGACCGGGATGTTAGGAAATAGGGATATTACGTCGAAGGAAACAAGTATTTCGTCATCTAAAATGTAAGTGTCATAATATTTTTCTTTAAATTCTTTAAATTCTTTAACCCTTTCGTGCCCAATGTTGCATATAAGCAACATTCAAACGTCCTCCTTCTTTTTGCAGCTACGCCTATGTGATGCAGAAAAATTTTTTGATTTTAATAAAGTGCCGTCGATTAATTGTCTAAGAAAAGAATACGTTACAATTTTTCAAAGAGAATCCTTTTATTTCAAATTTGTTTGCCGTAGAGTGTGGACATGTAGAAAATAGTTAAAATTTTGAATATTTTCAAAGGTAATGACTTTAAAGTAATTGGTTATTTTGATTAAAAATAATTTTGATTACTATTCATTTTTGCAGACTTGAAGCGCAAATATAACAAAAAATGAGGAAAAATAAAATTTTTTGTAATTTTGTTGGTTGTTCAAAAAGTTATAGGCCTTTTTCTGTTTGGAGATAATTTATTTCAGCACCAATATGATGGATCAAAACAACTCAAAGCTTCGCCTGGTTCAACAACTCACCATCACCTTTCGTTTTGAGTCGAAAATAATGGTATTAGACAGCAGGATAAAATTCGGGGCTGAGAGGGTTAAATGAATTCTTTGTATTATATATGGAATCTTTTGTTAATTCTTTTAAGATTTTGGCTATGTATTTGCACAGTTTGTAGGATGGTGATTTTATGGATCAGCATATGGGTCTTAATGGCATACCCTCTTTATGTATTTTTGGTAGACCGTAAATTCTTGGTGCGATTGCAGTCTTTGTAATCATTTGCCTCCTCTCATTAACAGAAATTATATTCTTTTTAAAGAGGCTTTCTATAAAAATATTATTTTTATTTTCAAGTGTGGTTGTTGGATCTTTGTTCAATATCCGGTATGTCATCATTTCCCCTAGTATTGTATTCATGCGGTCTTTATAGTCCGATTTTTGCATGGCAACTGTTTTGTTTCCTTTATCCGCGTTTAAAGTAATAACATTTGAATTTTTGTTTAAAAATATTTTTGTTTGCTCCACTGTGTTTAATATGATTTTTTCTGTTGAACAGTGTCTCCGTCTGCAATATACTTCAGTTATGGTATGCCTTTCTTCGTTAGTGCTAGTGCATATTTTGGTCCAAGTGAGAGTAGCCAGCTGATGTTTGGAGGGAAGATTAGTTTTGTCTTGTTAACAAACCAGTCATTGTTCTTGATTATTGTTGATGTAATATTTTCTCCTTTGTATCGATTCAAATTTTTTATATAAATGTTCGTTGTGTTTATTTTCACATAGTCGCAATTGTGTTTCGTCTTCAGCTGTAAGTTTGTGTTGTATTTGTTCATGTTTTTTTTCAGACTCTAGCCAATTTCTTTTATTTGTTGGTGTTTGTGTTTGATCAGAAGGCTTAATATTTTTATATGGAATATGGTTGTGTGTTGTTGAAGTGTTTTTGTAATTTTTGGCGGTATGATGTTGTTAACTAGAAAAATTTGGTTTTACTTTCAGGTTTGTGTTCCGTCTCCGTAGATTCTGGTACTTGCTAATTCGTTTTTTTGTTTCTATGTCATAATTGTCTAGATGTTTCCGTAACCCATAGTTGTTCAAACCTATAGGTATCAAAAACCAACAGCATCGGGGCGTTAAATAAACTTTACGTCAAAACATCCGAAAAACATCAATATGAACACCGCAAAAGTTTTATCAACAGAGTACCTACCACACAGAAAACACCGAAAAGATAACAAAAATACTCTTAAAAAACAATTTTCCCATAGAAACCATCAAAGGGCTAATAAAAAGGGTAGAAGAAGAATCAGGTACAAAAAGAAGTACAAATATAGAACCGAAAATATTCAAAGCCCTAACATATATACCACAACTAACCAAACAATTAAAACGATCTCATTTCATAGACAAAGATAAGTACCAAATAGCATCCACAATTACATATACCAAAAAAACTTGCTTCAACAACATGAAAAAAATAATAAATCAGGAAGAAAAATCAAATATTGTTTACCAAATCCCTTGTTCTGGAAATAGTACAGAAAATTGTAACAAGATATATATCGGGACAACGAAAAGCAAATTAAAAACAAGAATTTCCGGACACAAATCTGACCTCAGATGCAGACTTTCCAATTTGGAGCAAAAAACAGCACTTGCGGCCCACTGCCTTAGCACTTCACACACACCTGACTTCAATAATACGAAAGTACTTTCACAAGAACAACATTACATGAAGAGATTGACACTGGAAATGTTACACAAAGAAAAAGTACCATTACAACGCAGAATTAACTACAAATCTGACACTGACAACATAGCACATTTATATCGAAAATTAGTTAGTAGAAAATAATTACAATGACGAAACAAGGTAGCGGATATGCAGTGGAAGTTTTTTAAAAAGAAATAAAATTAAAATTAAAATACGTATTTTTCAAACAAAATTAAAAATGTAAGCATAACATAATTGTTGAAATTTGAATAGCTTACAACACTATAATTCTAAGTAGGCGATTATATAGTATTCATTAAACAATTCCAATGTATAAAGTTAGTTTCAAGATAAAACAGAATTCAGTCGTTCGCACTTACTTATACTGAAAACGTATAATATTGAAATAAATAAAGCTCTTTAATTCACTGAAAGGATCCTTGAGTTTTTCTTTCACTAAGGATTTCTGTTAAGAAAAGGATTATTCCTTAGGAGAAGGATTCCGATCAACAAAGGTTATGCTGCCCAGCTTACGTATTGCGTCCTATAGGTAAAAGGATCGTGTTTTCGTGTGTCGAACAAAACTGAGTTCTATTATACAAATAGAAAAATTGGATGAGTCCAATTACAGCATTTGGTGTGTCCAAATGAAAAGTGTGTTGGTTCATTGTGAACTTTAGAGCGTAACTAATGGTGAATCAAACCGACCTGAGGATATCGCGGACGAGAGTGCGTGAAAAAATGAAAAAGCGTTGGCGACAATTATTTTGGGCGTGAAACCATCAATCCTGAATGTAATAAAGAACGTATCTACAGCCTATGATGCCTGGCTAAATTTGCAGAATATGTTTAAACCAAAAACATCATTGCGGAAGGTAACATTGTTCAAGGCTCTCATGAGTAAAAAGAACAGCGAGGGAAGTATGTCGGAATACTTGAATAAATTTTTCGATGTGGTCGAGAAATTGCAAGAAATCGACGTCAAGGTTCCAGAGGAAATTGTCAGCATCATTCTTTTGACGAGCTTGCCGAATCCTTTGAGCATTTCTTTGTGGCTATAGAGAGACTTGATAGCCTACCACCTCTTAATATTTTAAAGATCAAGCTACTCGAGGAAAGTCCTAGATTAATCGCTAAGGAGAAAACAGCAGATGTACATTTGAAAAGCGTCATGCAGGCGAACCAGAGAAATTGGAAAAAGAATGAGCTAAAAACAATGCCCGGGGAAATGTCGATAGATCAGGGACGAGGTCCTTCACGAGGAAAGGCAAATGCTTCAATTGCGGAGTGAAGGTGCATTTTGCTTCGGAGTGCAAAAAGCCAGAAAAGGATAAAAGGAGCAGTGGAAATAGAAACGAAAAGTCGTGTCTAGCCTTGTTCTCAATTTCGAATGACAAAGAACTTCACTCAGCTGTATGGTGTGTCGACAGTGGTGCAACGTCTCATATGTGCTGCGACGTTACTATGTTTGAATCGTACAAGGTATGTAAAGAAAAGGTTCAACTGGCAAACGACAAATATGTCGATGCGATTGGGATTGGAAATGTTAGTATCAAAGGTACTGATGTTCTTTTGAAGAACGTTTTGCATGTACCAGAACTAAAAATTAATTTCATATCAGTTATGAAAGCTCACAAAAATAACCACAAGGTATGTTTTGAAAACAATTATGCCGAAATTTGGAACAAAGTAGGTAAATGCGTTCTTAAGGCGGTCGAAAAATGTGGTTTGTTTGTGTTTGAAGGCGAACGAGATAAATGTTTTCGAGGCCTTTCAACTAAAGATAGTGCAGTGAAGTGGCACAATAGATACGGTCATGTCAATTTTAATTCGATGAAAGAAATGGCTGGTTTGAAATTGGTAAAAGGCTTAAATTTAAAAGAAACAAATATTGAGTTCAATTGTCTTACGTGTGCTAAAAGTAAGATTACGCAGAAACTATTTAAATCATCGGAGAATCGAGCAGGCGAAAAAGAAAATGTAGGTCATCACACCCCCCCTTACTTCGAATGGGTTATCTTTGTCTCGCCCGAGGGGAAGATGGTAAGCGCGTACCGGTAGCCGTCATGTCGTCGTGTGAGTCGAACTCTCCGTCCCGGAATCCAATTTCGCTGCATATCTCGGAATTCCCTTTGTATCGGCGGAGGAAGTCCACTCAGGGTTAGCTCAGTTCGTACAGCGTGATCTTCCAGCGTAGTCAGTATTATGGTGTGGGTCACTCCGGAACGCTTCCAGGAAGGCTTCGATCTCCTCGGGTGCCCAAAATAACTCGTTGGCCTCAAATTCGATTTCAGCCGCCCACGGCATGGTGAGCGGAAGGATTGGACTTGTGTTGGGGCTCCGGTTAGGCGAGTGTCCTATGCGGTCTATAGCTCCCGTAAATCTTGGTGGCGTGGTCTGGCTAGTTGGTGATTCTGTCCCAGTCCCTTCCGGTGGATCCACGTCAACGTGCTCTGCAAGGTCTACTGCACCCCCGTTACCCTGGAAAAATAACACTAACGGTGCTCTCAGCCCAGTTTGAAAACCATCAGGAGGTGTCCACGACTCATCACTCAGGGTGTAGGTGTGAGTGAGGCTCACTTCAGCCCGCACTATCTGGGTCGGGGTGCGGTCCAAGAAGACTTTAGTCGACTCACTCTTCTTGCGGAGCACGAACCTGGCCGGTTGCACGTCGTCAGAGCTGTCCGAGGCCCTATCTTCGGCGTCGTTCGGAACATTTTTTGACCCGTCGTCCGGGCCCATCTCTTCTGTCGTTTCGGTTTCGTCGGAGCTGCTGTCATCGGGCTCCGTGAGGTCTGGCCCGTGCCCTGGGTCTTCAGCGGATAGGTTATTTCTGACCTCTTCCCTCAGCTCTTGGCTCCGCCATGGTTCCGAGGTAGTCGATTCGGTCACCACCATGCGGCGATGCAGCTCATCACTCTCAACACCACTGGAGGCTGAAGAATCATCCGAGATAAAGATCACGTCGGGATCCAGACGGGGCTTGGTTCGACGCATCGGTTGGCGAGACTTAGCTGGGTTTGACTCTTCGGGTGCTTTCCGCCGGTAGCTTTTGCTTCGAGGGTCACGTGAGTTAGGCCAACCATCGTCGGTCGCCCTCAGAATCTGGATCCGGGTTTGATTTCGGTGCGCTTTCTCGCACGACTCACGAAACCTCTCGTCTGTCCGCCGGAGTCTCTCCTCGTAGGGTTCCGTTGAGGGTCGGCGCGCCATCGGCGAAAATTTTTGTATACGTCTAGAAAGTAAAACTTGATCAATCACTGGGAAAACAATGGAACGATGAGGAGGACAAAACATTATCTACGAATACAAAAAACCTTTAGTTGACGGATTCCCAGTCGGGAAATCCAGCATTCACATGACGATCAGCCTTCATCAGGGTCATTAGATGCCCGATGGTATTCCTTGAGGTCACTAAAGTGGGCTCTTCGCGTCTTCGTGGAGCCTTCCAGTTGTAGTTTGACAATGACTGGCGAGATGTACGCTTTTACCTTGTAGGACCCTTCGTAACGAGGACCAAGTTTTGCATTAAACCGCTCTGCTGCGTTCGAGAGCTGGTGTGCCTTGGACAAAACTAGGTCGGTTATGCGGGGTTTCCAGGCCCGCCTTCGTAGATCATAGTGTTTCGATTGCGCTTTCTGAGCTGCTATGAGGTTGTTTTTGACTTCGGCGAATACCTCAGCAAGCCGGCTAGTACGTTCGTCTGGAGTCATGGCGGTGTCGTTGATAAGCACCCCTTTCTCGTCGAAAAGAGTTCTTGGCAATCTCAATTCCCGAGCTTGGCATAAGTAGGCGGGGCTGTAGCCAGTTGAACTCGACACGCTGCTGTTTAGGGCGAGCATTATCTCGGGTAAGTAGGCGTCCCATTGTTGTTGATCGTTGTCCGCAAGCTGGGAAATCATTGTCTTTACGACGCGATTGGTTCTTTCGGAGGGATTTTCTTGTGGGGTGTACGGCGCCGTCAGTCGGTGTTCAATTCTCCATACTTGTAAAACATCCTTAAAAACCTTACTCACGAATTGCTTCCCATTATCGCTGATGACAACCCGGGGAGTTCCATACCGGGATAGAATCCGATCTCGTATTGCTTGGATGAGCGCATCGGAGGTGGCTCTTCTCAGTGGCACCAGTTCCGTCCATTTTGTAAACTTGTCGCAGAAAACCAGCAGCATAACATACTGTGACCTTTGCGTGAGCGGGGTAAGGGGCCAATGAAGTCCGCACTCACGATATCCCAGGGGCCTTCTGGTTGCACGGTATACATTTTTCCTGCCGGAGCCTGTTGACTACTTTTATACCGCTGACAACTTGGACAACTTCGAATATGACGTCGAATATCCCGGTACATGCCGGGCCAGTAATAGTTCCTGCAGATCCTCGCAATGGTTTTTCGTGTACCCAAATGGCCAGCCGTCGCGTCATCATGGTTCTCTCTTAGTACGCGAGTTACGTCCCTACGACAAATTATAAATAGATATAATTATGCAGACATAACTAAAGCAACTAGTCATTTGTACCACAATAAAATAGAAATCTAGGTAACCTCATTAAAATACTACAAAACTGGAAAATCCAAATTGAGGTACCGCAATAAAACTTTAAAACTGAAATTTAAACTACCCTTCTCAAAATAAGATTCCGTAATAAAAACTTTAAAACTGAAATTTAAATTACCCTTCTCAAAATAAGATACCGTAATAAAACTATTAAACTGAAATTTAAACTACCCTTCTCAAGGACAAATATGTTAAGATTCTTCAGATTTAAAACTACCTACATTAGTATTTAAGCAGTGACTTAGAACCTAAAAAGTTAGTCTTAAGACACATTTAATTCAATAAACTCCTTGTGAACCTAAGTTCGTAACTTGTTTTATTTTCTAAATTTTCGTTTAAATAAAATGTTATTTAAATCTCCACTCTTAAGAGTTAAACAACGTAATTCGCGCGCCCTTTGGGGTTTCGGAACGCAGAGTTTCCACAGGGGTGTCGTATCGTCGCGTCCGGCCGTTGGTACACGCCGATATAGATTTCCTTCTACACTGGTATACTCCGGGTATCTTTCTGGATGTTTCCTGACCTTTTCCCTTTGTCGCTGTGTCCAGGGGCAGTCCTCTGATTCCTCTGTGGTCGTGGTTCCTAGAAATACAAGTGGTTGGCGCGAAAGTACGTCAGCCACGACATTAAACCTACCTTTCCTATACTGTACCTGGAACTGATACTGCTGTAGTTCCAAGGCCCACCTTGCAATCCTACCTGTTGGGCTTTCTATGGAATTCAACCACTTTAGCGCAAGGTGGTCGGTAATGACAACGAATCTATACCCCTATAAATAGAGCCTCATCTTCCTGATCGCCCACACTATCGCTAGATACTCCTTTTCTGTAGAGGAATAATTTTTCTCTGCTGGGTTTAGGCTGCGGCTGGCGTATGCTATTACCCTCTCTCGCCCTTCAGGGAATTGCGTCAGTACTGCACCCAACCCGTTACCACTAGCATCTGTCTGTAAGTAGAACCTTTCTTCAAAACTTGGGCATGTCAAGACCGGAGCCTCGGTGAGGTTTTTCTTCAGGGTCTCAAAAGCCTGTTGCTGCTCCGCGCCCCCTTTCCACCATTTCCCTTTCTTTTACAACGTGGTTAACGGTTGCACTACCGTCGGAAAATTTGGTACGAAACGTCGGTACTACGAGGCTATTCCTAAGTACTGCCGAACCTCACGGATTTTTTCGGCGGCTGAAGTGCTCGAATAGCTTCAACCTTCTCAGGGTATGGATACCCTTTTCGCTGACTACGTGTTCTAAGTACTTCAACTCTGTCTTGAAGAATGCACATTTTTCTACGTTCAGACGGAGGTTGGCTTCGCGAAGGCGTCGAAACACCTCTTTGAGGTTGCGCATATGCTCTTCAAGGGAGGTCCCTATGACGACTATATCGTCCAG
>CM035807.1:60450508-60670607 GCA_020466095.1 Chlorops oryzae | reverse complement strand
GGAGGACAACTTGTATCTGCAGCAACAACGTCAAAGGGAAAATGCAGCTACTGCAGCAGTGAAGAGCATGTTATTTACTACTGCACAAAGTTCTTGAAGCTTAAGACTGCTGAACGCTTGAATTGGGTGCAAAAGCAGCAGCTATGTGTGAACTGTCTTAAGAGTGGACACAAAACGAAGGCATGCACTATACGTAACTGCAGCAAATGTGACAAGAAACATAATTCACTTGTACACTTGAAGAAATCATCAACAGAGATAAAGGATTCAAAGGAGTCAACAGAGGACACTTCAAAGAGGGAAATTGCACCAGACACTTCTTCACCAGTATCTTTAGCAGCAGCAAGCAACAGTCTTGCCCGGAAGGGATATATATTGTTAGCAACAGCTAAGGTACAAATCGTAGCTAGAAATGGGCAGAAGGGAGTGTTCAGAGCTTTACTGGACTCTGGATCGCAGGTCAACATAATATCAGAGCGTGTACTCAAAAAATTTTCAATTCCATCAAAACAAACAGCGGTGAACATCGAAGGAATTGGCGCTAGAACGAAAACCAGCACCAAGAGAGTCAATGTGCTACTTAAATCTAATCGAAGTAATTATTCGGCAGACTTGGAAGCTCTCGTATTGCCTACCATCATTCCCATTCAGCCATCTCAAATTTTAGATCCATCAAAATATGCAATACCAGAAGATATCCCACTGGCAGACCCAACCTTTAACAGACCAGGCCACATCGATGTACTTTTGGGAGCAGAATTGTACTTCGATCTGATGAAACCTGGCAAAATCCATCAAATCGGGTTACCAACCTTGTAAGATACCGAACTTGGATGGATAGTTGGAGGAAAAGTGGAACCAGACGGCGAAAATGGGTCAGTGTGTGCAATATTTACCGACGAAGAAGAACATGTTGACGATATTGTGAAGCAATTTTGGGAGCTCGACAACCCTGAAGAAGTAACACATATCCAATCTCCAAGTGAACAGCGATGTGAAGCGCATTTTTTGCAAACAACCACTAGAAACAATCACGGAAGGTTTGTAGTGAAACTCCCACTAACCGACAGTCCATCGTCCCTAGGAGAATCAAAGGCTATGGCAATTCGACGATTTGTGGCGCTGGAGAAAAGACTTGAAACTCAGCATGAGGTGAAATTACAATATGCAGAATTCATGAGACAGTATGAGCAACTCGGTCATATGTCACAAATACAAGATGCTGATATACAGCATCCACACTATTTTATCCCACACCACTGTGTGTTGAAACCAGAAAGCACAACAACAAAATTGCGAGTGGTATTTGACGCATCTGCGAAGACATCATCTGGACTCTCGCTCAATAATTTAATGTACAAAGGCCCAATCGTCCAAAGTGATCTACGAGCTATTCTTCTGAGATTCAGACTACCTAAATTCGTTTTTAAAACGGACGTCGAGAAAATGTATCGCCAGATATTATTGGCTACATCCGACCAAATGTTACAACTCATCGTATGGCGAAGCAACAAAAAGGACAATATAAAAATATTCAAGCTTAACACAGTCACCTACGGCACGACCGCAGCACCATATCTTGCGACCAAATGCTTGCAGCAACTAGCAGAGAAGAACATGGAAAAATACCCCCTTGGTGCACGTGTACTTCGAGATGACTTTTACGTGTATGATGGCATAAGCGGTTCTGACAGACTACACACTGCAATTGAAATGCAGGAGCAACTTACTGAATTATTAGCAAGTGCAGGATTCAAGCTGAAAAAATGGTGCGCCAATAACCATCAACTACTGAACGGCATTCCGGAGGAGGATCAAGAAGTCGTGCTAGATTTTGAGGGATTTGCAACCAAAACGCTTGGTCTAACATGGGCTCCTAAATCAGATGTTATATGCATTAAAACCGAACTTTTGGAAAATAGAGCAATTACGAAGCGAACAGTTACGTCAGATCTGGCCAAAATATTCGATCCATTGGGCCTGGTCGGCCCAGTTGTTGTTACAGCGAAAATCTTTATACAGCAGCTGTGGCAGACAGAGCTATCCTGGGATGAAGAGTTGCCAGAGCCCTATAGAAGCACTTGGATATCATTTAGACGTGGACTCAATAGTCTCAACGAGTTAAAAATTCCACGGCACATGTTTGATGAACAAGTTAAAATCTCAAGTCAACTACACACCTTCGTTGACGCGTCAGAAAAGGCGTATGGAGCTGCTGTATACCTGAGGTCAAAGCTTCAAGATGGGCGAATAATCATACGACTGCTTTGTGCAAAATCAAGGATTGCACCAATGAAAACCCAATCACTTCCTCGGCTGGAGCTCTGCGCTGCCCTATTAGGAGCGGAACTAACACGGAGAGTAAAAGGCGATTTACAAATAACCGACCAACCAACATTTCTCTGGACTGACTCTGAGATTGTCCTATCTTGGATAAATACGTCAAGTGCTCTCTACAACACATTTGTAGCCAACAGAATTTCTAAAATTAATGAGATAACAGTGCCAGAACAGTGGAGGTACGTTAACACCAAGGAAAATCCAGCAGATGTCATTTCCAGAGGAATTAAACCAGAGAAACTTGCTCAATGTGCAATCTGGTTTTATGGTCCTATATTCTTAGCCGCACGCCAGTCGGAATGGAACACACCATATATTCCACAACTAGCATCGACGACACAAGTTGAAAAAAAGCGACAAAATGTTATCAGCACGGTAGCAGCAGACGTGCAATCACTTGACGAAATGGTCTATCACATTAATCATCGAAACTCATTTCGAACACTACAACGAGTGATTGGATATGTTTTGAGATTCATAAAGAATACGAGAACCATACGAATAATGAGAAAACACGAAAAAACACTCGATCCATCAGAAATGGATGATGCTCTAGCTACAATTCTGAAAACAATACAGGCTACTGATTTCAAGAAAGAACGAAATCAACTTAAAACTAACAAATGCATCGAAAAGGGCAGTCCACTGAGTAGTTTAACACCTTTTTTGGACGACAATGGCGTGATGAGAGTGACAGGAAGGCTAGAAAATTCTTCACTCCCGTATGAAACGAAGCATCCAGCAATTCTGCCATACAACGATCCTTTGGTAAAATTATTGGTAAAAATGACACACGAAGACACCAATCATTGTGGCCCGCAAGCGCTGCTTGCTGTCCTTCGATCGAGATTTTGGATAATTAAAGGGAAAACAATGACACGAAGTATTGTTCAGAGATGTGTTAGATGTACGAAAGCCCGTCCACACCTGTTTAAGAAGATCATGGGGAACCTACCAGCTGACCGTGTAACACCTGCACGGCCATTCATTGCGTCAGGAGTCGATTACTTCGGAGTTGTGACCATCCATTACAAAATTAGAGGTAAAAAGCCGACAAAGGCATATGTAGCAGTGTTTTGTTGCTTTGCAACTAAGGCAGTACACTTAGAACTAGTGTCCGATCTTACAACCGATGCATTCATCGGCGCTTTAAAGCGATTCATCAGCAGGCGAGGACGCTGCCAAACACTATATTGTGACAACGCCACTAATTTTACTGGAGCAAGGAACAAATTGATCGAGCTACAGGAAGCTATATATGCTGACAAAGCCCGAACCATCCAAAGGGCTTGCACAGACAAAGGAATTGAATTTAAATTTATTCCCCCGAGAGCCCCACACTTTGGAGGGCTCTGGGAGGCAGCCGTAAAATCCACCAAAGAATTACTTGTACGGAGTGTAGCAACAGCTGAGCTGATGTATGAAGAGCTAGAGACGGTAATAGTTGAGATCGAAGGAATGCTGAACTCGCGTCCATTGACGCCGCTCTCATCAGATCCAAATGATCCTACAGCGTTAACACCAGGAAACTTTTTAGTCGGCGAACCTTTGACGTCACAGGTTCACTCAAGAGCACCTACGTCACAAACTTCGCTAGGAAAACGTTGGGAAATGGTATCAAAAATTAAACATGAATTTTGGAAGCAATGGAGTACAGCATATCTCACGGACTTGCAATCTCGAGCAAAATGGAATAAACATGCACCAAACGTCACAGAAGGGACAATAGTGATACTAAAGGACGACTCTAGGCCCATTTTAAAATGGCCACTGGGAATCATTAATCGCACATTCCCAGGCAGTGACAATTTTGTACGAGTAGTCAAAACTGCAAACGGCGTTAAACGGCGACCAATTCATACTCTGGCACCTTTGTTTCCACATGATGACGATACTGCAAAATGGGATGTTTTAAAAAGGCAAAACGATACAGAATTACCACATGAAGCATCACCAAGGAAAAGAAGACAAGTTTCATACAGCTCATTGATGACTACAATCCTTTTATCGGTTCTACTGCTGCCACTAGTCTTTGCATCGCCTATACAAATCACACAGTTCGCAGAAAAACCAGGAATTTACTTTGAAGACATTGGAACCACAAAATTAGCCACTGCTCACTGGACGTTTGTAGTATACTACGACCTTAATCCAATGTGGACAGATATCACAACATTGAAAACAGGAATAGCCACTTTGAAGGGACTTTGTGCCAAACCACCCCCTGACGCATCCTGCACGCCACTTATCCATCATTTTGAACATATATTGAGTACACTTGTGCAAGAAGAAAGGCTTTTGACATCAAAACGGTACAAAAGAGCGGCGCTGGATATAGTGGGCAACATGGCGAACGCTCTATTTGGCGTATTAGATTCCAATTATGCGGATGATATGTCAAAAACGATCGAACGCGTCAAACAAAATGAAGATCATTTGCTGAATCCACTCAGAAACCAAACTTCGGTAATTGATTCCACGCTAAACATAATCAAGACAGACGAGAAAGCCACAGCAGCCCATTTTCAGCAACTACAAAACATTATTACCGAGGACATGAACCACATTGAGAATGAGACAACGCTACTGCGGCGCTCACATCAGCTAACTGCTTTAGTGACCCAACTTTCCATGGTCACGACCGCTCTTCAACAAACACAATCAGAGCTAATACACGCATTAACCCAATCGAACAATGGACATAAAAGTCCACTAATCTTAACACCGCAACAACTCAGACAAGAATTACAAATCGTTAAAGCACATCTTCCTATTACACGATCACTACCGACAAACAACGATAAATTATTGGAATTTTACAAAATTATGACCGTACACACAGCTATTACCGCAAAACACCTCATTTTCGTGTTAACTTTACCACTAGTGGATCAACAAACGTACTCTCTCGTTAAATTAACTTAAATTCCAGTTAAAATTAACAACAGCATCATAGCAATCAACCCGAAGATTGATTTTCTGGCCATAAACGATCATCACGACCAATACGCAGTACTAACCAAAGAAGAGTTTGCCACATGCACAACTATTGATGATCTGCACATATGTCCGAATCAGCAACTACGATATGGTATGCAATACCCTGCGTTTGATTGTGTAATTCAGCTCCTAAATAACAAAACGGCAGTAAATTGTGAAATATTCGAAATTTACGATAACATTACCCTTACCTCGTTGTACCACACAAATACCTGGATTTTTGTGTTAGCCACTATGGTTGAACTCTCTGCAGTATGCGGAACCGAAATCTCCCGCATCACCATTGCCGGATCTGGGATCCTTAAGATCGACTCAAAATGCGTTCTTAAAAATAACATCATTACACTCCATGGCCACGAGGAGCGGACGAACCAACACACATTGTCATATGCATCATTTGGAAGTATACCCAATACGTTTGAAGAATCTACAAAAATTAAAACACTGAACTTTGACAAAATCACAAATCAACTAGCAGGCCTCACACAACTCCAGCATCAACTCAAAATTTCAGACTTGCCTGCGCAAGTGTTGGCTGCAAAAAGGCACAGCTACACTGTGAGCTACGCAGCTCTGGCAAGCGTGATTCTATTGTTTATATTATACATACTTTGGAAAAGCACCATTGCCTGCACAAGACAGAATTCCAACTCACGAGATATACCACAGCCGGCACCTCGTCAGCAAAACTCATTCAGCGTTATCGAAACATAATTTGATTTTGAGTTGAGCTCGCCAGCTCAACGGGCAGGAGAATGTTTAGATTTATAATGAAAATCATATTTGTATATTTAGATATTTAATTGCATACATATTTGTGTATATATGTATCTGTTATGTTAAATAACTTTCGACATTTGAATAAAGTCATATTATTTTGTTCAATACTGTAAATTCCAAGTTGCGAAAGTTAAAACAAAAGAAATGAACGTAATTCAAAACTTCAATGATTCTCGTGCTTGTCTGCGAGCGTTGCACTTCTTGCAACATAAGCAAATAAATATTTAAACGTTTATTTTGATCAAAGTGTCGTTGCACTTCTTGCAACATAAGCAAATAAATATTTAGACATTTATTTTGATCAAATTATCAATATTCCAAAATCAGCAATAATTGATTTAGCATTTACATAGCGAATAAGAAATTGTATAAATACTAAGTTCTCAATCAATAAAATATGAGTTAAATGCAATCGTTTGACTTATCACTATCGTAGCACTGGTTCAAGTACCTGGGCTCTAACCAAAATCAATTTAGTTCTGGTTTATGTACCTGAACTATAACGAAGTAGTATCAAAATATTCACCCCCTTTGCCCACATCGCCAGCAGGCGGTCTTCACGTCCACTTTCGATGTGTTCTTCGCCTCCACTAGCTGGAAAGTTACGTGTTTCCGAGTGGGTGTCGGTGATAGCTGTGCAACGGAAACGGTAGCTGCCACGTCCTCTTGTACTCTTTCCCAGTCTCCTGCGAGCTGAATAAACTGCGATATGGGATCAATTTTCGGTCGTTTTACATACAACCGTAAGCTAGCTAAACTGTTATCATATATCCTATATAATTTCTCGTCTTCGGACCATGTAGTAAATTCCATTAGACGACGCCGTGAGATGGCATAATCTGTGAATTTCTCAGCGCTCGCTTGCCTCCGGCTCTTGATTTTATCTTCGAGCGATTTAAAGAAACCTTGTGGCAGCAAAATAGCCAGTAAGTCCCCTTTGAACGCTTCCCAGCTTGTGAACCGATCGCAGCTTCTGAACCGCATCAAAGCTTTTCCGGTTAGTAGTTCGGGGAGGGCCCTTACTAGAGCATCATCGGGTATATCATATGCCCCGGCAAGCTCCTCCACGCGCTCAAGAAAATCTAAAGGTTCCTCGCAGCCATCAAATTTTACAGCCCATTTTCTAACCTGATCTATGATAGTGGCCAGATTTGACATCCTGGCAGAAGGCGGGTTTACAGACGGTACTACTGTGGGTTGTATCCAAAGCTCTTTGCTCGGGTCAGTGACCGTGGCAGAAGGCAAAGTGGCAGGAGGGGTGGGGGAGTTAGAGCGGGAGTAACGAGTTTCCAACGCCCGTAACCGGCTGATTGCCTCTGCGTCGTGCTCTGAGTCACTAATAGGTAGGTAGGTAGGTAGGAGTGGCAGCCATATGCTCACTTAGGCACAAAAGAGGCCCGTTGTGGTACCACGAAAGACACTATTACCCCTTATAAAGTTTTGGGAAGCCAACAAGACTTTCTTATGAACGTCACTATATCCGACAATTTCAGTTCAGAGAGTTCGGTTAAAAATCGTTGTGTGGAGCCCCCAGTCTCGCCGCGTGCCTGCCAAAGAGGCAATGGCCAGTAAGAATGGAGACCAGTAGGTTAATGGACCTGATATTTAGTCTCAGGAGCTGCTGTGAGCGTTTCTTATTCAGAGACGTCCATGTCTGGCGAGCTATACAGCAGGAGCTGTCTCTTACCCATCGGGCATTTGCACGGGCAAAATATTCCTGTTTAATTCTGAGTTTTATAGTGGCAAGCGGAGTGCCAATAGAGGAAACGGTGATGTCAGTAAGCATAGTGCCCTTCTTAGCTAGTTCATCTGCCTCACAGTTCCCTTTAATGTCCCTATGCCCCGGGACCCAGTAGATTAGGACCTTTGAATGACTCGCCATCTCGTTGAGAGATGCCCGGCATTCAGCGACAAGTTTGGATGTCGTGTAGACACCGCTAAGGGAGTTAATGGCCGCTTGGCTATCGCTGCAAATGTAGATATCCTTTCCGAATATCTCATTACACATTAACCATCTGGCAGCATGGTTGATGGCCATGACCTCTGCTTGAAAAACACTGCAGTGGTCAGGGAGGCGAATAGCTGTCTTAAGATTAAGGCTGTCAGAGTATACGCCGCTTCCAACTCTTGAGTTACATCTAGAGCCGTCGGTGTATATACATATCGCATTTTGACCGACGCTTAGACTGCCGTCCCACTCCTCCCTGCTCGGAATGCGGGTTTCAAAACCTCGATCCAAACAGAGAAAAGGGGGACAATAGTCGACGTCGGTCAGAATGTCGAAGTCTTTGATAAGGATGCTGGAGTGACCAAAGTCCAAACGTGTCCAGCGTGAAATGGCATTTAGTCCTGAAGCCCCCAATTTGGCTTGTTGCTTTATCAGGAGCTTTGTAGGTAGCCAACAGAGAAAGGCAAAAAGAGCCTTCGTTGGCGTGGTTCGAAGCGCTCTTGTAATGAATAGAGCGGACTGTCTTCTGGTTTGGTCCAGCGTTTTCTGATTTGTGAATCTGTTAATTGCTGGCCACCAAAAGGTAGATCCAAACAAAAGAATGGGTTCAACAATTGTTTCATAGAGCCAAAGTAGAGCACGGGGACTAAGTCCCCATCTGGCTCCGATGGCCCTCTTACAACAGTATAGTGCCCTAAGCGCTTTACTGGCTCTTTCGTGAATGTTGGCTTTCCAACTAAGCTTAGAGTCAAGTATGAGACCTAAGTATTTGGTCTGGTTACTTAACTGTAGGGTTACTCTCTCCAGTCTGGGTGGAGTAAAGTTGGGAATTTTGTATTTTCTTGTGAAGAGCACCACTTCCGTCTTACTGCGATTAATGCTCAAGCCACATTCTTTGCTCCATCTAGAGAGCATTCCTAAAAAGGGAGTGATTTTGTCTGAAAGGACGTTGAGGAATTTGCCTGAAGCCGTGATTACAAGGTCATCCGCATATTCGATGACTTTACAGCCTGCCTCCTCCAACTTTATAAGCAGTGAATTTACAACGAGATTCCAGAGTGTCGGAGAGAGAACCCCCCCTTTTGGGTGTTCCCCTGATGACACTCCTACTCACTTGCGATTCACCAATGGAGGATGAAATAATCCTGTTTGAAAGTAGGCTTTCAATGACTCTCGTGATACAGGGATTCATATCAAGGTCACGTAGGGCGCGTATTATTGCATTCGGACAGACATTATTAAATGCCCCTTCAATATCCAGAAATACACACAGGGTGTATTCCTTGTATAGAAGGGACCATTCAATTTGTTGTATCAGGGAGTGGAGAGCAGTCTCCACCGATTAACCCTTTGTATAGGCGTGTTGGGCTGAAGACACTTTGTCAGAATTAAGGTTTACCTTGATTTGGTAATCCACGATTCTCTCAAAGGTCTTCAGCGGGAAGCAGGTCAGACTAATTGGCCTAAAATCATTCGGCCTGGCATGAGAAGTTTTCCCTGCCTTGTGAATGAAGACCACCTGTGACCTGCATCAGCGTTTGGGTATATATGCCATCTTCATACATGCTTCAAAGATGGCTTTAAGCCAAGGTACTGCCCTTGCTAGGGTATGTTGCAAATCTGCTGAGATAATGCCATCCGGCCCAGGAGATTTTTAAGATTCAAAGGGATTATTGGCCCACTGTACTTGCCTGTAGGTGATCAAGTATGCAGAAGCAGTCTGGCACGCAGGATGGACCCGTGCGGGGTTCTCACCCGGTTCCAGATAGCTTCCCGGAAAATGTGTGTCGAGGAGAGTCTCCAGTGTGTCTGTGGTAGACACCGTCCAAGTACCGTTTGATTTTTGAATGCTGCTCATACATCTAGGCATTGAGCTCAAAACTTTGCGTAGTCTATTGGTCTTCGCGGCGCTCTCTACTTTGTCACAGAAAGCCCTCCAGGAGACCCGCTTCGCTTTTCTTACGGCATATTTGAACACTCGGAGACTGTCTTTATAAAGTGACCATGATGCGGTCGATTTTGCTTCGTTGAAGCGTTTTCTACAAACGCTACGAAGATTACCAATTTCCGCATTACACCAAGGGGGTTTTGGGTTTCCCATAGGCTTACTATCAGAGCATGCATAAGTGGTTGCGGTTTTATACGCGGAGGTGAAAGTTTCCAGAGCCATATCTAACTCATTAGCGTCTGTGATACCGGGAGGAGTACTACCCAGTTTCCCTTCCACAGTAGCTGAATTTCGCCCAGTTGGTACGCCTTCTATTGACAAAGGATACCCTGTTTGGAATACTTGGCAAGTTAATATTAAAAGTAATGTATCTATGGTCCGAGAGAGAACAATCAGATGATGCTCTCCATTCAGATATAAGGTGAGAGCCTTGGTCACTGACAAGAGTGATATCAAGAACTTCCCTGCGGTTACTGGTTATAAAAGTTGGTTCAGTTCTCCTGTTAGCTACATAGAGGTTCTTACTTAATGTTGAGTATCAGATTAATGTATATACCGCCTAAGATTAATAGTGTAGATACCGCTTAAGGTCATATGTTGTGAAGCACAATCGATAAATGAAAACCAATAAAGGCACTTCCTGTTTAACCGACAGCCAAGATAGCACAATTGGCGACGAAATAAAATAAGGATACTATTATCTTAAAATTATGACGACATCACCAGAGGACTTGAGTATTTTTAATAACTCGCAAATTGTAAACACTACTATGCACGCGTCTACGATGCCAGAATTTGTGTCAAACGAAAATTTTCAACTTTGGCATGAACGTTTGCAAATGCATTTTGTTGAAATCGTATGCACTAGTGAATGTGGAAAAATTTCCACACTTCTTAAAAGTATTGGCGCGGAAGCATATGGAGTTCTACATAGTATATGCAGTCCTGAGATTCCCAGTCAGAAAACGTATCAAGAGTTAGTAGATATACTATTGTCTCACTACATGCCACCTGTCATCATATTCCGGGAGCGAAAACGGGAGATTCTGAAACAACGTGAAAATGGGAGATTCTGAAACAATCGCTTCTTGGTTTCCAAAGGTAAAGAAATTATCAATTAACTGCAAGTTTGGTACATCGCTGGAGAAAATCGTCATGGATAAATTCATTATGGAGCTACCTTCGAAAATTTTTGAGAAATTCTGTGAGGAGGATGAGTCACTAACACTGCAATCAGCATTCAAGAAGGCCATGATTTTGGAAACTAAATACCGGAGTCAAACATCATCCAGTGAGGTTATGTATGTTCGCTCGCAGAGTAATAGTGATTCCACAAAGAACGGAAAAAGCAGCAGCAACAACACAAATCAACGAAATAGCGGCAAAGGAAAGAATAGCAAAGCTAAGGGACGAAAGCCGAAAATCGCTTGCACTCATTGTGGATGGAAAAACCACACATCAGATAACTGCAAGTTTCGTACAGCCACGTGTCATTCGTGTAATGAGAAGGGTCATTTGGCCAGTATTTGTTCAAAAAGGAAAGACAATGAGGTTAAGTTTATTGGAAATGAAAATTCTTCTGATGATTTGTGTATTTACAGTATAGATGCAAAATGTGATTCTGCGCTTTCGGTCCTGAACAATAATAACTGCTATGAGCTGTCTGTTACAATCGATGGGAAGTATTTTAATGCTGTGTGCGACACTGGTGCTCCATGTTCATTAATGTCAAGTAAAGTTTTTGATGAGCAGTTTAATAGAAGTATTCTTCAACCGTGCGGAACACCCTTCACTGGTTATGGAGGTGAATTATTAAAAGTCTTGGGTGAGTTCAGACCACAAGTAAAATTTAGTGGATACGAAACCAAGTGTAAGATAATCGTTACAAATGCCGATCGACCAACATTGTTGGGTAGAGATTTTCTACGCAGTTTTGGATTTGAACTAGTACAAACAAAAAAAGGGGATTTGATAACTAGTAAAAACGACATTTTTTTAATATCACGCGGTTCATATGAAGAAATAGTTTCTTCAATAAAATCTGAATTTGATGAGATTTTTAGAAATGGTTTAGGTTGTTATACTGGGAGTAAAATCAGTCTTCCAATCGTAGAGGGTGCCACACCAATTTTTTGTAAGCCAAGACCAATTCCTTTTGCTTAGCGCGATGATATCGAGAAACAATTAAATGAATTAGTTAAATCTGGAATGTTAGTACCTTGCGACAATTCAGAATGGGGAACACCCTTGGTGCCAATTTTGAAGTCTAACGGTAAAATTCGTATTTGTGGCGATTACAAAACAACAATTAATAGGTATTTTAAAAATTGTAATTATCCATTGCCAAGAATTGAGCAAATTTTTGCATCAATGCAGGGTGGCACAATATTCACAAAGCTCGATCTCTCTAACGCTTATAACCAGCTCGAATTAGATGAAGAGTCTCAGAAACTTTGCACTTGGAGCACACATATAGGAATTTTTCGCATGACAAGGTTACCGTTTGGTATAAAAACCGCGGCGTCAATCTTTCAAAGAACAATTGAAAACCTTTTAAACAAATTTAATCATGTGTTTTGTTATCAAGATGACATTGTCATCTCAGGAGAAAACTTCTCTGAGCACTTAAAAATTTTAAAGCAAGTTTTAGACAAATTTCAATCCGTTGGCTTAAGGCTTAATATGAATAAATGTGAATTTTTCAAAAATAAAATTACATATTTGGGCTTTAATATTGATAAAAATGGGCTAACGAATAATCAAGATCGTGTCGAAGTGGTATTGAAGGCTCCACGGCCTGGCAATGTTTCTGAACTCAGAGCTTTTATTGGCTTAGTGAACCAACATTCTAAGTTCATACCGAATTTCGCACAAAAGATGCTACCGCTTTACCATTTGTTAAGGAAAAATGTACAGTATAAATGGACTCATGATTGTGAAGAGGCTTACAGACAGATGAAAGCTGACATATGTTCAGATCGTGTTCTGACTCATTTCAATCCAAAACTTCCAATAGTTTTGTCAACAGATGCGTCCAATTCTGCGATCGCCGGAGTTCTTTCTCACATTTCTGAAAATTGTATTGAAAAGCCAATAGCTTACGTTTCTAGAGCATTAAATAATGCTGAAAGGAATTACAGCACAATTGAAAAGGAAGCGTTAGCGATTGTTTTTAGTGTTACGAAGCTTAAACAGTATTTGCTCGGGATTCATTTTGTACTGAAAACAGATCATAGACCTTTGCGAACAATTTTTGGCGAGCATAAGGGAATTCCAGCAATGGCTGCATCACGTATTCAAAGATGGGCGTTCACGCTCTCAGGGTTTGATTATGAAATAAAACACGTCAAAGGTAGTGAAAATAGAGCTGACAGTTTGTCACGAATGGCTCAAAATGAGACAGTGGGTATTGTTGAGGAGTCAAATTACCTAAATTATGTTGGCTTCTTAAATCCCATGCACATCAATTACAAGAGTGTTGCAATCGAAACTCGAAGGGATCCAATTTTATCAAAAGTAGTTCATGGTGTCTTGAATGGAACTTTGGACAACATGGAAGGGCAGGAATTTGCACCTTTTAGATCTAAATCCGTAGAGCTGACTGTTTAGTCAAATTGTCTTTTGTGGGGTTATCGCACTGTAATACCTGTAAAGCTTAGAAAATATATTTTAGAAACTCTGCATGATTTTCATTTAGGAATGTCTAAATGCCAAAGTTAGATGCTGAAATTGAGGCTTTGGTAAAAAGTTGTCATTCATGTCAGGCCTTACAAGCTAGTCCTGAAAAGTCAACATTAATTAACTGGTATCCTACAAATGCTGTTTGGCAACGCATTTATGTCGATTTTGCTGGCCCTGTTAAAGGATATTATCTCTTTATCATTATTGATTCATTTTCAAAGTGGGTAGAAGTTTTTGAAACCAAAGAGATTTCGTCATCGTTCGCTATTAGTAGACTTCGCGAAACATTCTGCCGATTCGGCTTGGTCAACACGCTAGTCAGTGATAATGGCCGTCAATTCACCTCTAGTGAGTTTAAAAATTTTATGGATCAAAATGGCATTAAACATATATTTACTGCCCCTGGGCATCCGGCTACTAATGGCCAAGCAGAGAATTTCGTCAAAACTCTAAAAAAATCTCTTTATGCGAATTTAAATAGAAATCCTAGTGAAGACGTCAAAACTACTTTATGCAGATTTTTACTTGATTATCGCATAACGGAGCATTGCACCACTAGGGAGTCTCCTGCAAAAATATTATTAGGCAGGGAACTCAAATCTCGTTTTAGTGTACTGAAACCACCAGTTACGAAAACAATTATTGAAAATTCACAACATGATACAAGTAGAAGGTATAAGGGTAAGAGAAATGAGAAGTTCATGGTTGGTGAAAACGTTTATATTCGTAACTATAGTAACCCAAATAAAGCAAGTTGGTCTTCTGCAGTTGTAGAGAAAGTACTTGGTCCACGAAATTATACTTGTCGGTTCACTCACAATAGTCGTAGCATAAAGCGACATGTCAATCAAATTTGGTCATCAACAAACCGTGAAAATAATTATGAAGAATCAAATCAAAATTCAAATGATATTGCGCAACCAGTACACACTGAGCATCTTCCTATGGATTCTCACGGGGATAAACAGCAGCAATATCAACCAAATGTTATTGGCGAAAGCAATGAAAATGTGAATAGAGGTAGACCTAATCAGAGAGTTGCTTCCATTAAAGCGATGGAAAAGATACAGAACAGTTATGGAAAGAATATGAAATAATTGTTATTCTATTTGTATCTACACATAAGATAATGTAAAGTTATTGAACTATCGAATTTATGAAATTGAATTATGAATTTTAGAAATTATGATGCATTTAATTATTGAATTATTTGATTAGTCAAGTTGTTAAACTTTGTGTCAGCAACTCTTTAGAGAAAAGTGTTGTTGAGTATCAGATTAATGTATATACCGCCTAAGATTAATAGTGTAGATACCGCTTAAGGTCATATGTTGTGAAGCACAATCGATAAATGAAAACCAATAAAGGCACTTCCTGTTTAACCGACAGCCAAGATAGCACACTTAATATAAAATCAAAAAGTGACTCACCCCGCACATTGATGTCCGAACTGCCCCAAATGTGATGGTGCGCGTTGGCATCCGCGCCGATGATCACCGTCGTACGGTGTCTGTTAGCCTCCGACATCAAGGTCTTTAAGAGGTCGCATGGAGGAGTTGACCCCTGGTCGTGCGCCATGTAGCAAGAGCTTATCCATAGTGACGATCCCCCTAAATGGGTAGCGATCGTCACCATATCCCCATCACAGAACCTTGATAGGACCAATGGATTAAGACTGTTCTTAATAATAATGCAAGAGCGTTGCTTACCTGCACTGGGGGATATCACAGTGTACCCCTTGGTGTTAAGCCCACACACCTTGTTGTGGACTACCCAGGGTTCCTGGATAAGGTAGATGTCCTCCGCTTTTGCCATGAGACGGAGGATTAGGGCTGCAGAGGCAGCTTTTGAGTGGTGAAGGTTAATTTGCAGAACCTTTACCATTTTCATTTCCTGTGATAGGGTTTATGACCGTGCGGTTATGGTCCTCCTCGTCTGACAGAGGGCCATCTTCTTCTTGTTCTGTCTCCAGTGCAAGAATGAAGAGGCCTCCTGCTAGATCAATCGTGGAGGCCACGCTGCAGGTGTCATTAGTGGACATATGATCTCCATCCCTGATGCCCTCAATCTGAGCAGTATCCTTACCAACTCCCTGTTCAACAGCAGTGGAGTCTGATGGGCCGCTTGAGTTGGCTCCTGGTTTATCACCCTTGTAGATACGAAGGGTGGTAGAGCCAAATCCGAAGTTAATTACCCCCTTCGCAGCTTCGATGGGAGCAATTGACTCTTCGTTTAGTATAATGAGCGCCTGCCTGGTACTGCCACTTGGCTCGCTCAATTTGACGACCTTCCAATCGTGTGTTGAAAGGTTGTAGTTGCTGATCTAAAGCAGCTCAGTAACTTCCTCCGGAGAGGATGGTTCCAATGGGATCCACGCCTTGGATCTCGGTCAGTTGGGAATCTGGTCTTTAGTGACCGCCGAAAGCTTCGCTCCCGGCCAGATTTCCCCAAGTTTGGACACCACAATTTTGAAGAGATCCGCCGATCGTTGATCTCCGCATGCGATTAGCTTTACATGCCCCTGATGCCAGCCTGCCTCTCTACATACAGGAGACGGGTCGGCGTTGGCAAGAACTAAATCTTTGTAGACGCGTAACAGAGCCAGCTCCACCTTTTTCTAGTTGACCGGAGAAATTGTGCCGTCACTGCTACTGCCGTCTATAACTGCCCACATAAGACTTTCCTTTGCAAGCTCGCTAAAAGGACGGTTGATCTTAGGCCTATTTGGTATCAATCTAGGCCTTTTGATCCCTTGTAGTATTGGAGGTGGAAGCGTCTCGCCTGAACGTTGACGTTTCTGGGCTGGTCCCTGGAGCTGCGCAGGTGGTGTGGCAACACTCGAACGAGCCCATTCCAGCGGTTTTTTATCCTCCGTAAGTTGCTCCGGGGGGGTCCTTTCGAGCCTATTATTCTACTCGCAGACCTCCTGGTGCGGTAAGCCTGCGTTGATAGGTTGGCCACTTTGGCGCCTGAAGCTGAGGCGTTCGTATGGACCTTAGCAGCTGATCGATCAGACATTAAAGTCGAGGATCTACTGGTGCTTGGCCCTGATGCATCACCCATTTTAGGGTCTTTCGATTTCACATTGCCGCCTGAAGTTTTCGGCGACTGACTGGGCTGAGCAGCACCCTGTCGGATAAGTTTCTTACCCCCCGTCTGGTTGGAGTTGGAAACTCTCTTGGACGGTCCCCCTGATGGGTTGGATGGTCCAGTGGAAGTTGAACCCGAAGGTTTTTGTGGCCCCCCAGATGGGTTGGGTTTGTTTGTTTTTTGTTGTTGTTGTTGTTTGTTGGTCGCTTTGTCCATTCAAAAGGGGTACCCACTCAGAACCGCTATCTCCACTCGTTGTGTGGTCACCCTTCACGATCCCATTGTTATCTTTGCAAGCAGGGACGTGTGCTCAGAGCCGGATCAGGTGCTAATTAGGACGATGTCAACTAAACCCACACGGCCACACACTGTGGCGACGAGTTTTGAACGTATTCTGAGGCCTGCCAAGGTTTTAACGGGACGGAGGCAGATGTGACATTAGCGCAGGAGCCATTTCGCTGGGAGTTCACCCCATCTAACAGGTTGGCTGATAAGTCCCCGGTCTAACAAAGAAAAACAAATTTTTTTGTCAAAATTCGTTTTTATTATTCAACATAGTTCCCTTCAAGAGCGATACAACGATTATAACGACCTTCCAATTTTTTGATACCATTTTGGTAGTACTCCTTCGGTTTTGCCTCAAAATAGGCCTCAGTTTCGGGGATCACCTCTTCATTGCAGCCAAATTTTTTCCCTGCGAGCATCCTTTTGAGTTCTGAGAACAAGAAAAAGTCGCTGGGGGCCAGATCTGGGGAATACGGTGGGAAGGGAAGCAATTCGAAGCCTAATACATGAATTTTTGCCATCGTTCTCAACGACTTGTGGCACGGTGCGTTGTCTTGGTGGAACAACACTTTTCTTCTTCATATGGGGCCGTTTTGCCGCGATTTCGACCTTCAAACGCTCCAATAACGACATATAATAGTCACTGTTGATGGTTTTTCCCTTCTCAAAATAATCGATAAAAATTATTCCATGCCCATCCCAAAAAACAGAGGCCATTACTTTGCCAGCGGACTTTTGAGTCTTTCCACGCTTCGGAGACGGTTCACCGATCGCTGTCCACTCAGCCGACTGTCGATTGGACTCAGGAGTGTAGTGATAGAGCCATGTTTCATCCATTGTCACATATCGACGCAAAAACTCGGGTGTATTGCGAGTTAACAGCTGTAAACACCGCCCAGAATCATCAACACGTTGTTGTTTTTGGTCAAATGTAAGCTCGCGCGGCACCCATTTTGCACAGAGCTTTTTCATATCCAAATATTGATGAATGATATGACCAACACGTTCCTTTGATATCTTTAAGGCCTCTGCTATCTCGATCAACTTCATTTTACGGTCATTCAAAATCATTTTGTGAATTTTTTTGTTTTCGTCGGTAACCACCTCTTTCGGGCGTCCACTGCGTTCACCGTCCTCCGTGCTTATTTCACCGCGCTTGAATTTTGCATACCAATCAATTATTGTTGATTTTCCTGGGGCAGAGTCCGGAAACTCATTATCAAGCCAAGTTTTTGCTTCCACTGTATTTTTTCCCTTCAGAAAACAGTATTTTATCAAAACACGAAATTCCTTTTTTTTCCATTTTTTTCACAATAACAAAAGTTGCTTCACAAAAGACGCTCTATCTCACAAACTAATTGACTTACAGACGTCAAATTTTGACACGAATCATTTGAAGGTTGCCACTATATAAAAATAATATGCATTTTATGCTAGCGACGCCATCTATGTGTCAGACCGGGGACTTATCAGCCAACCTGTTTCTCAGGTCCCACAATGACACATCCACTAGCACCAGTGCGTCTGTTCCAGATCGTTAAATTTGATTTTCACAATTAAAGTGATTATCGGGGAAAGGCTTTAGTTTATTCGTCCTCATGCTAGACAATGGCGGAGTGTTCCCGTCTCGCCTGGCTTATTCTTAGCTTCCGTGCTCCCCTAACGACCTTGCCGATATGGGTGTACCTGCCGGCATCGCTCGAAGGTTCATCGCATTTACTGAGCCTCCTCACCGTGACAAGGTGGTAATCCCCGAGAAGGTGAGTCACTAATGAAAGTGGAAAAACGTTGACGAAGCTTGTCTAGGGTCCCAGATGAATCTAACCCAAACTCCTCGCAATATAAGATCAAGTCTTCCTTTCGTACTTTATATATCCACCCAAAGTGTAACTTTGTTTTTTGTTTTGGGACTTCGAGGGTATCTTTGCTTGTACCACTAGAAATATGCTGGACCTCAGAGGTCGAAGTCTGTCCTGTACTATCACCTTGTTGTCCCTTGCCACTCTCTTGATTTTTGTCTGTTGTGAGTCTCTGCTCGGGCGCCATTGTAATGGACTCTTTTCGTATATGCCGGGGTACTTACTCAGCCGAGTGACCAGAATCCAGTTCTTACAATTATTTATAATAGAAGGATCACGACGTAGACGTTACAAGTAGATGTTTATTTATAAAAGAGAGGAGGTGCTTCTTTAAGGCAGCAAGTTGGCAAGGTTACACGAAGATATTATTTACTTTGTTCCCTTATCTTAACTCCTACTCTTAAATACTCTCAAATACAGCTCGACCTATTCGTTATGTACCTGGGGCTTAATTCGAAAGGAAAGAACTACGAAATGTTCACCGTGCGTGACGTTTGCCAGGTCCGAAGTTTGCCGTGTGTGACGTTTGCCGGGTACGGTACCTCCCAGCTTGGGTAGACAAACAGCGAAACTAAAACTAACTTTGAGCCGCCCGTGAACCAAAAAAAAACTGCGTATAGTCGTATGTCACTTCAAAAGGTCGACGAATGCTCTGTACCCGTGCAAAGAGGATATAGACCGAACATTGCACGAATTTCGTCGATGGAAATTGTCGAAGGTCAGTGCCAAGTTCTACCAATGTGATGTACACGTGTAAAGAGGATACGTTGTACGATTATTGTCGATGAGGGGGGTCAAGTGTCTCTGCGAAATGTCTACGAAGGTCTATGAACGAGATGTACACGTGCAAAGAGGATATAGACCGAACAGTGCACGAGTACTGACAATGAAAGTGTCAAATGTCGATGCAAAAATGTCTTTGAATGAGGTGAACACGTGCAAAGAGGATATAAACCGAGCATTGCACGAGTACTGTCAATGAAAATGTCGAATGTCGATGCAAAAATGTCTATGAATGAGGTGTACACGTGCAAAGAGGATATAGACCGAACATTGCACGGGTACGGTAAATGAAAGTGTCGACGATAAACACAAATGAATGGCGAGGAAAAAACACTACGGAAAAACACGTGTAGCTTACCAAGCACGCGAGTATACCCACCCCTCTGCGCACTATGCTTTGAGCTGGCGTCGGTTGCTTGTGTGTGGTTGCGGTGATAAAATTAACAGCTTTCCGTCTTCGGCGTAGTCGTTGCTGCGCACTATGCTTTGCGTCGGCGTCGGTTGCTTGTGTGTGTCGTTGCGGTGATGAAGTTAACAGCTTTCCGTCTTCGGCTTAGTCGTTGCTGCGCTTGTCTAATCGTACGATGTGCTTTGGTCGCGAGAAAAATACAATTGACTCACGGCAAGCACTCTTCACGCTTTTTATCTCGTTTCAACCGCTGACGTTGGTATGGTGTTGCGCGTAGTAAATCGATATATAGATCGATTGTTGCTGTCACATGAGCTTATGGGGCCCACGCACGGTGTATTGTCGGGATTCCTACTATGCAAACAAAGCTTCCTAATTGAAATTTATAGAACACTAAAAAAAATATAAATTATGTGGGTCGCCTTATGATATAAGAAAACGAAATACTATCATTTCATTTAAAACTTACAGCTAGGAAAAAAAATTTAATTCGATTTTTACTTATGCTCTAGGAAAAACAAAATATTAAATTTCTTTACGACTTACAGCTAGAAGGAATTTAATTCGGTCTGACTTATGATCTACAAAATAAAATTAATATCGATTCATTTCTGACTAATGGCTAGAAAATTTAATTTGGGTTCGACTTAGAGACTACAACTGCAAAATGGAAAAAAATAAACTATTCAATACTTAAGAAAATGTAGGTCATCACAAACTAAGTACTTAAAACTTTAAATTAAAATTTTGAAATTTTCCATTTGACGAGCGCGTCAAAGTAAACGCATTATAAATGGATTAAAAACATTTCAAGGTTGGTAACCCAGAATATATATCTTTATTAATTAAATTTTTTTTTTATTTTTTTATTTTATTCTTGTAGATTAATCAGCTCTCAACTTTCTGCAAATCACAGAATGAAACATCTCTGTCATGGCTGTCTTCAATACACCTTATCCAAGGAACGATTAGAAGCTCATAAATTGGCATGTAATCATGTCGTAACAAAGCTGCCAGACGAGGACAATAAAATTCTACAGTTTCGTGCTCAAAAAAAGCAACTAGATTTACCTTTTGTTATTTACGCCGATTTTGAGTGCATTTTGGAAAATATAAATATTAAAGAATCGAAGAAAGTTGTAAGCACTAAGCATCATAAGCCAATGGCATTCGCTTATTTTATTAAATCTAAATTTTATGAAAGTTTGAATAAGTTAAGGATCTATACGGGAGAGGATTGTGTTGAAGTGTTAAGAAAGAAATTAGTAAATGACTGTAAATTTCTTTATAGCAATTATTTAAGTGTTTGTAAACCAATGAATTCTCTTACAAAAGAGCAAATGAAAAACTAAGTGGAGAGTTCAATATATCAGATCTGTAATGAAGATCTTACTAATGATCGAGTTGCAGATCACTGTCGTTTTACTGGAGATTTTCGTGGAGCAGATCATTCAGAATGTAATTTGAAATATCAGTTATAGAAATTTATTCCAGTTTTCTATCATATTTTTTCCGGCGTCGACTGTCATTTGTTTGTAAAAGAACCCACTTCCATTCCCGGAGACATAAGAGTAATTCCACTCAATAAAAAGCTTTACATTTCACTATCGAAATACACTCCAATGGAGGATAATCTCAAGAATGAACGCATGGAAATTCGTTTTGTAGATTCCAATAGATTCATGACAGCAAGCTTAGAAAGCTTAGCTTAAAACTTGCGATCTGAAGATTTTCACGAACTCAGATCAATGTATCCCAACACTGAACAGTTTTCTTTACTTAAAAGAAAGGGTGTCTTTCCCTATGAATATTTATATTCAAAGATATCTTAAAGATAATCAACATATTAAATAATAGTGAGTGTTCTATTGAGAACTATAGTCATGCTGTAAATGTATGGAATACATTAAATTGTCAATCATTGGAAGACTACATGGTTCTCTATTTCAAAACCGATGTATTTCTCCTAACCGATATCTTAGAAAACTTTCGAAAGATATTTAAAAGTATCTTTGATTTGGATCCTTGTCAATACATAACTCTTCCGGGCTTATCTTTGGATGCAATGTTGAAATCAACAAAAATAGAACTCGAACTATTTACAGATATAAGTATGTATAATTTCGTTAAAAAAGGAAACAGAGGTGGTATTGTTCAATGTTCAAAACGACATTCTAAAGCCAACAACAAATATTTGCCTGATTTTGATTCCACCAAAACATCTGAATATATTGTATACTTAGATGCGAATAACTTGTATGGTTGGGAAATGTCTCAGAACCTACCTACTGGAGAATTTCAATGGATAGAAGACATTGAAAGTTTTAATATTTTTGAAATAGATTCAGAAGCTTCATATGGGTATATTTTAGAAACAGATTTAGATTATCCCCAAGGAATTCATGATTATCATAATGATTTTCCTTTTTGTGTGGAAAATAAAAAAGTTAGTGGTTCAAGGACATCGAAACTAATAACAGACTTAACAAATAAACGAAATTATGTCAGAGTGCTACAACAATTTATTAAGAATGGAATGAAACTAATAAAAGTTCTTAGAGTTTTAAAGTTTAAACAGTCACCTTTGTTAAAGAGCTACATTGACTAAAATACTCATCATAGAACGCTTTCTAAGAGTGATTTTGAGATAATTATACCCAGCGTAAGCGGGGTATATTAGTTTTGTGCGAATCTTGTAACAGGGAGAACTAAGCTCCGGAGATATAGACATATATATTAGGTGTAGTAAAAAGAAATCCATTATTTTTGCATTAAATTGAGGGCTTTATTTAAGATAGTTAGAATGACCCGATTTAGGTCAAATATGCGCCGTTTTGTTCGATAACTTGTTGCCATTTTAAAGGTAATTTCATTATGCCTCTCTCATAGAAGCCCTCGTTCCTATTAGCAAAAACTTGAGACAGTCGAATTTCAGAAGCCTCTCTTGAAGCGAATGTTTCACCAGCAAAATTGTTCGCCATGGACAGGAACAGATGGTAATCACTTGGTGCCAGGTCCGGACTATAAGGTGGATGCAGAAGAACCTCCCAACCAAACTCCCGGAGCTTCTGGCGAGTCACTATCGATGTGTGTGGCCTGGCGTTGTCCTGATGGAACACAATTCCTCTCCTATTGGCCAAAGCTGGCCGCTTATGGGCGATTGCTTCCTTCAGACGGTCCAATTGTTGACAGTAGAGTTCCGAGTTAAGAGTTTTGCCGTATGGGAGCAGCTCATAGTAGATAATTCCCTGCCAATCCCACCAAACACACAGCAAAACCTTCCTGGCCGTCAATCCTGGCTTGGCCACCGTTTCCGCCGGTTCACCGTGTTTCGACCACGACCGTTTTCGCTTGACGTTGTCGTAAGTGGCCCACTTTTCATCACCAGTCACCAACCGCTTCAGAAATGGGTCGATTTTGTTGCGGTTCAGCAGCGATTCGCAGATGGAAATTCGGTCTATGAGGTTTTTTTGCGTTAACTCGTGTGGCACCCATACATCGAGCTTCTTTGTGTATCCAGCCTTATTCAAATGGTTCCAAACTGTTTTTTGTGCAATCTTTAGCTCTTTTGCAATCGAAACAGTGCTAACATGACGGTCGGACTCGATAATTTCCATGATTTTATCGACATTTTCGACAATTGGCCTTCCAGTGCGTGGTGCATCCTTGACATCGAAGTTACCGGAACGGAATCGACGAAACCAAAATTGCGCATGATTGGCTGTTACAGTATCAGGTCCATAAACGCTATTCACATTTTCAGCCGCCTGGCTTGCGTTTTCTCCCTTATCGAAGAAAAACTGTAAAATGTAGCGAATTTTCTCTTTGCTGATGTCCATCTTTGACAAGCTCTCAAACAAAACTGAATCAATCAATCAAAAAAGTGTCAAAAAAGCTTTTTTAGTAGGAACTGTCATCTTTCTAATGCCCCCTAGCACAACACGATCGGACTTATACAACGCGAGATGCAGATAAATAACGCCATCTATTAGAAAAATAATGGATTTCTTTTTACTACACCTAATATATAGAAATGATCAGGATCAAAAACTGAATCGATTTAGACATGTCCGTCTGTCCGTCCGTCCGTGGTCGAATCTCCTCCGAAACGGATGGACCAATCAAGTCGAAATTTGGCACACAGGTATATCGGGATCCGAGTATGTTCCTAAGTAAAAATGGGAGATATCCGCCCACTGCCACGCCCACAAATGAATATAATGTGTTTTCAGTAAAATGCTTGTAACTTGCGAACCACTCAACACATTCCATTGATATTTGGTGTACTGGTAAACTACAAAAAGGGACATATCCTGGGAAAAATGGACGCCGCCTTCCGTGATCCACGCCCACAAATAAGCCCACAAACAAGGGCTTATCGTAACTTATGAAGTAAAAGGCGTAGAAGCTTCAAATTCGCAACATAGGTTGACCAAGGCAAATGAAAGGTGTAGGAAAAAAATGTATATGGCCCGCCCACTGCCACGCCCACAAATGGAGATTTTTCGTAACTTCCGAATTAATAGGCGTAGACGCTTCAAATTCGACACATAGGTTGGCCAAGGCAAATGAAAGGTGTAGGGGAAAAATTTAACTGGCCCGCCCCCTGCCACGCCCACAAATGAAGATTTTTTGTAACTTCCGAAGTAAAAGGCGTATAAGCTTCAAATTCGCAACATAGGTTGACCAAGGCGAATAAAAGGTGAAGGGAAAAAATTTATGTGGCCCGCCCACTGCCACGCCCACAAATGGAGATTTTTCGTAACTTCCGAATTATAGGCGTAGACGCTTCAAATTCGCCATAGGTTGGCCAACGCAAATAAAAAGGTGTAGGGGAAAAATTTAACTGGCCCGCCCCCTGCCACGCCCACAAATGAAGATTTTTTGTAACTTCCGAAGTAAAAGGCGTATAAGCTTCAAATTCGCAACATAGGTTGACCAAGGCGAATAAAAGGTGAAGGGAAAAAATTTATGTGGCCCGCCCACTGCCACGCCCACAAATAGAAAATTTTCGTAACTTCCGAATTAAAAGGCGTAGTAGCTTCAAATTCGCAACATAGGTTGACCAAGGCGAATGAAAGGTGTATGAACAAAAATTTATGTAGCCCGCCCACTGCCACGCCTAAAAATTGAAAATAATGTAACTTCCGTCTAGAAAATCGTTAAAACTTCAATTTCAAAACAAAGGCTTACTACGATGTATTGATGTTTTTTTTGTTAGACTTCCATACCTACGAATAGATATTTTATTAGGCCAAGCAACCGTAGAGGTCTTGAGGTCAAATAGTAGGCTTACCTTGAAAATAAAACTATGGTTAGGATGGAAGGGTTGTATTCCGTAGTATTTACGAACATAGAGTTTCTGTTTTCAATGTTTTTTCTCATTTTTGGATATGCATTGAAGATGCTTTGATGTGGGTCCCAAAAATTTTGGAAAGGTTTTGAAATTGGGTGGGTGAATTAAATGAATTAAATAAATAGTCGTATTCATTTAAACTTTCACTATTATATTTTTTATACATAGTCGATCCATACAATGTTGTTTCAATTCCAAATGCAATTTCACTTAGAATTCATTACTTAAATATATGTACCGCAAGACTTAGATGAAATGCTGTGCATGCTTCAACAGTGGTGCCAGCTTCGCCCTTTTCATGCTACAGCTAGCGCTTAATAGATGAACACAATGTGCTAATATTTATTTGGTGCGACGCTAAAGTACCAAGGAGTTGGCATCACTGTGCTCAAATTTTTGCAGATCTCCAAAATTTATGCAATGGTTTTAAGTAATTAAGCAAGTTCAACGACCACATGACATTTACTAGAGTGCGTTTGACAAAACCCACTATATCGCAGCCATAAATTATGCGATATACAAAACGATTAAATAAATATATATCTATATACTTTTTATACCCAGCGTAAGCGGGGTATATTAGTTTTGTGCAAATCTTGTAACAGGGAGAATTAAGCTCCGGAGATATAGAAAAATATATATAGAAATGATCAGGATAAAAAACTGAATCGATTTAGACATGTCCGTCTGTCCGTCCGTCCGTCTGTCCGTCCGTCCGTGGTCGGATCTTCTCCGAAACGGTTGGACCAATGAAGTCAAATTTTGGCACACAGGTATATCGGGATCCGAGTATGAACCTTAGTAAAAATGGGAGACATCCGCCCACTGCCACGCCCACAAATGAATTTATTGTGTTTTCAATAAAATGCTTGTAACTTGTGAACCACTCAACACATTCAATTGATATTTGGTGTGCTGGTAAACTACGAAAAGGGACATTTTTTGGCAAAAAATGGACGCCGCCCTCCACGAGCCACGCCAACAAATAAGCCCAAAAATAAGGTCTTATCGTAACTTCCGAAGTAAACGGCGTAGAAGCTTCAAATTCGCAGCATAGGTTGACCAAGGCAAATGAAAGGTGTAGGAACAAAAATTTATTTAGCCCGCCCACTGCCACGCCCACAAATAGAGAATTTTCATAACTTCCGAAGTAAAAGGCGTAGAAGCTTCAAATTCGCAACATTGGTTCACCAAGGCGAATGAAAGGTGTAGGAAAAAAATTTTTGTGGCCCGCCCTCTGCCACGCCCACAAATGAAGATTTTTCGTAACTTCCGAATTAAAAGGCGTAGAAGCTTCGAATTCGCAACATAGGTTCACCAAGGCGAATGAAAGGTGTAGGGAAATAATTTATGTGGCCCTCCCATTGCCACGCCCACAAATAGAGAAGCAAAACATAGTGCGCTCATAATGTCGGGACGCTGGGTATTTCAAAGTCGGGCGTGACCGACTTTAGCTTTCTTACTTGTTTTTTTTTTAAATTACTCAACAATTCGGTTTACGGTAAAACTATGGAAAATGTAGATAAAAGGAAAAACATAAAAATTGTGAGTCAATGGGAAAGTAGAGGACGAATTTAGGTGCTCGTGCTCTTAAAGCTCATCCAACATTTCACAGCGGTAAACATTTCAGCGACTCTATTATGGCATTCAGACGGCATCAAATTCCCGAGATTTCAGCACTTTTGAGGATTTCAGCCGATATCCAGTCGAAATCCAACGGATTTCCCATACAAATGAATGTCAAATGAAATCCGCTCAGAAATTGGATTTCAACGAAATCCCAAGAGAAATCCGGAACAAACTGAATGCAACTCTGTGTTTTTCGATATCAATCGAAGAAATGCTGCAACACTACTGTCCAATTTTGAAAAAACCAAAGTAAACAAATAGGCAATGCTGCCACACGCAAACGAAAAATTCCCTACAAACTAAACCAAAATAGTTTTTTTCAGAACGAAACCGTTATCGAAACCATAATCATTTCATAACCAAAACCATAACCCGAACGTTATTTGTTTCATTTGCACGCCCTGGTTATGATTATTATGTCCTGCAGATTGTGATGCTATGAGTAGTCGTAAACGATTAACCAGTTCATTTGGGTCATCCCAATATATATAGTTGATTGGATTCAAATTTAAATTCGTTAAACCAAATCCTTCTTTCTTCACATCTAAGTTCGAGTTTGACCCTTTACTCTCCACATCTTTGATTAAAAATTGAATAATGTTTAGACACTTGGGTCCTTTGTTTCCACTGAATTGACCACGAGATGTATTCTACATGTAGAATCCAAAATATTTATACCCTTGTCTCCTTTTGCTAAACGTTTTTCGAGTTTAGTTCCCGGTCCACAAAACCGATAGCCTGGTAAATGAAGTTCAATTGGCAGTTTATTAATAAGGTTATTTATTAATCCTTGTCCAACGGCTTAACGTTTACGACTTAAAAGTTTTTTGCTGCTAACAAGCATTTATAAATTATTGTTTGTTTGTATAACACGCAAATCAACGGTCAAAAGCGTTTTAAACAAACAAGTATAAAAGGAGTCGCTTTCAACTGTCGTTGCGGTGCAAAAAAAAAAATTTGACTACGAAATATGGATTTCAAACGCTTTTTATCCTTTCAGGATTCAGTAGGCAATTCAGTACCGTGTCGGGTTCGCTTTAAATACCATTGATATTCACAGCACAAAACTAAAGGCGTTGTGAATACGCATTTACACGTTAAGAAATTTCGATATTTTAGAGTCAGACTCACAAACAAATGTTTTAAGAAAATTAAGTAAGTAGAGAAAGACGTAAGAAGAAAAGAGACGGTGTTTGTATATTCTTCATACTTCAATCAATGCTTCCCTTTCTTTCCCATGTATTCAAATGGGATAATTTCGAAATATGTTTCAGAAATCTGACCCCCGCGCCTGGCCTGCAAAATATGTTTTTCATTATCGATATGTCTTAACGTAGAAATGCGTACACACCTTATTTATTATGTTTGTGCCAAAAATCTTAAAGCTTCTAAAAGGTGCATCCTTGGCTGAATTTAGGACATGGCGTAAGATGTGTCTATTTGTTTATAAACGGCATTTACTATGTTTACACGACCCGCTAGATACGTGTTCACTCGACACACTTAAGTCTATCTGCCTCTGTTTGCCCACACGACTTTTACTGGTGGCAAAAAAAGACATATAGTTTTAAACGTGTCGAATAAGTACGTATCAAGTGGTCATGTAAACATAGTATGTAATTGAGTCACATAAACATTGACTGAATGAGTCAGTTAATTGTTTTAGTGAAAAAAGCACGTGTTCGGCACACCGACACATGAAGAGAAATGTATAGGCAACCGGTTTCGGTGTTTCGGTTTTGGTTCGGGAACAGGTTTCAAAAGAAACGAAATATCGGTTTCGGTTTTATTTCGGTTAAGAAAATAAACCGGTTAAAATCGGTTACGGTTTCGGTTCCGGTTACACGCCCTGATCATAACAACGAAATTATTTCAATTGAAGAGCTTAAAGAAGCTCACATAATTGAATGAAAACTCGACGAAAAATAAAAAAATGAGCGTGGAAAAATTCGGTCGATACAATAACAATACATCCAAGTCAAAAAGTTTTAATACGGAATTGACTCTAAGCGCTAGCAGAGATCACAGCTTCAACGGTCATTTTAAACGCATCAGAAATCTTAAAGATCCAATAGTTAAGGGCGACGCTGCAACGCAAAATTTTGTAATTCTAAGTCTTGATGCGTATCGAACTGAATTTCAGGATTCAATTAAAGCTTATGAAAGTCGACGTAATAAAAAAATTGAAACCGTTAATGAAAAAATTAAATCTATTGAACGCGATATTGATGAGAGGTTTAAGGTGTATATGGAATATGTTGAGAAGCGTTTAGAACGTACGGAAAATGTTTCATTTTCAATGATTTCTAATCAAAACATTATTCAAAAACCAAACCAAAACCACACAATACCATCTTCAAGATGAGTCGATATCAAATAGTTGAGGAGCTCCATCGACAGGCACGACGAAATTTTAGACGAAGAGCTGTTATAACCAAAGATATTGATGTTCTTTGGCAAGCTGATTTAGTGGAAATGGGTAATTACTCTACATTCAACAAAGGCTATCGCTACCTACTCACAATCATTGACACTTTCTCCAAATATGCCTGGACCGTTGCGATAAAGTCGAAAACAGCTCCTGATGTTACCAAAGCAATGAAAAGTGTATTTGAATGCGGTCGAAAACCTAAAAATTTGCAAACAAATGATGGGAAGGAATTCTTCAATAAAGAGTTTCAACTTTTAATGAAACAAAACAAAATAAATCACTACTCTACCTATAGTGTAATGAAAGCATCGATAGTTGAACGATTTAATCGCACTTTGAAAAATATGATGTGGAAGGGCTTCAGTAATCGCGGTTCTTACAAATGGATTGATGAATATCAAAAATTGACTAAAGAGTACAATGGAAAAGTGCACAGAACAATAAAAATTGCACCCAATAAAGTGAATTCTTTAAATACAGCAACAGTTCTAAAAACGATTTACAACCGTGTGAAAGTCTATAATACGCCCAAATTTCATGTAAACGATTACGTTCGAATAAGCAAATATAATCATGTTTGTTAAATCGTTTTATATTATATTGAAATCATTAGAATTTATCGTCAATTTAAATTTATTGCTAAAAGAAATATTAATTTTTAATTGTTAAGTTGTACATATTGAATTTGAAACGCACATGAAGTGTTGTTATGTTTCCAGTCTAAACTCTCTTTAATTGTAACCAAATGGAATTAAGTACTTAAGAATTGATCATCACTAGATGACAAAATCTCTCCAAAAAAGAAAAAGAGAGAAGAAAAGAAACGCTAGAACTAGCTGTATGAAATAAAGCGATTCGCATTGTAGCATTTGAACTGAAACAACGTGTTTTCTGTGCAAGCGAGTTAGTGAATTTCAATTTAAATTTTTCCAATAATTTTTTAAACCGAATCGAGTCAAATTTCTTAAAATCACTCTGAAAAAGCTCAGAGTTTCTTCATGGCGCCCGAGCAGGGACTCTTCGTTTAAAAGTTAAATTAATTTTCGTGGAAAAATCATAATTTCAATTCTTTTCGTGCTTAAATTCATTAACTTGTCGTTGTTGTTGCTGCTTGCTCGATTGCACGCCGTTTGGTTCAAATTGTGTTGTTGTTGTTGCGCATATGCAAAGTAAAAACTTTGTTCGCGATTCGATCAAAGCTGCTGTTAAATTGGGAAGTTTCTGGCGTCAATGAATTTAAATTCCTGCTGGAGGATTGACATCGCGTATGGAATCGCAATCTGGATCACGCAACAGGGAAGATCGCAGTCTCCAGGTAACAAGAAGTCAATCTTCTGAAAATCACAGTGCATAGCAATACATACACATTGCTACTTAGCAAAACGCTCATCAATGAGCAGAGCATTTACATACGTGCATACGTGATATTCAGAAATTGGTCTTCTGGGCCTGCACAGAGCGTGCAAACTTACAAATATATTGAGTTAAAAAATTTTATGTTCGTTGAATATGTAAAATTTAGGCATTCCTGAATATAACCAAAGTTTCCGTTATATCAGAGAGTCGTACAAAAAAGTACAGTTGCCAGTTTACATACATACATAAAAAAAAAAAAAAAATAGATATATATGTCAATACGCATAAACATATATAACTTTATGTGAACAAAGTTCCGTTACTCTAAGGTCACCTTGCTGTACAGCTCAATTCGTTCGAGAAGTTTCGTTGTCCATTCGCTGCTCGCGCTTGTTGATTCTTTCTTAATACATATTCGCAGTGAATTGACAATTGCAATTTCTCTTCTCCTCATTTCGTTGTTGGAAGCAGTACGCATAAAAGCAAGTCGAACTCTTTACATTGTTTCGTGTGTTAGTTCGCGGTAACTTAACAGTGAAATTAAGTTGCAGCATATTAACAGTTTTGTGTGCCTGATTCGCTGTAACGTAACAGTGAATGTTAATTGCAGTAGATTAACAGAACAGTGCATTGAAGAAATTGCTGTTAGAATAAAAGAGATCTGGTGCTCTTTTTAGCAGTCAATAAAACAAAACTTAGTGGAAGCTCGTGTGTTTTGTTCTTTTTTCTGCACAATTATTTGAAATTCAAATTTATTGCAATGGCAGGAAAAAATAGAAGACAAATTTCTCCTTCAAAAGGAAGGGAAGCACTAGTTCAACAAAGAGAAAAATTATTTGCGAACATTTTGCGTTTCAAAAAAGCAATTCAGGAAAAATCTATTTCTCTGAATCCTACAGAGCTTCAATGTCGCCTTGACCTTCTTGAATCGTACATCCAAGAAGCAATGGAAGTCCAAACCGTTTTAGATGAATTCAATCAAGATTCTGAAGAAAGATCTGATTTGGAAGATTTATGCATCTCTGCAAAAGCAGCTTATTTAAATGTTCTTCATAAAAACAAAAGGTCAAGCGCGCATGAAAATTCAATTATAGCCCAAGTCAGCCCATCCAAGCTTCCTAACATAAAGTTGCCTAAATTTAGCGGCAAATATTCAAATATAAAAATTTTATAGGTATTTTTGAGAAGTTTGTTGATGACGATGGTAGTTTATCTAATTTGGAAAAATTTAATCATCTGCTCTCGTGTCTGTCAGATGAAGCGCTGGGCACTGTAAAGGCTTATCAGATTACTGATGATAATTACCAAAAGGCTCTGGCTAGCTTAAAGCGTGTGTATGACAACCCTTGCCTAATTTTTTTTGACAATATAGCAAAGCTTTTCCAGTTACCGACAATGTCAACAGCTTCTGCTTCTGGGCTTCACTCCCTAGTTGATAATGTATTAGCGATTTATGGTTCGTTGCTATCAATTGGCGACGAAAAGGCAGTTACCAATGCTCTATTAATTCATATAGTAATGTCGAAGGTTGATGCAGTAACCAAATCAAAGTGGGAAGAGCAACTTAATTATGACAAACTCCCTCTTTGGAGCCAATGCGAAGAATCACTTAATAAAAGGTATCAACATCTCTCAGCAAACGAATCTTCAACTTCAAAAGATTCCAGTAAGCCTAGTGGAAAGCAAGAAAATAATGCCAAAAAGAATGCCAAAGCCGCGCTTTCATGTAATAAGAATTCTAGCCAATCCGATCCTAAATGTTTATTCTGTAAATCATCGGAGCACGCAATTTTCTCGTGCAACGACTTTAAGACTGCAATGGTTTCTAATCGATTTGATTTCGCAAAGAAAAATTCGCTTTGTTTAAATTGCTTGAAAAAAGGCCACACAGTTTCAAAGTGTAAGTCAGGTCATTGTCGAATTTGCAATCGCCCTCATCACACTCTTCTACATATTTTCGAAACTTCAACCAATGCCCCCTCATCTGTGCCTGAGCTGACATCTCAACTGCCTACTTCAACCGCATTGAACGCTTCAAAACAGTATGACGATGACGATAATGTTATTCTAGCAACAGCAATTGTCAATATCAAGAATAGTCATGGCGAATTAATATCAGCAAGGGCTCTACTTGACTCAGGGTCTCAAGCAAACTTTATGTCTGAAGAGTTAGTCCAACGACTCCATTTGAAAAAAGAGAGCAGTGTTCTAAGCTTGGTTGGAATAGGACAGGTGAAATCGGCATCTAAATATAAAACAAAAGCAACAATTCGATCACGAGTAAATTCTTTTGAATTATCAACTGAATTTTGGATTTGAAAATCAATTTCATCCTATCAGCCAATGCGACTTGTACCACCAGCATGTGTGAAAATTCCTGGTAATATTACTCTAGCAGACCCTAGTTTCAGGCATCCCCAAAAAATCGATATTTTACTTGGTGCTGAGAATTTCTTTAGTTTGTTGTGTGTTGGGCAAATAAAGCCATTCCCTGATACCCCCACCTTACAAAAGACACTTCTCGGATGGATCGTGTCAGGGAAGTATGCAGCCAAGGGGCAAGATAACAAGGAGATTAGCGCCAACATAAGCCTAATAGAAAATAATGATTCCATTGATTCACTTTTGGAAAAATTCTGGGAGTTAGAAGAGATCTCTCAGCTTCGTACAGCAAAAAATTATACAGCTGAGCAAGTTGCTTGTGAAAAACATTTTTTAGATCATACAATTCGTCTTCCAAATGGCCGTTTGCAGGTCTCTTTGCCGTTTAAAGAAGATCCTTCTTTGCTGGGTGCCTCGTTCGAAACAGCTAAGCGACGGTTTCTCTCGCTTGAAAGGCGATAACAGAAAACACCAAAAACTTACCACATGTATTTAGATTTCATGAAGGAATACATTTCTTTGGGACACATGTCAGAAATTAAATATGACTTGCTACCATCAGAACACTATTTCATACCGCACCAATGTGTTGTGAGGCCTCAAAGCAGTAGCACGAAGCTGCGCGTTGTGTTCGATGCGTCCTCAAAAACCACTTCTGGTCGATCGTTGAATGAAATCCTTATGGTAGGACCCACTGTTCAGCCAGAATTATTCGATACGCTTCTGAGATTTAGGCTTAACAATTTCGCAATTACGGCAGATATTAAAAAGATGTATCGCCAAATTGAAATCGATGAACAAAATCGAAAATTTCAGTGTATCCTTTGGAGAGAGGACGTTCAAAAGCCCATTCAGCTTTACCAATTGAATACCGTAACATATGGCACCTCTCCAGCGCCATTCCTCGCCACTCTTTGTTTAAGTCTACTGAGTACGCTTTATGCAGATTCACACCCAGTAGGTTCAAAAATCATAAAGTCGGATTTCTATGTTGATGATTTGTTGTCTGGTGCCGATACGGCGGAAGAATTAGAGACTATACAGACTCAAGTATCCTACATATTAAGTTCCGCAGGACTCGAACTTGCCAAATGGTTTTCAAACCACCTCAAACACAACAATACTGCCAAAGTATTGAATTTCAACCAGGACACTTCTACGAAGACACTAGGTATTCGCTGGATTCCCGACATTGATGTGTTTAAATTCTTCTTGGAAGACAATTTTAGTAATCTCCCATCTACGAAGCGCAATATTCTATCTACATCAGCTAGATTGTTTGACCCATTGGGAATTTTAGCTCCACTCGTGGTAAAGGCAAAAGTGCTCCTTCAAGAACTATGGATCAATAAGCTTGATTGGGACGAATCTATTCCAAATCACTTGCACTCAAGTTGGAATTCGCTCAAGGCAACTTTGTTGGAACTCGATAAATTATCAGTTCCTCGGTTCGTTAATACTTCAAAAAAGTCAATATGTCAAATTCATGGTTTCGCTGATGCCTCCACAAGAGCTTATGGATGCTGTATTTACATTAGAGCACAAGTAGGTAGTGAGTTTAAAACTCAATTTTTGACAGCAAAATCAAGGGTAGCACCTCTTAAAACTAAATCAATTCCTCGGCTAGAACTTTGCGCTGCACACCTACTTGCGAAGCTGTGGATTCGAATCAAACCGTTATTAAATTGTAAGTCTGATGACGTCATATTTTGGACAGATTCAGAAATTATTCTTCACTGGATAAAGTCTCATCCTTCTGCTCTCAACGTTTTCGTAGCCAATAGAGTGTCAGAAATTCAGGAATGGACAAAAACCGTGTCATGGAGGCATGTTCCTTTCAAGGAAAACCCGGCAGACCTAGTCTCAAGAGGGTGTGAGGTGCGTGAACTGAACAATTCTATTTGGTTCACAGGTCCAGAATTTTTGAAGCTTGAATCATCCTATTGGCCTGAAAACAAACATTTTAGTCTGTCCACAGAGCAGAAAGAGTTAGAAAAGCCTAAGCAAATAAAGGTTTTTCTAACTGTGGACCACAAAGAAAATGAATTGCTTAAAATAATCAATTCAATTTCTTCATTTTCGAAACTTTTAAATATTATATCTTCGCTTATGCGCTACGATGGCCATCGCGAAACTTTCATGAGAATTGCCCAAATGCAAAAGAATTGCAAAATGCTTTTCAAAAAATTGTTCAAATTATTCAAGAAGAAGTCTATTCTGAAGAAATTAAAAGGCTGAGAAATTCAAAAGAAATAGCGACCAGCTTGCAAAAGCTTAGCCCATTTATCCAGGAGTTTAAAGAATCTAATCTACAATTTTCCTTACTGAGAGTAGGAGGCCGGCTCCTAAACGCTGAAATTCCGTATAATGCGAAATTTCCTCTTTTGTTGCCAAAGACTTCACATTTTGCACAAATTTACATTCGTCACCTCCACTTGACAAATTGTCATCCTGGGGTTAAGGTACTAGTGGCACTTCTTCGCCAGCAAATATGGATCATTAATGCACGCGTAGTATGCAACAAGATTGTGAGATCGTGTGTCCATTGCTTCAGATACAAGCCAAGGCTGATGACGCAAATAATGGGAAATTTGCCAACAGATAGGGTATCATGTATACGCCCGTTTTCAGTTTGTGGAATTGATTTTTGTGGCCCTGTCTACACTACATTAAAGTTGCGAGGAAAACCTCCAATTAAGATGTATATTGCCGTATTTGTGTGCTTCGCCTCTAAAGCAGTACATTTAGAACTCGTAAGTGACCTGAGCACTAATTGCTTCATTCTTTGTTTTAAACGGTTCGTCGGACGCAGAGGTCTCCCAACAAAGGTGCATTGCGACAATGCAACGAATTTCGTAGGAGTAGCCAGAGAACTACAAGAGCTCAGCAATGCATTCGAAAAACAAAGGGAGGAACTACTATCGTACGCTGCAAGCATGGGGACACAGTTTGTGTTCATACCTCCAAGAGCGCCCCACTTCGGCGGGCTGTGGGAGGCCGCAGTGAAGAGTGCCAAACACCGGCTGTTGAGAGCAATCGGCAGCGCACTTCTAACAGCAGAAGAGCTGCAAACAGTATTGATCGAGGTGGAAGCAATACTGAATTCTCGTCCCATCGCTCCGGCCAGCAGCGACCCCAGCGATGGAGAAGCGTTGACACCGGGTCACCTGCTCGTCGGAGAAATGCTGCGTTCGCTGCCGCCAGGGTGCACTCACGAAGAATGCGAGAGCAAAACAACTTATTCTCGCAGGTGGCGACTTACATGTGCACTCAAGCTCAAGTTTTGGAAAGACTGGTTTCGGGATTATGTACTCAGCCTCCAACAACGCAACAAATGGACCAAAGACCAGCCCAACGTAAAAATTGGCACCTTAGTCATTATACACGACGACAATCTTCCACCCCAGCAGTGGCTCCTAGGTCCGGTGGTCGAGGTTGTTCCAGGCGCGGACGGAAAGGTTCGAGTTGCGCTTGTTCGAACATCAACCGGCACATATAAGCGGCCAATCCATCGACTGGCAGCACTTCCTCTGAATTGAAGACTTGCGTCTATCAACGCGGCCAGTGTTAAATCGTTTTATATTATATTGAAATCATTAGAATTTATCGTCAATTTAAATTTATTGCTAAAAGAAATATTAATTTTTAATTGTTAAGTTGTACATATTGAATTTGAAACGCACATGAAGTGTTGTTATGTTTCCAGCCTAAACTCTCTTTAATTGTAACCAAATGGAATTAAGTACTTAAGAATTGATCATCACTAGATGAAAAAATCTCTCCAAAAAAGAAAAAGAGAGAAGAAAAGAAACGCTAGAACTAGCTGTATGAAATAAAGCGATTCGCATTGTAGCATTTGAACTGAAACAACGTGTTTTCTGTGCAAGCGAGTTAGTGAATTTCAATTTAAATTTTTCCAATAATTTTTTAAACCAAATCGAGTCAAATTTCTTAAAATCACTCTGAAAAAGCTCAGAGTTTCTTCAATGTTTTTGAGAAAGGTTACACACCCAATTGGACAACGGAAATCTTCAAGATAAATAAGATCCAAAATACCAATCCATGTACTTATATTCTAGAACACTATCAGGGAAATGTAATTAAGGGTGCTTTCTATACACAAGAATTGCAAAAATCACGTTTTCCTCACATGCATTTAGTTGAGAAAGTTATAAAGAAGCGGGGTGATAAAGTGTATGTAAAATGTTTAGGGTTTTCAGATAGTCACTACTCTTGGATAAATAAATATGATATACTATGAAAAAAATTTATAAAAAGAAGTTTTTTTTCTTTGATTAATTCAGTTTACTTCACTATCTCAACCCCTCAAGATGTCAAGAACATTGACTTTGACTGGAAATTCCTCAATTCTTACAGCAAATTATTTTCCTGCCATATAGTTCAAAAAGCAATATGTTTGTGGACTGATTGATTTTCATACATATTACTCAATACCGAATATTGATGAAAAAATAACCTTTTTCACATTGGCAAGCATGTAATCGAGCTTCCTATCGGGTCATATGAGTTCGATGATATTGTGAAATATATTTAAGACGCATACGAAAATCAAGAAGCAGCAGCAGCTGGTGCTACATGAAATATAAAAGCCAATAATAATACATTAAAAGCTGAAATCTTCTCTGAGAAAGATATAATTTATTTTGATAGAGAGAGAAGCATTGGATCGCTTTTGGGATTTTCAAAGCGTCAACTTAAGCCTTATGAAACACATATATCGGATACAAGTTTAATGATTACCCAAAACAATGTTGTACGTATTGTGGGCGGTTCATATGTAAAAAGTACCCTGGCGCACACCTAACATGAACTCTCAATAAATGTTGAACCGGGATATAAAATGGACATAATTCCAAATAATGTTATTTGCCTGTGATCGTCAAAGAGAAAGGTTCAATTGCAGTTAGACTTGTTAATGAAAACGGTGTATTGTTAAATTTTCAAGGAGAAACGATTACAATAAGACTCCACTTGAAACCTTTTGAATAATTACCATTAGCTGTGATTATATTTAATAAAAATGGTGTGAACGATGGTTCTTCTATCAGCTTATCTTCATCTCTTTTACATAACGCATCAAGAATAAGCAAAGAAAAATTTCTTATAAAAAAGCCATTAAGTATTAAAAATAGAAACTTTTTACAATCATTGGGACTTACTTACATTAAAAAGAAATCAATAATATCTTGAGCGTTGGAGAACAACCCGTCTTCGATGAGTCTATTACGAAGAAAGAATATCACACATATCAACCATATTTGCAATCCTTTAACAACAATGATGAGATACGGATAGCAATTTAGATTCAAGATCTCTACGTTCTACCTCATGAAAGCTTACTGTACATTGAGGGGGTTGTTTCAATTGGTTCCGAAAATGCAGAACCCAAAGGAGTTAAATTTCAATATAATGGTATTGCATATTTATTTGAGGAAATACGTTATGAAATGAATGGTGTGGAAATTGATCGCACACGGTACTTGGGTCAAACTTCGACTTTAAAAAATTTTGCATCCTTAAACAAAAATACAAGTGAAATGTTAGAAAATTCCGGTTGGTCTCCGGAAGAAAATATTAAACCAGCTGTAAATAATAGCTATTTCAATTTTTGCGTATCACTAAAAATGTTGATGGGCTTTGCCGAAGACTTTGAAAAAATTATAATAACTTTAAAACATGAGCTTATCTTGCTACGTACTAGATCAAATGATAAGTCTGTCTTTAGTACGGAAGAGAGTGAAAAGGATCAAATAAACTTAAAGCTCTTAAATGTTGCCTGGAAGGTTCCTCAAATTCAATTATCCGATGCAGCCAAATTGAAAATCTATTAAACTATTAAAGAGGATATTCCTCTACCTATATCATTTCGTAGTTGGGAATGTTACTTTTATCCAGAGCTACCTCAAAGTGCAAATCATACATGGAACATAAAAGTAGGAACAAAAAGTGAGCGACCTCGTTTTATTCTTGTCGCTTTCGAGAATGGAGAAAAGTTTACAAACTGTAGCTTAACCGATTTAAAAGTACATTTAAACTCTGTTTCATATCCATACAATGACCTAAACTTAAATTTGTCTCGTAATCGATATGCTCTCTTATATGAAATGTATGCAAGGTTTCAATAAAGTTATTACATGATTGACTCACACCCACTTTTATGCTGCAAAAAGTTTAAAGAACGTCCAATAATTGTTATTGACAAGTCGCATTAAAATGAACAAATTAAAACAGGTGCTCTCGATATTCGTATACTGTTCAAAACTCTTGAAAACATTAAGGCAAACCATTCGGCATGTTGTGTTCTCATACATGATCGTGTCATTACATACAAACCAATGACTGGCGAAATTGTAAAGCACACTTAATATAAAGCATTGATTTGTAGCACATTTTATTTATTTCACCATAAGCCTTTGAGCAAAAAACTTGTTCACGAAAATAAAACCCGGATAAAGGAAAAATACCTAAATTTGTTGTCTTCGATTGCCAAGGACTCCGACTCACTAATTACCAATTCATTTTTAAGGAAGTCGCTTTTTGCTTCAGTGATAAAAAATATATCCATTTTCATTTCAATTAATTGAACGATGCCGCGAAAAAATCAGCAATTTGGCTCAAAAACAACTACTATATGCTCGATTGGGACTCTGGTGACTTCACTTTGAGTGAAATGAAGTATATGAAATTTCTCCTCAAAGGCTATCAAATACATGTAAAAGGCGAAGAAAAAGCAATGTGGGCAATTGAACTTTTGGCAGAATGCGCAATTTCTGGCATAAAAGAAATTGATTGTAAATATTCGCTTAAGAACATAAGGCAGCTATGTGATTCAGATGATATAACATGTAATAATCTAAGAAAATTTGTTCAAGATTATGGTTTAGCTGTGTCATAAGTTTTTGTATTCATTTATTAAATAAAAGATTTAATTTTTCTTTTAAGAATTAATAACAAAATTTATTTTCTTTTATTTTAGAAAATTTTTTTTTACATATTTATTAGAATATTTTCCTTTTCTTAACATTTATAACATCATCAACATCATCATCATTATCTTCCTCAATATCGTTGCTTCTTATATTAGGTGGGGCGTAAAAAAGGTTTTCATTGAACAAATGATCATGTACGTTAAAATCTATGAAGAGTGGTTGAGAGTTTGGAATACCTTCAACAATGTGTAAAGTATAATTTTGCTTAGACCCTCTCCGAATTAGAGAAAAACTTTGTTCTTTCAATAGCTCCAAGGTTTCTTCCTTCAAATCGTTGAACATTGCCGGTAAAAATATTACTTCTTTGATAAGTTCCAATAAAACTCGTTTGCCAAATTTTGTTTGAACTCTCACAGCCCTAACAATAGGATGCTGTTCCCCTTCCGCTAGCTGTTTAATAGGGATACTTTTCTTTTTATTAAGTCTCTCGAAGTCCTTAATAGCATTCAGGGCTCTCTGACTTTGATCCGTCATATTTATCTATAAAAAATAAAAGGACATTATTAATTTAATTTAAAATAATTTTTTTCCCCTTACCTTTTTTGTATTTTTGTGCGTCGCAAAGTTACTACTATATTAATATCTGTTTTACTTCACTTGTAAGACTGATAGCGTCAATAGAACAAATTTTATTTTTATAACTTCACATTTTTCTTCAAACTTCCACACAGTTTCTCACCCACACCATACTCACACATATATGTACTAATTTTTCAAAACATTCAATCCCAAAAATATCCCCCTGATTGAACTGAACTTGAACTTGAAAAATTTTTGAATAAACATCCAATGAGGCAAGCTTCAACTTGTTCTGGCTAAAAAACCATGCCTTATCTTCATCTCAATGACTTCAGTAGCGATAAGTCAACTCCAGTTTTAGCCCAATGTTTACATATTGAACTATATATGCTCTCCTACCGCACTCTTTCTCACCCCCTCACCTCTTCAATGAAGCTCAATGCGACGAGACTTGATGACCTCTAACTTACTAATGTGAGGTCTATGACCTCTCTACGGTTAGAGGTTAGAAAGGTAGGTTCCTCACCTACGTTGGCTATTGTTAGTTTATTACATAAAATGTAATCAAAAAGTGACTCGCCCCTTTCCTTTGTATCAGTGCTACCCCACACCTGGTGATGTGAGTTGGCATCCGCTCCTATGATGATAGGGATGTGTTTCCGATTTGCTTCTTGCGTTAAGGCCCTTTGTATGTTGCTGTGTGGGTTCGGCCCGTGATCATGTGCCATGTAGCATGACGCAATCCACACAGGCATGCCCTCTATACCGACTGCTATACATGCGTTGTCGTTGTCGCAGAACCTGTTAAGGACGATAAGGTAAATATTATTCTTAATTAGGATACATGCCCGTATCTTACCTGTACCAGGTGATATCAGGGTGTACCCTGTAGAGTTTAATCAACAAACCCGCTCATGAGAGATCCATGGTTCCTGGACTAAACATTAATTTTGACTACCTTCACCATCCTTCAGCTGGCAGATGACGGTCTGGTCCAGGTCTTCCTCCCCAGATGAAAGGAGAGCTTCTTCTTGCTCTGAAGCCAGAACAAGTTCGAAGAAGTCCCCCGCTAGTTCCGAGGTCGAAGTGGTGCTGCCTCCGTCATCGGAGTGCAGGACCTCCTTTTTCCCCGCCAGGTCCTCCGTTTGCTCGGCGGAACCCGTAGCTCCCTGCTCTTGTGCAGAGGGAACGGATGCTGAGCCGCTTTCCGCGTTGCTCCCTTTATAACCCTTGTAGATTCGAAGGGTGGTCCTCCCGAAACCGTAGTTGACCAAACTCTTCCTCTGTTGCAATGCGCGAAGGAACCCTTCATTTAGCCCGATGAGTGCCCTGCGCATGCTGCCGCTGGGCTCGCCAACCTTCACCACCTTCCAATCGTGGGTTGGGAGGTCAAGGTTGCTGAGCTGCAGCAGCTGGAGAATCTCCTTGGGCGAAGATGGCTCTAGTGGTAGCCAAGCCTTCGATCTTGGACGGCTTGGAATCTGGTCTCGTGTTACAGCTTGAAAATTAGCTCCGGGCCATATTTCTCTTACTTCTTTAATGGCTAGCTTGTATAGATCCGCTGAGCGTTGATCTGCGCATGCTATAAGTTTGACATGTCCCTGGTACCAACCTGCATCTCTGCAGACTGGTGAGGGACCAGGATGGGCAAGAACGATCTTGCTATAGACGCGCAGCAAGGCCAGCTCAACCAACTTCCAGTTTGCCGGAGAGATGGTGCCGTCGCTTTTGCTGGCGTCTATAATAGCCCATACGAGAGAGCCTTTCGCTATCTTGCTGTAGGGGCGGGCCGTATTCGGCCTTGGGGCTGTAAGTCTAGGTCTTTTTCCCATTAAATGGATGCCCTGTCGCTTTTCGTTAGGGATTCTGGAGCAGAGTGCTCAAACCTTGCCAGTATCCGCAAGGCAGCCCTACGGGTTCTGTATGCCCGTGTCGAGGCATTCTGAGCTCCACTGCTCATGGAAGTGGTGCCTGCTGCGCCCGCAGTCTTCACAGGAACGGGTTTTTTTGCCAAAGGTCCTGAAATTCCTTGAGACGCTTGGGTAGGGGAAGCTTTGGTGCTAGGTTTAATTGCCTTAGCACCAGTGCTCCCCGAAGATGAGGCCGTGTCGCTGCCCTTTACCGGTGTGGTAAGGGAAACAGCGCCTTGCCTGGAAACCTGTTTCCGGACTTGCCTACCCTTGGGGCTAGGCAGGCCCGTTTTATCAGTGCTAATAGACGTAGCGTTATGTTGTCCCCCTGACGGGTTGGACGTTTTGGAATTGATACCCATCCCTGAAGGGTTGGAAAGCTGTCCCCCTGATGGGTTGGACTTGGTGTTTGTATTATTTTGGATTTGATTCTTGTCCATGCAATAAAAGGTAAGTTTTTTAACATTTTCGGAGTAATCAAATCATACCTTGGAGCTTTTTTGCAGACTAATTTATTCTAAATGACATCAATGATTTGACTGGGAGTTATTTCTACGTGCAATTGTTGAGTGTTTTCAGAACTTTGCGTGACAGGGTGAACATCGCTACTTGGATTTGGTTGAAATACCTTACTCAGTTGCAAAGCAAACACGTTACCCTTCTCTTCGTCGTTACGCGCCCACCCACCGTTAGGAAATCTAAGAGGGAATTCACTTTCGACCGGAGACTTCACCCCACGTATTGATTGCCATAAGGATTTTTGGTTTTTGCCTTTCGGAGTAAGGTTTTGCACAAATTTATGTTGTTCAAATCGTTTCTCTCTCGAAAGGGATGCTTTGAGCTTATTTTCAGCTTCTTTTAATCTAAATTTAGCTGTTGGTGATCGGGTTTGCTGCCATTCCCTCCTGCACCTCGTTTTACAGGCCACTAAATTTTCTATTTCAGCATTTGTAGAGGACACCTTTTCCGTTTTACTGTACTTAGGCGTAGAATTCTCTGCTGCTGAAGACAACATAGAAGTAAGGACTGTCACGGTATCATCAATATGCTCTTAACTTCCGATTTTGTAATTGGTGTGTATATGTGAGCTTATTAACTTTTTGTATTTAAGCCAATTGGTATTGAAATTTGTTAATCTGTGGGGAATATCAACTTGTTTTGGTCTTTCGTTCAATAGGAATAACACTAGAGAATGATCTGAAGACAGATCAAACGTTGTATATGTTGATATGGATTCTCTTTTAATACCTTTTATAATGCCAAAATCTCAAAGGTCTGGTAATTTATTGGGTCCGCTGGCCAATAAGTAGGTTTCCTAGGGAAAACAAAGTCGAGATTGGTTTTTTTTATTCATAATTGCCCTATATAGTTGAGCACCTTTTGGATTACAAAGACGGAAACCCCAGAGGGTGTGCTTTGCATTATAATCTCCAGCTGCGATGAATTTATCACCGAGGGTTTTGAAGAAATCTATATACATTTTTTCTGAAATAGTGTGACGCGGTGGGCAGTATACCGCCGAAACTGACTTGCTTTTGCTATTAGCCCAAATACTTATTGTTGTTGCTTGGATAAAATTAGTTGCATACGATTCCATAAGGAAGTGCGTAATTCCCCTACGGATAAGAATGCCTGTACCACCGTGTGCTTTACCATCTGGATGATTGGTTTTGTAAAATATATATCCAGGGATTGCGAAGAAGCATTTATTAGTTAAGTGAGTTTCTGAGAGGAGCAGTACATCAACGGATTCACGAATTAAAAAATTTTGGATTTCTAGCTTATGCCGGCTTAAGCCGTTTGAATTCCATGCACACATTTTTAATCTGCTCATATTTTCGAAAGAGCTGACGGATTTTTGCATTGCCTGCAAAAAGCTAGAAATACTTTGGGTAAGAGTTGATACCATTAATTCTAGATTGCTATTTGAGTTGGAAGGTGTGAACTGATTTAATGGAATGCCTGTCTTCAAGCTTAGTGAATCCGTTGGTAGGATGAGTCTTGATCATGCACGAGCGAGGTGCGTCAAGCTTAGTGAATCCTTTGGTAGGATGAGTCTTGATCATGCACGAGCGAGGTGCGTCAAGCTTAGTGAATCCTTGGTTGGATAAGCGTACGATGCGCACGAGCAAGGTGCGTAAAATTGATTGGCTGGAACGGCTACTCTGATGGTAGTTAGGAGCATTGAGCGTTGAGCGTGCACGAGCGAGGTGCCTCAATCTGTATGATTCTTTAATTGGCCAAACGTCTGACATGCACGAGCGAGGTGCAAATAACAGAGTATCGGTGTTATGTTTCCAAAATAATAGAAGCGGACGGAAGGTCCTTTCTTCTTAACCGTGTTCGACGTGTTGTATTGTTAAGGCTTCTTGCCAGCTGATTCGAGTGATTCCTTAGCTTCTCATGGTAGGATGATTTTAGGCGAACGATTTCGTCCTTAATAAGTGGGAATTGCAGATCGCGGTGAATGCTTTCGTTACGGATGTACCATGGAGCTCCTGTAATGATTCTAAGAATTTTCGATTGAGCTCTTTGGATTATTTCTATAGAGGATGCGCAGGCATTTCCCCACAACTCAATGCCATAAGACCATATTGGCTTTAATAGACTATTATATTATATAATAGAACTTTATACTCCATATTAAGAGGGGAGCGATAGTTAATTAGCCAGTGAATTTTTGATGCTTTAAGTTTCAGATTGGTCCTCTTTGCTTCGATGTGCTTTCGCCAAGTTAATCGTTTATCAAAGTGGACTCCTAAGTAGATTACACTATTTACTTGGGGGATGGAGACTCCTTTAAGGAGAATAGCAGGGCTTATACCTCTTCTAAGCGTTAATGTAATGTGTTTACATTTACCTTCGTTAACATTAACTCGCCAGGTTGAGAGCCAATTTTCAATTAATTGCATATGTTCTTGTAGGATTCTTGATGCTTCCATGGGATCGCGGTGGCAGCTCAAAAAATCTGTGTCGTCAGCAAAAGTTGACATTCCAATATCATCACTAGTGGGGATGTCTTCTGTTAGAAGAAGGTAAAGAGAGGGGCCTAATACAATGCCGTGCGGGACTCCTGCTTTAATTTCAAATTTTTCCGTTATAAATTCATTAACTCTTACTCTAAATATGGCAGAACAATATTCTTTTTTTTCGAAGGCGTTACGAATTTCACGAGTAATTCGATTTACCTGTTCAATAGTTCAATGTTTTTTTCTAAAGCCAAATTGATGAGCAGGGATTAAGTTATTCTCGTGAATGTATGGCGTTATTTTTATAAGAAGAGCTTTTTCAAAGAGCTTAGATAAGCAGGGGAGAAGGCTTATTGGGCGGTATGAGCTGGATGTCGCCGAGTCTTTTCCGGGCTTCAGTATCATCATGATGACCGATTCTTTCCATATCACAGGGAAGTAGGAGAAGCTCACAATAGCATTAAAAAGTCGTGCTGCGTACGTAGGAGCAATCTATGGCAATTCTTTGATCATTTTTGGGGTTATATAGTCATAGCCTGGAGATTTTTTCTCGCAAAAATTTTCCTTAATTATGCATTTTATTTCATTGGCATTAAATGTTATAGGAATAATTTGGTTGCTCACCTCGCAGAGGGGAAATCTAAGGCCGGTTACCGGTGGGTTTGGTAGAAAAACTGAGCACAAGTGTTGAGCAAAGACTGACGCTTTTTCCTCATCACTTCTTGCCCAGTTTCTTCTTGAATTCATGTTCTGTGGGTGAATTTTTTATTTTGAAAGCTCGCCATAATGACTCTTTCGACGTGCTTTTAGGTGCAAGATTCGAAATGAAATTATAGTGTTTCCTGTCCTGGTCTTTTTGAAGAGCAGTTTTAAGTTGCTTTGAAGCTATATTGAGTCTAGCTTTACTGCCAGGGGACCTATGTTGTTGCCATTCTCTTCTCAATCTACGTTTTTCTCGCAGTAATCTTTCAATATGACTATTAGGCCGTATATTACAGTGCATACTTAAGATCTCCTTAGCACTTAAGTAAAGCTTAAGTCTGTAAAGCATTTTAACAGTACAAATTTTAAAAGCTCCTTAAATAAGTTTTCAATTTAATTTATTGAAGGAATTTCACAAATTTTACGAATTTTAAAAAAGTATAAACAAAATATATAGGCTTTTTCAAATGTTGCCTGCCGAAAACAATTTTCGTGAGTTTTGGATAAAAATTGACTGTTAAACCGCTTGACACTTAAGGTGTTCTTAAGTCTTAAAGCTTCCTTAACTTAAGTATACACTGCAATATCGGGCCTTAGTATGATGAAAATTTCTAACGGCAGGCTCAAAGGTTTTTGGGGTAGAATGCTCCGCCGCTGAAGTTAAGATAGAATTCAGGGTTGCTGCCGCTTCATCGATTTGACTTTCATTACATATTGCATATTCAGAGTGTATGTGTGTTGCAACATACTTTTTATAATTAACCCGATTCGTTTTTGAAGTGGTCAGTCTAAAAGGGGGGCATGTTGTTCCTATGTTTTCTGAAATTTCTATTAGTAGAGGACAATGATCTGAGGACATTTCGTAGCAGATCGACGTTGAAATACGCGAATTTTCAAAGCCTCTTGTAATAGCAAAGTCTATGAGATCTGGTATTTTATTTCGATCTGTTGGCCAATACGTGGAATGTCCGGGCGAAATAAATCCTAGAGTACTGGAGCTATTTATCAGTGTGTTGTATAATTGTCTACCCCTTGGAGAGATCAGACGAGAGCCCCAATGGGTGTGTTTTGCATTATAATCGCCTGCTGCTAAAAATTTAGTTCCAAGGGTGTTGAAAAATTCATTAAAGTGATTTTCGCTGACTGAGAATCGTGGAGGGCAATATATTGCTGACAAAATGAAATTTGCACCACAAGTTTCAATAGAAACTGAAGTTGCTTGGAAGTAATTTTTTGCGAAAGGTTCGACAGGGAAATGTTTAATTATATTACGAATCCGTATACCCGTTCCTCCATGTGCTTTCCCATCAGTGTGGTTTGTTTTGTAAAATTTATAGCCTGATAACAAAAAATTATTTTTATCTGTTAGATGTGTCTCCGAAATAAGCATCACATCAATAGAGTAGTTTGAGAAGAAAAGTGATAATTCTAGCTTACGCTGATTTATACTATTTTCGTTCCATGAGGATATAATAAGTTAACTAATTTTTGTGCAGTTAAAATTTGGAGCAACTGGTTTTGTGCTCTTAGTAACTCCTGAGGTGTGTTTTGCATTTGCGACATAAATTGTGTCATACACTGTGTCAGACTGACTAACAAGGATTCCAAGCTACCGCTCTGCTGTTGAGGGGCAGAATGGGCACTTATGGCAGAGCTAGCAACATTTGCATAGGACATTTTATTAGTCACTGGAACGCTGGATTTATTTGGTTGTGAGAAAATTGGGTTTTGGAATGCATTTTGATTCGGCTTATTACGACTGGCTTGCTTTTTTTCTGACATACGATTTTTTAGTCCTTTATATACTGGACATCCCCTATAATTTGCTGTGTGATCTCCACCACAGTTGCTGCACTTTTTGTCAGTTTGATTTTTATTACAATTTGCAGAGCTGTGAAATTCTCCGCAAACGACGCAGACCATGCGTAGGGTGCAGTAGGACTTAGTAGGGCTATATTAGTAGGGGGGATATGTTCGTTCTGGATGTGAAATTTTTTTGTATGGAAAATCGGAAAAAGACGCACATTGAAGATCTAGAAAATTTTTGTTCATTTGTATGAGATGTCGCACATTTAAGATCTAGAAAATGTTTGTTCATTTGTATGAGACGTCGCACATTTGAGATCTAGAAAATTTTTGTTCATTTGTATGAGACGTCGCACATTTGAGATCTAGAAAATTTTTGTTCATTTGTATGAGACGTCGCACATCTAGAAAATTTTGGTTGGTTTATATGAGATGACATACATTTAGGTCTTTGGAAATTTTGGTTGGTTTATATGAGATGACATACATTTAGGTCTTTCGAAATTTAGGAAGTTTGTATGAGGTGACATACATTTAGGTCTTTGGAAATTTTTGGAGGTTTATATGAGAAGGTTCGCATTGAGCCTCATTGAAGAGGTGAGGGGGTGAGAAACTGTGCGGTAGGAGAGCATATATAGTTCAATATGTAAACATTGGGTTAGAGCTGGAGTTGACTTATCGCTACTGAAGTCATTGAGATGAAGATAAGGCATGATTTATTAGCCAGAACAAGTTGAAGCGTGCCTCATTGGATGTTTATTAAAAAATTTTTCAAGTTCAAGTTCAGTTCAATCGGGGGAATATTAAAATTTTTTGGACAAGAAAAACAAACAGTTGCATCCCGTTTATTTCTTAAGAAAAATTTTATGGATAAGAATTGTACAACATGAGCAAAATTGTGAAGCGAAGTGTGCATAAAATCAGATTTTTCTCCTTTGACGTTGCCATTCTTTAAAGTGAAATCAAACAGTTCAGTTTAAATTTATCAAAAAATCGATCGTGAGCGTCGGTTTCGAAAGTAGTGTCATCTTTAAGTGTATAAAATCGCCGTGGACTTGTCCAATCCGTATCGTGATCCTCGTATTGGTACTTTCTTCAAATTAAAAACGAAAAAATCGATCGTGAGCGTCGGTTTCGAAAGTAGTGTCATCTTTAAGTGTATAAAATCCCCGTGGACTTGTCCAATCCATATCGTGATCCTCGTATTGATAGAGACTAACGTCCATCATCAAAGTTTACACTCAAAGACGATCGCAGACAATTCCGCCGTCAAACCCCCAGGCATGTGACCCTTTGCATCCTTTTCTGAAGTGTGCACGTAGCATTTAATATTTTTATTTAATGTATTATATTTTATATGTATATTTATTCCTTTCATTCGTACTGGGAACGTAGGGTTGAATTTAATATCATATTTTGCTTTTTTGTTTCTAGAATATAAAATTTAACAATCAAAATGAATAAGGCTTGCGAAATTTGTTTAAAGGAGTTTTCTTCGGAAACGGGTATGAAACGCCATAAAAGGGCAATGCATTTAAAGAACAATTTTTTATGCGAATATTGCGGTTTTATTTTAAAGAATCATTTTACTCTCAAACGACATTATGAGACAACTCATAGTATGGAATTTCCAAACCATGACCAAAACGATTCTGATATTCTGTGCGAATATTGCGGTATTAGATTTAAAAACCGTTTTGCTATAAAAAGTCATTATGAGACACTTCATGGTATGGAATTTCAAATCCAAGATCAAAACATGTCTGATGAAAACCTTGTCACGAAGAAATGTGAAGCATGTGAAGTAGATGTTATTATAACAGATTGGTCTTATCATCTGCGAACCAATCAACATAAAAAGAATAGCATGGTTGACTTTAGTGAAAACCTCAAGAGGATAAATCATGCTTTTAACGAAAAAATGGAAAATCTAGTTTATGTGAATAAGGATGAAAGTATACTCATTCCAGAACATTTCTTTGCAGCTGCAAAAACAGAAGTTCTGGACGCATTGAGCAACCTAATTCTAAAGCATACATCGATAAAATCTAACATAGAACTATTTTGCGAATATTTGCTAATCAAGCAAAATGAGGAAGAAACAAAAATAATGATAAAATCTTTCTCAACTAAAATGACTATATTAACGGAGTCATCAGATATAAATGAGGACTTTTCCAAGAAATGCAAAGATATTTTGGAAAAAATGAATGTTTTTCAAGAAAGGGATAGTGGATGGTCTCTTTTACGAATTGTTCACTTGGAAGTGAACATTAACCAATATAGACCCATGAGAGGATCTGGTCATATAGTGCTTCCATTATGGATTCAGAAAAAACATGCTTGTATAAATGTTAAAAATAAAGATGAGAACTGCTTCAAATGGGCAGTGATATCGTCCTTTCAAACAGGTCGAAATCTGGAAAAATGCTCAAATTATAAGCTAAATATAAAATTGGATCACATTACTACCCCAGATGGAACTTTGCTTAATTTCTCCAACTTATCATTACCATTGACATTGGATCAAATTAAAATTTTTGAGGAGAATAATCCAGAAATAAGTATTAATGTTTTTGGATTGAATGAGGAGAGTAAAGCGATTGTTGGACCGTATTATTTTACTAGAGGAGAACAATTTTATTTTTGTAGATTAATCAGCTCTCAACTTTCTGCAAATCACAGAATGAAACATCTCTGTCATGGCTGTCTTCAATACACCTTATCCAAGGAACGATTGGAAGCTCATAAATTGGTATGTAATCATGTCGTAACAAAGCTGCCAGACGAGGACAATAAAATTTTAAAGTTTCGTGCTCAAAAAAAGCAACTAGATGTACCTTTTGTTATTTACGCCGATTTTGAGTGCATTTTGGAAAATATAAATATTAAAGAATCGAAGAAAGTTGTAAGCACTAAGCATCATAAGCCAATGGCATTCGCTTATTTTATTAAATCTAAATTTGATGAAAGTTTGGATAAGTTGAGGATATATACGGGAGAGGATTGTGTTGAAGTGTTTATAAAGAAATTAGTAAATGATTGTAAATTTCTTTATAGCAACTATTTAAGTGTTTGTAAACCAATGAATTCTCTTACAAAAGAACAAATGAAAAACTTAGCGGAGAGTTCAGTATGTCATATCTGTAATGAATATCTTATTAATGATCGAGTTGCAGATCACTGTCATTTTACTGGAGATTTTCGTGGAGCAGCTCATTCAGAATGTAATTTGAAATATCAGATATCGAAATTTATTCCAGTTTTCTTTCATAATTTTTCCGCCTACGACTGTCATTTATTTGTTAAAGAACTCACTTCCATTCCCGGAGACATAAGAGTAATTCCACTCAATAAAGAGCTTTACATTTCACTATCGAAATACATTCCAATGGGGGATAATCTCAAGAATGAACGCATGGAAATTCGTTTTGTAGATTCATATAGATTCATGACAGCAAGCTTAGAAAGCTTAGCTCAAAACTTGCGATCTAAAGATTTTCACGTACTCGGATCAATGTATCCCAACACTGACCAGTTTTCTTTACTTAAAAGAAAGGGTGTCTTTCCCTATGAATATTTAGATTCAATTGAACGTCTTGAAGAAAATCAACTACCTCCCCGTGAGAAATTTTTCAATATACTAAATAATAGTGAGTGTTCTATTGAGGACTATAGTCATGCTGTAAATGTATGGAATACATTAAATTGTCAATCATTGAAAGACTACATGATTCTCTATTTAAAAACAGATGTATTTCTCCTAACCGATATCTTAGAAAATTTTCGAAAAATATGTAAAAGTATCTATGATTTGGATCCTTGTCAATACATAACTATTCCGGGCTTATCTTGGGATGCAATGTTGAAATCAACAAAAATAGAACTCGAACTATTTACAGATATAAGTATGTATGATTTCGTTAAAAAAGGAATCAGAGGTGGTATTGTCCAATGTTCAAAAGGACATTCTAAAGCCAACAACAAATATATGCCTGATTTTGATTCCACCAAACCATCTGAACATATTGTATACTTAGATGCGAACAACTTGTATGGTTGGGCAATGTCTCAGTACCTACCTACTGGAGAATTTGAATGGGTAGAAGACATTGAAAGTTTTAATATATTTGAAATAGATTCAGAAGCTTTATATGGGTAAATTTTAGAAGTAGATTTAGATAATCCCCAAGGAATTCATGATTATCATAATGATTTTCCTTTTTGTGCGGAAAATAAAAAAGTTGGTGGTTCAAGGACATCGAAACTAATAACAGACTTAACAGATAAACGAAATTATATCATTCACTATAGAGTTCTACAACAATGTATTAAGAATGGAATGAAACTAATAAAAGTTCATAGAGTTTTAAAGTTTAAACAGTCACCTTGGTTAAAGAGCTACATTGACTTAAATACGCATCATAGAACGCTCTCTAAGAGTGATTTTGAGAAGAATTTTTTTAAATTACTCAACAATTCGGTTTACGGTAAAACTATGGAAAATGTAGATAAAAGGAAAAATATAAAAATTGTGAGTGAATGGGAAAGTATAGGACGACATTTAGGTGCTCGTGCTCTTATAGCACATCCAACATTTCGCAGCGTTAAACATTTCAGCGACTCTATGATAGCAATTCAATTAGATCGGGATCATGTAACATATGATAAACCGTTATATTTAGGTTTTATAGTACTCGAGTTATCGAAATTTCTAATGTATGATTTCCATTACGACTATATGAAACCCAAATATAATGAAAACCTTTTACTAAATTATATGGATACGGATTCCTTTATATACACAATAAAGACGGATGACTTTTATTCAGATATATCCAACGATATTGATTTGCGTTTTGATACGTCCGAATATCCTCCCAAAAATCCATATAATTTACCTTTAAAAAATAAAAAAATATTAGGAATGATGAAAGACGAAGCTAATGGAAAAATAATTAGAGAATTTGTGGGTCTACGTCCCAAAATGTATTCCTTAGATATAACAGATACGAAAGAAATAAAAAAGTCGAAAGGTGTTAAAAGATGCGTACTCAATAAATTGAGTATTAATGATTATAAATTTTGTTTATTAGAAGATAAATATTATGTTCGCGATATGTATTTTTTTAAATCAAAATTTCATAAAATTTATACACAATTATTTACGAAATTAGTTTTAAGTAACAATGGTGATAAAAGATTTGTTAAAGAGGATAAAAAAAATACTTATGCTTGGGGACACTATAAGATTGCTGTAAATGATGACGAACTCATGAGTATTGCTAAAGATATTGAATTAATGGAATATATGTAATGGTTTATAATTATCAGATATTGTCAAATTATAAATAAAAAAAACTTTTTATGTACTTAAAATTGATATTTTATTTAATTGTTGCATGATTGTGAATACAGAAACTTTAAACACAAATGACCACAGTTATATGAATTGTATTGCTGATGTTGTTTATAGTTGTATCTTAAATTATTTGCACCGAGATATTTGACAACTTCTTTCGGTGGTGGAAGGTTACCAAAACTATCAAAATATTCCTTAACAGTATTATTTTTAAAATATGCTACCCAATGAGTACCATCTCCATCTGATGAATCCAGATTAATTATTCCAAATTCAATCTTATGAGGACGTCTTGGTAAAGTATTTCGCATAAAAACTCCTCTGAAAGATTTCAAGTTAGCGGCATATTTTCTTAGGTCGACCTCGGTTAGGGCTCTTTTGGGTAGAGTGCTAATTAGTTTTTTGAATAAGGACGAAGATAGAAACCATATCCATTTCTATAGGGTTTTAAATAAAGCCCATTTCCAATGGTAACAGGTTCCTTGGGCTTTTTATCCTTTGCAGATATTATATTTTTTATCATATTTGCAATCGACATGCCTCCAGATACTATTCCTCCAAGTTTTGCAATACCCGCTAAAATTGGTATTAATGGTAAAAATCCACCCACTTTTGGTACAGGGATTATACGAGGTAGAACTTTACGATTTTTCCTCTTAAGAGTAGATGATAAAGATTTCTCAGCAATTTGAATAGCATCATTCATATCAATTGGTTTTGCATTTTTTAAAACTTTTGTAGCATTTTTTATTGCAGTAGTGAACATTTTAGTACAGAATTTCTTCTTTTTGTTCTTCACAGTCTTTAGTTTTCGATTATTGTTTTTTCGAAGACTACCACCTATCTTCAGTTTGGCTTTCATTGCGTTTGTGACAAACCAAGCGTTTGCCTTTTCTGCGACACTCGAATCTGGAGCTTTTACTCTCTCCCAAGCTCTCTCAACTAAAATCTTATCGGCAATGCGGCGATTAGGTAAGTCTTTGAATTTAGAGTAGGCAATATCGTGTTCTCTACATGCAGAATCCAAAGGATTTATACCCTTGTCTCCTTTTGCTAAACGTTTTTCGAGTTTAGTTCCCGGTCCACAAAACTGATAGCCTGGTAAATGAAGTTCAATTGGCAGTTTATTAATAAGGTTATTTATGAATCCTTTTCCAACGGCTTTACGTTTACGACTAAATAGTTTTTTGCTGCTAACAAGCATTTATAAATTTTTTGTTTGTTTGTATAGCACACAAATCAACGGTCAAAAGCGTTCTGAACAAAAAAGTATAAAAGGAATCGCTTTTATATCATCGTTGTTAGTTAAAAGAGTAAAATGCGTTTCATAAGACAACAAATGAATATTTCGGTGAAAAATTTAGACCTAAAAACGATTTCAAATGATAAATTGTCACAAATACGTCATAGTTCATTGCTACCAAACACAATACGTGCACTAATTGTCGGACCATCGAATTGTGGAAAAACCAACATTATGCTGAGTCTTATTAAAAGCCCCAATGGTCTTAGATTTAAAAATGTATACTTATATTCAAAGTCATTGCATCAACCGAAATATCAATATCTTCAACAACTTATAAAACCAATAAAAGGAATGGGCTTTTACACCTTTTTAGATAATGAAGAAGTTCTAGCTCCAGAAAAAGCAAAATCAGATTCTATTTTTATCTTCGATGATGTTGCATGTGAAAAACAGAATAATATACGAAATTATTTCTGTATGGGTCGGCACAATAATATTGATAGCTTTTATCTATGCCAAACTTTTACTCGAATACCAAAACATCTGATTCGTGACAATGCAAACTTAATTATCATGTTTAAACAAGATGAAACGAACATAAGACATATTTATAATGATCATGTTGGTACTGATATGTCATTTCAAGATTTTTTAAAAATTTGTTTTGAATGTTGGAAGGATAAATATGGGTTTCTCGTCATTAGCAAAGATGATTCATTAAATAGTGGACGATTTAGAAAAGGGTTCAACATATTTATTCATCTTCTTCTTCATCGACAGCAAACAGCCCTGTTCATTATGGAACAGACCTGTTCAATAAGCAGATCTGTTCAACAGCAACAACAACAAACAGACCTGTTCATCGAGGAACAGACTCGTTTTGGCCACCATCAATCCAGAGTGTAAAGAATGTTGAACCTTTGGATATGACCGATCGAATGTGCTATGAGAGCGAGCGCCTAAAAACTTTCGAAAATTGGCCTTTGGGATGGATGGATACAAGAAGGCTTGCACAATTTGGAATGTTTTACACTGGTAGTGAAGATATTGCAAAATGTTACTTTTGTACAGTGGAAATTTGTAAATGGAACATAAATGATGATCCTCTAGCAGAACATATACGCTAGTCGCCTAATTGTCCATTAATATGCTTACGTCATACCAACAATCATACTATTCATCAAGATGAGTTGAATGCAATATTGCAAATATCACGACTTATTCTACGCCTTAAAGCAATAGCATATCCACGATGCAGTAGCACATATGTTTTTCCAAACGACATATATACAGTTTTACATATGGTCAATGCATTATTACAACTGCAAACTCTGTACCCGATTGAAAACTAATAAAATATATTTTAATTAACTGAATACAATTTAATTTTTTCTTTTCTCTATTCGAGAAGAGAGAGAGAGAGAGAGAGAGAGAGAGAGAGAGAGAGAGAGAGAGATAGAGAGTTATATTTTATCACTTATTTCCCGATTAATTGCAATGTAGAAGTTACAGCTAAAGAGAGAGGAAGAGAATAAATAGGATTTTCTAAAGTTTCTACCTGTGTCGAGAGTTAAACATCTCGCTTTGAGCCTATAGATGTATGACAACGACATACTCCTAACCACTACGCCACGGAAGGTGGCAATTAAATTGAGGAAAATTTATAATATAAAAGATGTCATGGACACTTAAATGATCTCATTAATAATTTAACCATAAATGCAAACAGTTCATTGAGAGCGTTATCATTAGCAACAACAAAGTCATGGATGATGAATTGCTTTCCAAAATTATTCAGACGAGAAAAGTTTTGAGGGATAAGTTCAAAGCCATTAAAATTAATGATTTAAGCGCAGCAGAAAGTCTGGAAAAAACTTTTCTACCAATCACAGCTCCAATTAAGGATTTGCTTACAGAAACTAAAGTTAAAAATGAAATAGTAAATGATTTGGCTAAAAACTCTAAAGCAAATATTTCAACTTTCAACAAAAAAAATTTATTCAAAAGACCGATGAAAAAAGATAGGAGGAAAAAAATTAATAAACTACCAAAGATTGAAACTAGTACACCAAACAGGTCTAATAGTGTTGATTCTGTTCAAGATTATGATGATGATGAAGAAAGCAATGATCAATTTTATAGCAATGATGATGACGCTGATGATGATGATAATAAGTCAAACACTATTAAAGCCATGGAAGAAGAAGAAGGAGAAGTCAGTAATTTGTTAAATGAACCGAATTTTGATCTACTAGAAAAGCAAAACAGTCTAGATAGAATATTTGGATTGAATTACAATTCGGAAAAGCAATTGATGTTTGGAGACTCAAAAATATCATTCAAAAGTTCTAATCAAGTTCAAATTGGTGACGAAACATTTACAATGACACCAGGACTTTTTCAGTTAATGTTCACAATATCGAATATACTGAACCGGATTTAAAATTGTATAAGAAAATTCTATTGAAAACTAATGCCTATAGACATGGCTATACATCTCGTGGTCAAGTCAATGGAAACAAAGGACCCAAGTATCTAAACATTATTCAATTTTTAATCAAAGATGTGGAGAGTAAAGGGTCAAACTCGAACTTAGATGTGAAGAAAGAAGGATTTGGTTTAATGAATTTAAATTTGAATCCAATCAACTATATATATTGGGATGACCCAAATGAATTGGTTAATCGTTTACGACTACTCATAGCATCACAATCTGCAGGACATAATAATCATAACAACGAAATTATTTCAATTATTGAAGAGCTTAAAGAAGCTGACATAATTGAATGAAAACTCGACGAAAAATAAAAAGATGAGCGTGGACAAATTCGGTCGATATAATAACAATACATCCAAGTCAAAAAGTTTTAATACGGAATTGACTCTAAGCGCTAGCAGAGATCACAGCTTCAACGCTCATCTTAAACGCATCAGAAATCTTAAAGATCCAATAGTAAAGGGCGACGTTGCAACGCAAAATTTTGTAATTCTAAGTCTTGATGCGTATCGAACTGAATTTCAGGATTCAATTAAAGCTTATGAAAGTCACCGTAATAAAGAAATTGAAACCGTTTATGAAAAAATTAAATCTATTGAACGCGATATTGATGAGAGGTTTAAGGTGTATATGGAATATGTTGAGAAGCGTTTAGAAGGTACGGAAAATGTTTTGTTTTCAATGATTTCTAATCAAAACATTATGCAAAAACCAAACCAAAACCACACAATACCATCTTCAAGATGAGTCGATATCAAATAGTTGAGGAGCTCCATCGACAGGCACGACGAAATTTTAAACGAAGAGCTGTTATAACCAAAGATATTGATGATCTTTGGCAAGCTGATTTAGTGGAAATGGGTAATTACTCTACATTCAACAAAGGCTATCGCTACCTACTCACAATCATTGACACTTTCTCCAAATATGCCTGGACCGTTGCGATAAAGTCGAAAACAGCTCCTGATGTTACCAAAGCAATGAAAAGTGTATTTGAATGCGGTCGAAAACCTAAAAATTTGCAAACAAATGATGGGAAGGAATTCTTCAATAAAGAGTTTCAACTTTTAATGAAACAAAACAAAATAAATCACTACTCTACCTATAGTGTAATGAAAGCATCGATAGTTGAACGATTTAATCGCACTTTGAAAAATATGATGTGGAAGGGCTTCAGTAATCGCGGTTCTTACAAATGGATTGATGAATATCAAAAATTGACTAAAGAGTACAATGGAAAAGTCCACAGAACAATAAAAATTGCACCCGATAAAGTGAATTCTTTAAATGCAGCAACAATTCTAAAAACGATTTACAACCGTCTGAAAGTCTATAATAAGCCCAAATTTCATGTAAACGATTACGTTCGAATAAGCAAATATAAACATGTTTTTAAGAAAGGTTACACACCCAATTGGACAACGGAAATCTTCAAGATAAATAAGATTCAAAATACCAATCCATGTACTTATATTCTAGAAGACTATCAGGGAAATGTAATTAAGGGTGCTTTCTATACACAAGAATTGCAAAAATCATGTTTTCCTCACATGTATTTAGTTGAGAAAGTTATAAAGAAGCGGGGTGATAAAGTGTATGTAAAATGGTTGGGGTTTTCCGATAGTCACAACTCTTGGATAAATAAATATGATATACTATGAAAAAATTTTATAAAAAGAAGTTTTATTTCTTTGATTGATTCAGTTTACTTTACTATCTCAACCCCTCAAGATGTCAAGAACATTGACTTTGACTGGAAATTCCTCAATTCTTACAGCAAATTATTTTCCTCCCATAGAGCTTAAAAAGGAATATGTTTGTGGACTGATTGATTTTCATACATATTACTCAATACCGAATATTGATGAAAAAAATAACCTTTTTCACATTGGCAAGCATGTAATCGAGCTTCCTATCGGGTCATATGAGTTCGATGATATTGTGAAATATATTTTAGACGCATACGAAAATCAAGAAGCAGCAGCAGCTGGTGCTACATTAAGTATAAAGGCCAATAATAATACATTAAAAGCTGAAATCTTCTCTGAAAAAGATATAATTTATTTTGATAGAGAGAGAAGCATTGGATCGCTTTTGGGAATTTCAAAGCGTCAACTTAAACCTGATGAAACACATATATCGGATACAAGTTTAATGATTACCCAAAACAATGTTGTACGTATTGAGTGCAACATTGTGGGCGGTTCATATGTTAACAGTACCTTGGCACACACCTTACATGAATTCTCTATAAATGTTGAACCGGGATATAAAATAGACATAATTCCAAATAATGTTATCTATTTGCCTGTGATCGTCAAAGAGATAGGTTCAATTGCAGTTAGACTTGTTAACGAAAACGGTGTATTATTAAATTTTCAAGGAGAAACAATAACATTAAGACTCCACTTGAAACCTGTTGAATAATTAGCATCAGCTATGATTATATTTAATAAAAATGGTGTGAACGATGGTTCTTCTATCAGTTTATCTTCATCTCTTGTACATAACGCATCAAGAATAAGCAAAGAAAAATTTCTTATAAAAAAGCCATTAAGTATTAAAAATAGAAACTTTTTACAATCATTGGGACTTACTTACATTAAAAAGAAATCAATAATATCTTGAGAGTTGGAGAACAACCCGTCTTCGATGAGTCTATTACGAAGAAAGAATTTCACACATATCAACCATATTTGCAATCCTTTAACAACAATGATGAGATACGGATAGCAATTCAAAATCAAGATCTCTACGTTCTACCTCATGAAAGCTTACTGTACATTGAGGGGGTTGTTTCAATTGGTTCCGAAAATGCAGAACCCAAAGAAGTTAAATTTCGAAATAATTGTATTGCATATCTATTTGAGGAAATACGTTATGAAATGAATGGTGTGGAAATTGATCGCACACGGTACTTGGGTCAAACTTCTACTTTAAAAAATCTTGTATCCTTAAACAAAAATACAAGTACAATGTTGGAAAATGCCGGTTGGTCTCCGGAAGAAAATATTAAACCAGCTATAAATAATGGCTATTTCAATTTTTGCGTACCACTAAAAATGTTGATGGGCTTTGCCGAAGACTTTGATAAAATTATGATAAATTCAAAACATGAGCTTATCTTGCTACGTTCTATATCAAATGATAAGTCTGTCTATAGTACGGAAGAGAGTGAAAAGGATAACATTAACTTAAAGCTCTTAAATGTTGCTTGGAAGGTTCCCCAAATTCAATTATCCGATGCAGCCAAATTGAAAATCTATACAACTATTAAAGAGGATATTCCTCTACCTATATCATTTCGTAGTTGGGAATGTTACTTTTATCCAGAGCTACCTCAAAGTACAAATCATACATGGAACATAAAAGTAGGAACACAAAGTGAGCGTCCTCGTTTTATTCTTATCGCTTTCGAGAATGGAGAAAAGTTTACAAACTGTAGCTTAACCGATTTAAAAGTACATTTAAACTCTGTTTCATATCCATACGATGACCTTAATTTAAATTTGTCTCGTAATCGATATGCTCTCTTATATGAAATGTATGCAAGGTTTCAACAAAGTTATCACATGATTGAGTCACACCCACTTTTATGCTGCAAAAAGTTTAAAGAATGTCCAATAATTGTTATTGACACGTCGCATCAAAATGAAGAAATCAAAATAGGTGCTCTCGATATTCGTATAATGTTCAAAACTCTTGAAAACATTAAACCAAACACTTCGGCATATTGTGTTCTTATACATGATCGTGTCATTACATACAAACCGATGACTGGTGAAATTGTAAAGCACACTTAATATAAAGCATTGATTTGTAGCACATTTTATTTATTTCATTATAAGCCTTTGAGCAAAAAACTTGTTCACGACAATAAAACCCGGATAACGGAAAAATGCCTAAATTTGTTGTCAAGGATTCCGACTCACTAATAACCAATTCATTTTTAAGGAAGTCGCTTTTTGCTTCAGTGATAAAAAATATATCCATTTTCTTATAAAGTCACCATTTAATTTCAAATTATTGAACGATGCCGAGAAAAAATCAGTAATTTGGCTCAAAAACAACTACCATATGCTGGATTGGGACTCTGGTGACTTCACTTTGAGTGAAATGAAGAAATATATGAAATTTCTCCTCAAAGGCTATCAAATACATGTAAAAGGCGAAGAAAAAGCAATGTGGGCAAAGGAACTTTTGGCAGAGTGCACAATTTCTGGCATAAAAGAAATCGATTGTAATTATTCGCTTAAGAACATAAGGCATCTATGTGATTCAGATGATATAACATGTAACAATCATTGTAATTTGTTGACAAAAAAAAAAGCTTGCGCTTGCGCCCTTAAAAATTCTTAAGCTCTAAGAAAATTTGTTTAAGATTATGGTTCAGCTATGTCATAAGTTTCTCTATTCATTTATTAAATAAAAGATTCTTTTAAGAATTGAAAACAAAATTTATTTTCTTTTATTTTTGAAAAAAAATGTTTACATATTTATTAGAATATTTTCCTTTTCTTAACATTTATAACATCATCAACATAATCATTATCATTATCTTCCTCAATATCATTGGTTCTTATATTAGGTGGGGCGTAAAAAAGGTTTTCATTGAACAAATGATCATGAACGTTAAAATCTATGAAGAGTGGTTGAGAGTTTGGAATACCTTCAACAATGTGTAAAGTTTAATTTTGCATAGACCCTCTCCGAATTAGAGAAAAACTTTGATCTTTCAATAGCTCCAAGGTTTCTTCCTTCAAATCGTTGAACATTGCCGGTAAAAATATTACTCCTTTGATAAGTTCCAATAAAATTCGTTTTCCAAATTTTGTTTGAACTCTCACAGCCCTAACAATAGGATGCTGTTCCCCTTCCACTAGCTGATTAATAGGGATACTTTCCTTTTTATTAAGTCTTTCGAAGTCCTTAATAGCATTCAGAGCTCTCTGACTTTGATCCGTCATATTTATCTACAAAAAATAAAAGGACATTATTAATTTAATTAAAAATAATTTGTTGTTTTTTTTTCCTTACCTTTTTTGTATTTTTGTGCGTCGCAAGGGTACTACTATATCAATATCTGTTTGACTTCACTTGTAAGACTGATAGCGCCAATAGAACAAATTTTATTTTTATACCTTCACACTTTTCTTCAAACTTCCACACAGTTTCTCACCCACACCATACTCACACATATATGCACTAATTTTTCAAAACATTCAATCCCAAAAATATCCCCCCGATTGAACTGAACTTGAACTTGAAAAATTTTTGAATAAACATCCAATGAGGCACGCTTCAACTTGTTCTGGCTAAAAAATCATGCCTTATCTTCATCTCAATGACTTCAGTAGCGATAAGTCAACTCCAGCTCTAACCCAATGTTTACATATTGAACTATATATGCTCTCCTACCGCACAGTTTCTCACCCCCTCACCTCTTCAATGAGGCTCAATGCGAACCTTCTCATATAAACCTCCAAAAATTTCCAAAGACCTACATGTATGTCACCTCATACAAACTTCCTAAATTTCCAAAGACCTAAATGTATGTCATCTCATATAAACCAACCAAAATTTCCAAAGACCTAAATGTATGTCATCTCATATAAACCAACCAAAATTTTCTAGATGTGCGACGTCTCATACAAATGAACAAAAATTTTCTAGATCTCAAATGTGCGACGTCTCATACAAATGAACAAAAATTTTCTAGATCTCAAATGTGCGACGTCTCATACAAATGAACAAAAATTTTCTAGATCTTTAATGTGCGTCTTTTTCCGATTTTCCATACAAAAAAAGTTGCACATCCAGAACGAACATATCCCCCCTACTTATATTCTTGGCAATTAATACATTGGACAGGGCCAGTACGCTTATGAGGTTCTTCTATTACAACTCTACGGTGGAGAAGATATTGTAGTCAGTAGATTGGATGAGTCTAATTTTTTGTTTGTTTTAAGTTGTCCGGACTAAGTTCTACTTTGAACATCGGCTATGGGGTTTTATTCCTATTGAAAATGTTCATTACGTTCCTTATTTTAAAGCCTTTTTCTTCTAGGGCTTGTTTAATTTCCTCAATTTCCTTTGCTACTTTTAAGCTGATACGTGTAGTAGCTTTTTTTGTTGTCGTTAAGGAGTTTAGTGACAATTCTTAAATGATTTACATTATAGACCTGAATTTTGGTCTCATGAACATTTCCTCTAGTAAAAGGCATGATGTGGAAGGACTCCTTTCCAATTAACTGGGTCAGGCTCGTGACCAAATTGTTGGAGCTACGCTCTCTAAGATATACTGGAGGCGGTTTTGGTGATTTTTCTCCACCATCCTTTGATGTATCAGAAGTCTCAGTGGGCTCTGTTCTTAGAGCCGCAAATCTATTTCCACCAAAAGCGTTCGATGGGTTAGCGTCAGATTTTGTTTTATTTTCGCTTTACCCACATTTGATTTCTGTGGGCTAAGTTTCCTTTTAATCTTAATGTACCGATCCATGCCTGTCTGCACTGCTGGATCACCTGAGTTATTAGCAGGAGCTTTTGAACCGCTGTTAACAGAAATCTCAACGTTTGTTGTTAATCTCGCAGTCTTGTTAGTTTTTGTAATGGATAATTCCGTGTGAGCAATGGAATGATTTTGCGAGGGCGGTACTTCAGGCGCTTTCACTATGAAATAAGCATTTCTGGCATAAGAGCCTTCTTTCAGGCTGAAGTTTTAGGTTATCGCATTGCATACGTTGTACCAGTATGCAAAATTTAAATACTGCCCTGGGGCTAGCTTTGAATCTAGTCTGTAATAGGCAGAGATCAAAGATTTCTTGTGGTTCTTGTATAGGCTAAAAATTTATTCTGGACAGCTTTGGCGAAAGAACAAAGCTACAATGAGAGAAATGATAAATGAAGAGAAAGAAAGAGTGGAGAAAGTCGAAGTTCGGGAAATTTATAGATTTCGACTTGGAAATGATACGTCTCACCGAACGAAGCTTGAATTCCTCAGTTCCTTAGGAAGATGGACTCGAGAACAATCGCTCGGTTAAAGGAACAAGTGTATCTAACTGGATTTCGAGACATTTGTTTTCGAATATCAAGCCGCTGCTTGCACTGTACGCAGAGTGCAGTAAGTTTGGGAATGACCAAACTCTTGGCAATTATTGCATTGAACTGGCCCCTTTCCTTTGTGAGGCTCTTTTACGGTAATTCTACGATGCAGTAAGTACATCAAGTTATAAATTGGATGGCTTTCATTTTTGTTAAGCTTTTAGTTGTCTGGAAGAAGGTCATTTCTAAGCATTGGCTGCGATCTTTTTTCTTTGTTTATAATATTTATTACTGCTCTAGCATGGAAGCCCTGTTCGCCGAGAGCATTTTTATATCATTTGGATCAACGTCTTCAATACCTTTAATCACAACTGAAATACCTTTACTACTCTTAAGCTGGTATGTATAGAAATTCGTTTTTCCCTTCTCAAATTGATTTACAACTTTGCGGTTGCTATCCTCAGAATCAGTTTGGATTTTAGTTTCGTGAATGTTTCCTTTAGTTAAAGGAACAACATGAAAGTTGCTATTGTCTAGGATGCTTGCTAAACTGGCAATTAGTGCATTGGAGCTACGCTCCCGCAAATAAATTGGAGGCGGTTTTAATTCCTTACTTGACTGATTTTTAGATAATCCATTTAGATTTTCCGACAAAAGAGCAAAGCGGTTACCCGATAGATTACTAGGCGGAGTGGATACGGTTTCCGTTTTATTAAGTTAAGCCCTATTGCCATTGTTTGCAGTTGAGCTTGTTTTTCTTTTAGTTATATTGACATAGCGATGCATGCCAATAAGTACTGTTTGCTGTTCGCTTTGTTTTTTTTTACCATATTGGTCGACTTAATAACCGCATCAACAGCTACATTACCTGTGTTAATTGCGTTTTTTGTTATTGTAGCGGTAAAAATAGGAGATGCTGTGGGCTCAGCTTGATTTAATTTACTTGAGATGCTTTTCTCTGTTTAATTTAGATTTATAGCACTGGTGGAGTTGGAGCGTTGCCTTTGGAAATGGCTTCTCAGAATTGAAAACTGGGTAAACGATTCGGACTGGACGGAAGTTTCGTTTTCGTGAAGAAACTGCTGCTGGGTAGTTGTGCAACTTTTGGAGCTTGATCTTCATCATCTTCGACAACTACCACACCATGGTTTGTGTCGACGCTACTAGAGCTTTTAAGAGAGCTTTTCGAAGAGCTTTTTGGAGAATGGCCAATTGGCATCAGCTGACAGCTAAGTCAGCTGCGGCAAGCAGCTTTCTTTCTATAAAAGTGTTTTTGTAATAATTAGGAATGGATTGGAATATGAAATACTTATCTTTGAGGAAATTTATTATTTCAATTCTTCAGATCACTCCCCACAAGCAGATAACTGGCTGGGTAACACCACTCAGCCACTCGCGAGGAAAATACGACCTAGCGCGTAGGTTTTCTATCTAATCGACCACTTGTAAACTCGAATTTTAAACTTTGAATTTGTGCGCTTGAAAAACACTGCTGAACCCGGCGAAGTGTTGCCAACTTTTTCATGATCTTTTTATAGTTTTCCTGTAGATGGTTTACGATGTAGACCGAAATATTGAAAATAAAAAGACAAATCAGTATTATTACTGACAATTAAAAACAAATATGTTTTTATATAAATGACCTGGAGCCAGATACGAAGAATATATATATATATATATATTTTTTTTTTAACGGGTTTTTATTATTGCACCTTTATACCATATGAACTAACAACAAGTAACAGGTTGGCTGATAAGTCCCCGGTCTGACACATAGATGGCGTCGCTAGTATTAAATGCATATTATTTTTATATAGTGGCAACCTTCAAATGATTCGTGTCAAAATTTGACGTCTGTAAGTCAATTAGTTTGTGAGATAGAGCGTCTTTTGTGAAGCAACTTTTGTTATTGTGAAAAAAATGGAAAAAAAGGAATTTCGTGTTTTGATAAAATACTGTTTTCTGAAGGGAAAAAATACAGTGGAAGCAAAAACTTGGCTTGATAATGAGTTTCCGGACTCTGCCCCAGGAAAATCAACAATAATTGATTGGTATGCAAAATTCAAGCGTGGTGAAATGAGCACGGAGGACGGTGAACGCAGTGGACGCCCGAAAGAGGTGGTTACCGACGAAAACATCAAAAAAATTCACAAAATGATTTTGAATGACCGTAAAATGAAGTTGATCGAGATAGCAGAGGCCTTAAAGATATCAAAGGAACGTGTTGGTCATATCATTCATTAATATTTGGATATGAAAAAGCTCTGTGCAAAATGGGTGCCGCGCGAGCTCGCATTTGACCAAAACAACAACGTGTTGATGATTCTGAGCGGTGTTTGCAGCTGTTAACTCGCAATACACCGAGTTTTTGCGTCGATATGTGACAATGGATGAAACATGGCTCTATCACTACACTCCTGAGTCCAATCGACAGTCGGCTGAGTGGACAGCGATCGGTGAACCGTCTCCGAAGCGTGGAAAGACTCAAAAGTCCGCTGGCAAAGTAATGGTCTCTGTTTTTTGGAATGGGCATGGAATATTTTTATCGATTATCTTGAGAAGGGAAAAACCATCAACAGTGACTATTATATGTCGTTATTGGAGCGTTTGAAGGTCGAAATCGCGGCAAAACGGCCATATGAAGAAAAAAAAGTGTTGTTCCACCAAGACAACGCACCGTGCCACAAGTCATTGAGAACGATGGCAAAAATTCATGAATTAGGCTTCGAATTGCTTCCCCACCACCGTATTCTCCAGATCTGAGCCCCCGACTTTTTCTTGTTCTCAGACCTCAAAAGGATGCTCGCAGGGAAAAAATTTGGCTGCAATGAAGAGGTGATCGCCGAAACTGAGGCCTATTTTGAGGCAAAACCGAAGTACTACCAAAATGGTATCAAAAAATTGGAAGGTCGTTATAATCGTTGTATCGCTCTTGAAGGGAACTATGTTGAATAATAAAAACGAATTTTGACAAAAAATTGTGTTTTTCTTTGTTAGACCGGGGACTTATCAGCCAACCTGTTAAATGAATCTTTAAACTAAAACTAAAACAAAACTAAAAAAAAAAATTTATTAATATTATATGACTTTTAGTCCACGCCAACGCGTGAACTGGGCTGCCGTTCCGTATGATGAAATCCATAGATGGGCTTCCAGGAGAATTTTTTTATTACAAAAATTTAAAGGGGGATTAGTTGTGAGACAGTGATGGCAAGTCACGCCTTTTTAGCTTTGAGGAGCTGTTTGTTAGCAAGAAATTTCTAGCTAGTGGGTTCGAATGTTGGGACAACCGAGTGCAATATTTGCGGCTTGATGAAATAAGCTCGTTTTTTACCATCGGGGTACAAAGGTCTTTATGTATGTTTTCGTGTTTTATAAACCATGAAGCACAATTTATAGTCCAAAGAATTTTGGACTGTGAGCGTTGGATAATGTCTATTAAAGAGTTACTGGCTTTTCCCTAGAGCTGGGAGCCATAAGTCCATATAGGCTTTATTGTTGCGTTGTAAAGAATCACTTTGTGTTCGAGCCGCAATCGTGACTTACTGTTAAAAAGCCAGTGCAGTTTTTGGGCGGTCAGCTTCATTTGGGTGCGTTTAGCCGCAATATGCTTGCGCCATGTGAGACGGCGATCTAAGTAAATGCCAAGATACCTCACTTTATTGGCTTGTGGAACATGCGTGTTATTAAGCATAACAGGGGGGCAAGTACCGCGATGCAACGTGAAAGTAATGTGGGTGCATTTACTTTCATTTACTTTTATTCTCCAGTTCGGAAGCCAGGGTTCAACAGTATCAAAATTATTATTAAGAACTCGAGAGGCGACCACAGGATCGCTGTGTGCATACAAAATTGCTGTATCATCTGCAAATGTAGATGTGAAGAGTTCTGAGGATACAGGCAGGTCAGCCGTGTAAATCAGGTTAGTAGTGGCCCTAGGACACTACCTGGAGGTACACCTGCTGATATGTCAAATTCATTTGTCGTGTCTGTTCCATATTTGATTTTGAACTTCCTTTCAGAGAAGTAGGATTGTAGGACTTTGTGATTGTTTTCGGGAAAGGTATGTTTAATATTAAACATTAAACCAGAGTGCCATATTTTATCAAAGGCTTGCGAGATATCCAGAAATATGGCGGATCAGTATTTCTTTTTTTTAAATGCGTTTCTGATTTCGGTGGTAACTCTGTTTACCTGTTCAATGGTGCCATGGCTTTTACGAAAACCAAACTGGTGCTCGGAAATAGCTCCGAGTTTTGCAAAGGTGGTAAAATTTTTGCTAAGAGATCATAATTATGTTCGAATTTTTCCAGGGTCTAGGGTAATATCCTAGTCTCAATATTGCGTTGAATATGAAGAGGATTAACTTTGTTGCTACAGTGGGGATTTGTTGCACCATCTGAGGGGTTATAAGATCAAAGCCTGCAGCATTTTTTGTGTTTAGCTCGCCAATGATAGTCTTGATCTCCTTGTGCTGAAATTTGCCTTTATTTTCGATTGAACGAGGGATTATTTTGGGAAATTGAAAAGCGTTTGTGCGTGGGTTGGGCTCAAAAACGTTTTCGAGATACTTAGCAAATACATGCGCTTTTTCTTCGTCCTTTCTAGCCCAGCTTCCAGTGTTAGTACGCAGTGTTGCTATGTTTGTTTTGGGTGCCTTCATCTTTTTATTTGCTTTCCAAAGAGAATAGTTTGATTCTGCTGTCGGGCTCAAATTTTGAGTGTAATTTTCGAGATTAGTTTTCAGATCATTATCAAGAGCTTCTCTCAGGCGCTTAGTCGCTTGCACTAAGTTAACTTTCACGGTGGGTGATCGTTGTCGATGCCATTCCCTTCTTAGGCTTCTTTTTTCTCGTACAAGAGTTTCGATCTCGCTTGAAGTATATCTTCGAGGTTCTTTTGGGTTGCTGATTATATTTGGGGTTGCATCAACTGCTGCCGATATCATGATATTGTTAACCTCTGTTACGGCATCATCAATATCACATTCGTTTCGGAGTATAGAGTTCTCGTTCAAATGCGCGCTTATATATTTTTTGTATTAAAGGCAGTGGGTTTTATTTGTTACAATTCTGCCGGGTTTTTCGGTGAATGTGGGCAAGCCCATCATTTTAATTATAACAGGGGAATGGTCGGATGAAAGATCGAAGTTGGGTTCAGCATGTACTTCGCTACGATCGAAGTTTTTGCTGATAGCAAAATCAATGAGGTCGGGTTTATTTTTGTAAATCGGACGGCCAGTAGGTGGGTTGCCCTGTTGAAATGCAGTCAAAATTTTGATGACTGTTTATAATTAGTGAATATAACTGTCGGCCTTTGGGGTTTATCAATCTTGAGCGCCAGTGTGGGTGCTTGGCATTATAGTCCCCAGCTGCTATGAATTTGTTTCCGAGCGTTTTGAAGTACTCCATGAATTGAGTTTGTTTGACAATGTTGTTACCATATTGCAGTGAAATGGAGGGTGCTTGCAAGTAATTTTGGGAAAATTCATCCATCGAGTTGTGTTTTATTCGGGTTCTTATCAGTATACCAGTGCCGCCGTGTGCCTATCCATCTGGGTGATGAGTGCCATAAAACGTATAATTTTTAATATTAAAATTATTTTTGCTTGTGAGGTGGGTTTCACTGACGAGCATTACGTCAATTGAATGTAATTCAAGAAATTTTTGAATTTCAAGCTTGTGTTGTCGAATGCCGTTAGCATTCCAATGACAAATTTTTAGGACACTCATTTCTTTGCAATTAGAATTTGCAAGAGTTGGCTTTGAGCCCGCATCATCTCTTGCAGCATTGATTGCACAGTTGAAGTGAACTGCATCATGCCAAAAATCTTCACTGTGAAGATTTTTTTGTATGAAACCCAAATTTTTTGCAAAAATCTTAGTTTTAAGATTTTTATAAAAATATAGGAAATAAAATCTTCATTTTGAAAAAAAATCTTCACTTATGGCAACACTGCTACCACTTAACCTTTGCTTGCTTTAATCTGGTAGGAATAGTAGCTTCTTTTGAGTGCATCAAAGTGATTCACCAGGGTACGATAGTGGGTTTCCGTATAAATTTTTGTAAGAATATGGTAACTCTTAAGTAATGGCAACCCATCTGCTATCTGTCATTTTACCTTTTCTCTTAGTCAGTCAGTTCTAATAAACGCATTGAAGCGAAACGGTTGTGCGTTCTCTCCCACATTTTTCACGCTGATTTAACCTTGCTTTGCTAACATTTTTTATTTTAGTGTCTTTCACGTTACCCCTTTTAATGGAAACAACGTGAAAGTAGCTGCTGCCTATGGAACGAGCAATAGTTGCTATTAGAGCGTTTGAACATTCCTCACGCAAGTAGATTGGGGGAGGCTTAATTTTTTTGGCGGGGTTAGAGTAAGATGGTTCTTGATCATCGCTGCTAGCAAGGAGCGCAAACCTATTTTGACTTGAGAAATATTTGTTGTTGTGTTCGTTTTAGTTGTTTTTGAGCTTTCTGGCCCTGCATTTTATGTGGACTCAGTTTTCGCTTTATGTTCACGTAGTGATCCATGCCTGTCTGCACTGCCGATCCTTTTTGTTTTTCGTGGACGCAAACGTTTTTCGCAATAGCGGCAGCGGCGCTAGAAATTGCTTAGGCAGAGCGCGAAGCGGAGCTCTAAGCTGCTGTTTGAGCGCTAATTTCGGCTTCGTTGTGTCTGTTTTCTTTCCCTATGCTAGCTTTGGTGCTTGTTTGTGTGTTGCTAGATTGCTCTTCTGTTGGTAGTGTTGAGGTCAGGCTTGCAATGAGAGCCTGATGCTATTGCTGTATGTTTAGGAAGAGCATAAGTTGAAGTAAGCGTACTTACTGCGGTGCAGGGAGCAAGAGAGTTTGTAGGCGGTAGGGGCAAAGTATTTGCTGTTTCGTTCTGCTGCGATGTGCGGGGGAGCTTGCCTAGAGGCACCGTCATGACATTTTGTTGTTGGAAAGCATCCGAAACGCTTGTGCGAGCGACGTCGACCGCACGGTGGAGAGCGTTCGACACTTATTTTCGTAGCTTTAAATTTTCTTAGTTTTTATTTTGTTTTTTTTTTTTGCACAAAATTTTGTTTTGTTTGTATATATGAATATATATATATTTATGAATAATCATATTTTTTAAGAGTCACTGCCTCACTGTTTTGGATCATTACTACATATATATATAAACACTGTTTCATTTATATTAATAAAATTATGTTGTTTATATTATTTAACTTTTTTTTCCTGTTTTTTCTTTCTCTTTTGAGAGACTTGCGGTCGAATTTAAAACGCGTCCGACAGGTGCGTTGACTTGAGAGAGACCATAAAAAATATTTAAAATTTTGTTAGTACTTAAAAGTTAAAATGAACATTTCCAAATTAAAAAAAAAAAACTTAAAAAATCAAACTTTTGCAAGTTCAAATTTGGTATAGCTTAAAAACTAAAACACCGATTGTTACAAATGATACATCGTTGCAAAGACGGACTTTTTTGCTTTAGACTTATAATTTTAACGTTATTTAAGTTGGTACCTTTTGAGTTCTTTGGCAAAATCTCATTAAGTATCAAAAAAACACGTTTTTTGCGTATATCTCTAAAACTATTCTTTAAAAAAATAAACGGATGAAATTTTCGAAACGCTTTGATGTATTTGTACTGTATGAAACTTTTTCAGAATCTAAGTAGAATTATGTTGAAAATATTTTTTGCGAGTATGAATTATTTTGGATAAATGCGACAAGAACAGCGATAAGAGGGCATGCCAGTGGCGGTAAGCTTTACGGAGTTCGAAAAATTTTGATCCAAGGATGTATCTGAACACGTCAATTTGTCCTTCAATTTGTTGTTCTTCGATTTCAACAAGTTATTGCTAAGCTGTAATTTTTCTAATTTTTTTTCGAAAAATTTACTCTTTTTATCACTTGCGTTTCCTCTTATATGTTCAAGAACTATGTCAAATTTCTCTTCTTGAGTTTCACCTTCTATTACACTGGGAACAAAATATCAAAATGATCTTGTCTTATTTACTGACTCTAAGACTTCCCACAATTGCCTTAAATAACAAGCAGTTAAACGCTCGTATATATTTTTTTCGTGACGAAAAGGACTTTTTATTTTATATTGCAATAAAAACAATAATCCATCTAAAGATTAATTTACCAAGGATTATTTTCTCTCCAAGCATGGAAAACAATGCGCTCTATAAATATAGCAATACCCCCGGTGCCCGAACACAATTCCCGGGCTCTGTTAGCATTGCCTGATCACACATACAACAGTTACCAACACTTAAAAGTGCAACACAGCTTACTCTTGCGGAAGAATTTTATTTAATGCCAAGGACTATTAGTCTATTAAATGTCGCTAAAAGTGCAATACTTTGCGGATGAATTTTTTGAAGGACGCGATGTTGTAAACGTAGGACGTCAACTACTTCGAGTAGTTGTTAAAACCGTCTGCGCCACTAATGTTGTGCGGATTTTTCCGAAACCCTGCACTCGCCTATCTGGCCTTATATTTGAACGAACACGGAAACGCTCTTTAATGTTTTTATATTCAGCACGATTAATTAGGGCACATTATTAAACGTCAATTATCAAATATCAAGTCATCCACTTAGTTATATAGATCCTAATTATTATTGACCTAGGTCTGCGCTCTGCAGACGCTGGTGTGTTCTTCGGGAACGGTGTCATGGGCCTGCTGACGCATGCTGACCTGTGCAGATGTGCTTCCGGGTATCTTGGTCGTTTTGTGTCTGACCAATGTTGTCGCTAGCAGTATTGTTTAAGTCACAATATGGGCTGCTTTACTGTTTCACTCGTAACATGTGATAACGTGTGTATTTATCAAACATTGCACAACAAATAATTTTTGTGCTAGTGAAGCGTGTGGTTATGTAACTAAATAGCGTTCTTTGCGCTGATTTGAAAGTTTTGGTTTGTAAGCAAGTTTGAGGAATAATAATGGTAGGTTATTTCGTTAAAATTAGACTAACTGGGTCCTCATATGTGAGATAGCTTTGATTTTTAATATAAAGAGCAAAACGGCATGCAATAAAAGTATAATGAATAAACTCGACCTTCTAGAGACAATGGTACACGTATCGTATTGATGGGATCTAAGTAGAAAAGTCTTACCGACCAGGTAAAAGTTAAAAAATATTTAATACTCTGAAAATCTCTATTCCGTTCAATAAATAAAATTTTAAGCTTAATGTGAATAAATTTTTTGTAGTTTTTTAACTCAAACTAGTGCATAACTAAACTCGTTTTAATTTTATATTTCTGACACCGTGGTTATGTGACAGTTTAAAAAAAAAACACGATTCTCAATATCATTATTTTTCGATGTATAGTTTAAGGATACTCAATTCCAAGAGACATCTTTCCAAACTATGAATTACATAAGTAAAGCTTATTGGCACGTTTAGAAAAAATGGAGGTCATAAAATTTGAATATTGAAAACGAATCCATGCTTACATGTTGGAACAGCCTAAATAAGGTTCATTTTGCCTTTATAACACAGGTATACAAGGTTTTGGACCAGAGAAACTGGATAGCGACCCTATAGGAATTTTTCGTGCTGATTCCGAATCTGGTACCCGTTTTTCTCTATCACGTCAAGTTTTTGAGAAATCGTTAAATAACGGTTTTTGACATTTTTACCTATAGTCTATGTCAATAATGAGGTCGTAGACCCTATATTCCTTAACCGATTTCAAAGTTTTTGGTACTCATATGAAAGACGAATGACAACGCAACATATCCTTTATACACAAATTTGGAATTGATTCAGTAACTTGGAAGCTATAGGGCAAAAAACGCGATGCTGATTTCCAATTTTTAGCGATTTTGTTTAAAAACTTGAAATTCAAATGGTTATAATTTCCGAACCAAGGCTGGCATTCCAGGTCTTAATACTTTGAATGAAAGAACAATCAATTGAAAAAGTTTTGAGCCTAAAACAAAAAAAATCTGTTGCGTCGTTCTAATTTTATGAGGATTTTCGCTGAAAATGACAAAAACGAATTTTTATTTTTGGTATATTCTTCGCTCGTTTATATGTATATTTCAGTTCGAATTGTGTATGTTGGTAAAACTGGCTTAAAAAACATAAAACTTAAATTCTATTTTAAACCGTTATTTAACGATTTCTCAAAAACTTGACGTGATAGAGAAAAACGGTAGAAGATTCGGAATCAGCACGAAAAATTCCTATAGGGTCGCTATCCAGTTTTTCTGGTCCAAAAGTTGGCCTTTATTTGTAAACTTGTGTAATTAATCAGATAGACACAACAAAACAGAAAAGTTTATATTAATTACAGTGGAACAAACTAAAGATTTTTAAATTAAAAAATCAGACGTGATTATTTTAAATGCTGATAAGGGTAATAAAACACGAGCTATGGACAAACGGGACTACCAAGAACCCATTTAAGGAATAGTATGCGACATGATGACATACAGGAGATTAACTAAAGACAAACAAACGACACTGGAAAACAAAAATTTTAAATTATTGAAAGCTTGTTGAAGAAGAATGTAATTTCTGAACAACAAAAAAGTAATCTTTCCACAAAGTCTTCGATCGCACCAAGAGTTGCCGAGAATCTAAGATTTGCCGAAAATCCATAAGGAAGGAATGCCATTGAGACTTATATGTTCGTCTGTAAACTCACCGTCTTAGAAATTGTGCAAATAAATGGCTAATATATAAAAAAAAAATAACGAAAGATTCTATACACAAAAATTTCAACATTGACGACTATTCCAAAGGAACTATTTTTCCAGATAATTACATTTTGCATTACAGAAACTAGATATTTTAAATACAAAGACAAAACCTACACGCATTTAATAATGGAAGAACTGTTAGACGCATTTATAGAAATATTTTAACAAAACCCCACACTTTTGCTTAAACATGTGGATGACATAGTGTCCGTTTTTCGCCGTAGCCGCTAAGGGGCGAGCCCTTAATCGAACCGATTCAACTAAATGTTTTCTCTTGGGTTCAACAGCTCGATCTTTAGCGAAGACGGCGGAGTCCTTGATCGCAACTCCTAAGACGCGCCTCACCGTTCCACATTGGTTCGAAAAAATCTCTGATCAGAGCGCGCGCGCGAAGAACTCATATCGCAATACGTCACAGGTAAAATTAATTGTGTACCGCCACAAAGGCAATCCCGTTTTTATACCCAGCGTAAGCGGGGTATATTAGTTTTGTGCGAATCTTGTAACAGGGAGAACTAGGCTCCGGAGATATAGACATATATATATAGAAATGATCAGGATCAAAAACTGAATCGATTTAGACATGTCCGTCTGTCCGTCCGTCCGTCCGTCCGTCCGTCCGTCTGTCCGTCTGTCCGTCCGTCCGTGGTCGGATCTCCTCCGAAACGGCTGGACCAATCAAGTCGAAATTTTGCACACAGGTATATCGGGATCCGAGTATGATCCTAAGTAAAAATGGGAGACATCCGCCCACTGCCACGCCCACAAATGAATTTATTGTGTTTTCAATAAAATGCTTGTAACGTGCGAACCACTCAACACATTCCATTGATATTTGGTGTGCTGGTAAACTACAAAAAGGGACAAAAAATGGACGCCGCCCTCCTCGAGCCACGGCCACAAATAAGCCCAAAAATAAGGGCTTATCGTAACTTGTGAAGTAAAAGGCGTAGAAGCTTCAAATTCCCAGCATAGGTTGACCAAGGCAAATGAAAGGTGTGGAACAAAAATTTATGTAGCCCGCCCACTGCCACGCCCACAAATAGAGAATTTTCATAACTTCCGAAGTAAAAGGCGTAGAAGCTTCAAATTCGCAGCATAGGTTGACCAAGGCAAATGAAAGGTGTAGGAACAAAAATTTATGTAGCCCGCCCACTGCCACGCCTACAAATAGAGAATTTTCATAACTTCCGAAGTAAAAGGCGTAGAAGCTTCAAATTCGCAACATAGGTTCACCAAGGCGAATGAAAGGTGTAGGGAAATAATTTATGTTGCCCTCCCACTTCCACGCCCACAAATAGAGAAGCAAAACATAGTGCGCTCATAATGTCGGGACGCTGGGTATTTCAAAGTCGGGCTTGACCGACTTTAGCTTTCTTAGTTGTTTGTTCTTGAAATTCAAAACATTTTTTCCATAAAAGGTAAGGGTATTTAAAAGGCTTCACCAATTAGAAATCAATTTTAAAATTTTAGTCGCGTCGCGCAACCGCCGGCAATAAAAAAAAAAAATCCAAAAACGGCTTCCGCACCGCATCTGAAACAAAAACCGGTACCTTTGCCCATTATTGTCCCTGACATTAACACATAGTTTGTATTTTTAAGCATGACACGGTTGACCAAACAATGAAAGCACTCAATGATTTCAATAAAACCATAAAATTTACAAAAGAGGTGGAAACGAATGAAACTTTACGCTATGTAGAGGCATTGATTATAAGACATGACAATACTTTAAAGATCAATTGGTATCAAAAACCAAGATCACCAAGGCGTCGAATAAACTTTACGTTCAAATATCAAAAATATGTCAATGCAATCATAATCAACACCGCAAGAAAATTCATGGAAAGAGTACTTAATACCAATGAAAAGAAGAAAACACGAGGAAAATAATGGATATTCTTGTAAACAACAATTTTCGCTAATGAAACTATTCGGGGTCTTTAAATAAATTTTTTATCAGAAAAATATTCTACAGAACGGTCGGAAAGTAATAAGGGAACAAAAATCATTCAAATCCTTGGCTTATATTCCTGGCCTTAGTGAGAAATTTAAAAGGACAAATCTTATTGATGGAGATAAATTCACAATAGCATCTACAATGACGAATACTAATAAGAACTGCTTTAATATTATAAAAGATAAAATAAATAAATAAGAAAGATCCAATATCATTTAGAAAATCCATCTTCTGGGAACAGCGCAGTAAACTGCCAGATGGTATACGTTGGAACAACGACAAACAAATTTAAAACAAAGATTGCTGGACTCAAATCAGACCTTCGGTGCAGACGATATAATCTAGAGCAAAAACCAACGCTTGCGGCCCACTTGCGGTATTACAAACTCACATGCACCTGACTTCGATAGAGCAGAGGTACTTGCACAAGAACATCACTACACGAAGAGATTAACGCTGGAGATGTTACGTATAGCGAAAATACCAACACACCGAAGGCTGAACTATAAATCAGCCTTGGCCAATAAAGCGCATTTATAATGACATTTAGTCAGTAGAAATAAGTTTTAAATACACAATCAACGGCCGCTGAGTTAATAAAGACTTTTTTAAAAATTTGTAATCAAACGTAAGTTTAACCGTGATATTAGAATACGAGACTATTTTTGTAACAGACATTTACAAAACAACACAGTTTGTTTTACTTTTATTGACCTGGAGCCAAATAAAAAGTACAATTCAATATAAAACTTCGAGGTCGACAAAAACCTAAAATAATATTAGGGACAAAATTGTTTTTAATGCCTAAACTTCTGTCCCTGTCAATGAAATTCAGTTTTTATGAAGGAGCAAACCAAATTAATAACAAATATATTTTAACAAAAAATTTATTAATAACAAAATTAAATACTCTAGTCGAATTGAAAAAAATCGAATATTACCAAAACTCAATTTTTTTTACTCGCAAATTACTGTAACATTGTTTTCTTGTCTTGTGTTGTTTTGCCAAAAAAGACAACAATGCTTCTGTCATTTTCGAGTAAATAAAATGGAATTTAAAATATATTTGATTTTTTTCAATTCGAGTAGTGTTTTTTTTGTTATTATTAAATTTTTTGTTAGAATTAATTTGTCATCGATGTGGTTTGCTCCTTTATTAAAACTGAGTTTCATTGACAGAGACCGATATTTAGGCATTAACAAGAAATTTGGCCCATTTATCAGATAGTTTGTGTGTTCGTTTGTGTTAGCTTTAAAAAATATTTATTATGCTTTATTTCGTGAGAGGTGTGTATTTGATCGCCGTTATTAAAACGTCGATTTTGAAGTTGTTTTTCGAACACATAGATATTTTTTTACCTAGCATAAGCAGTTTAGTTACCAGTATAAGTATTAGAATTCGTGTTTTGCAAAACTTGTAACAACTAGAATTTAGATTTGTAGGTAAAGCAAAATATATTTAGTCTTGCGTAAGTAATTATGGTCTATACCGCAAAATGGAAAAAAATTTAGATAATTCCGAGCCTTAGGCTAATATTTCGCGATCTTTCGATCTGTGTAAAAAGTTGACTCCTATCTGTTATAGTTTGGAAATATGAGACATAAAATTTGTGCTATAAACTCTTTGGTGACAAGCTTCGTGATATTTGTGTTCTATATGAAAAAAATCGTGCATATAGAGCAAAAAGGGACTAGAAATGCTATATAAAAAACATTATTTTATTTTGTTCTATCTGCAAGACTAAATAAAGTTCAAATTAAGTTTGAAGTCTTTTCGGTTCGTTTCTATGCCTAAAACAATCTGCGTCTATTTCTCTATAGAAAATAAGTGTTCAGATATGATTAATGTCGCAAAAGATTAGGTAAGCTATGTCTGTGTGTCTGTATACACTTTTGTTCTCGGAGTGAAGTTTGGGTATTGAACTTTGGAGACATGAGTTAGACCAAGTGGGCATGGAAAAAAGCGGCTGCTCTTTACTGCAGTGGCGTACTATTATAACTTGTTTAAAGCAAGTTAAAGTATAAGTACAAATGTTTAAGGTGAGTTTTTTTTTTGAAAAATCAAATTTAACTTCTTTGAATAAATTACATCATTCAATGAATTTGATTAATTTGTGATATTTTTTTATTTTGTGACATAACCTTATCTTACTCAACTATTCTTAACCTTAACTCTGAAACGCAAGTCTTCATTTAAGAGCCGAAAGCATTTTTCATTTCGTTCTTATTTTTTATTTTAAAGTTTATTTCGCATTTTGCTTCTAATTAGAATAAACTAAAAACAATAATAAGAATAAAAATAAGTTTGTTGTATTTCGAGTTAAGTTATCTCTATTAAAATACATTTATAAGACTGAGTTTAAAACGATTCGAATTTGATATTAAATAAAGTTTCCGTTGCGTGAAACACCTTAATTTTCATTTCTTATCTCACAATAGTTCCTTACATTTATAGTATATGCTATAAAACAAAAAGAGCTTCGTAAAAGAGTACATAGGAACAAAGCACTTCTTTTTTATGTTTCCTGCTCGTCAAATCATATCAAAAAACATAATTTTTTTAACAGAAAAAATCACGAATCTCTTGTCTTTCATGGGTAAGAAGCTGTCGACAACTTTTTCGGTTCAGTTGTAACTTACGATTAAACTTTAAAGAACCCAATAACTTACGAACGACAATATATTATATTATATATACGATCAGGATAAAAAATTGAATCGGTTTTGATATGTGTGTTTATCCGTCCATTCGTTAGTCTATCCGATTGTGGTCGGATTTATTTTTCAATCGGCTGAACCAATGCCAAAAGTTCAAAACAAATGTACATCAGGCCCCGAGTATGATTTGTAGTGAAAATGGGTGTATCCGGCTACTGTCAAGCCCAGCAATGCAAATGTCTCGTGGCTTCGAAACTAAAAGTCGTGGAAGCTTCAAATTCACAATGTTGATTAACCAAGGCTAATGAAAACTGAAGGCAAAATGTTGATGTGCTCTGCATACTAAAAAAAAATTTCGTGATTGACCGACTTTAGCTTTCTTACTTCTTTGGCCTGCAACTCAAGCCACGTTATGAGGCCCTTCTCTTGTTTGATGCAAGAGCCTTCCACCATACAAGAATCGACAAATTTGAAGATATAAACTTATAGGTATCAAAGCAAAGGATCTCAAGCGTTTGCTTTTCCCTACGTTTTTGTATCGAGGCCAATCTCCGTATGTTTGCTCACTTATTTTTCACGTTTACGTGTTTAGATCATGAAAAATAAATAACCTTTTATGTCACGATTTCCAATAACCTTTCTTTGTCTTACAGGTTTTTATAGAATCAAAAAGATCTAACATCCCTTGGAAAAACTCCTCAAGATCAGATGCAAATGGAAAAAGTAGCGACTTAAATAAAGCTGCAACCGCACCAGTACTATCGGCTTCCAATATAAGTGGTACTTTCCGTAAAAAATATGATGTGGTCAACCACGAAAATGGAAGGAAGCTGGCATTGAAAAATCTATGGATTCCGAGCCCTTCGCTGGATTCTGATCGAATACTAAATAGCTACAAAAAGTTAGGAAAATTTCGCCTGACTTGTGAGTGCAAGTTATTACATTACAATACATTATTTAAGGGTGCCATATGTAAAATTATAAAAATAGGTAAAAGTTGCGCTAAAAGGCATAAAAAAAATCAGATATTATCTTTTTGGAGCTCCTCGAGGTCTAATTTAACTCATTTATGTAGCAGGGCGAGTTCTTTTAATTATTAGAATTATTTCCCGAGACTTTTTGTGTACCCTGCTGATATTGCTTGTTGCAAAAGCTATGGCCTGAGTTCGGCTAAGAATGAAATACTCCATAAAAAATGCTTCAGAGAATTCCTGACAGAAGTTTAACCTTTAAACGCGTTTCGTACCGTACTGCTCGGAGCGCATAACAAAATACTAAACAAAAACAATGAGAACAATTGCTGCGATTCTTTTCGTACAGTTTGCGTACACGAACGAAAACCGTACATTAGTTGAAACGTGCTCATCTAGACAGCCAAGCAAAGTTCTGAGAATAAACTTTTCGGCAAACGTTTTCAAATGGTTTTGTACACTAGAAAATGGCATGAATGAATGAAAAAGGACTTGATTTTAATTTGTTTTTTAAAATTATTTAAAGCAAAAAAGGTGTATTAGGTAATTAAAGCAAAAAACAAGTATATTGATTATTACGTGCTGTGTCTTCGACAGGCAATGAACAACAAACAAGAGTACGAAAAGAAACAAACGATTCCCAATCTTTTCGTTTTTGATTCGTTTCCAATTGTACCTATGCAACAAAGCAAAGCCAAATGAGCGAAAAGGCAAACGTACGGTTTGTTCTCTTTGTCTTTGAAAAGTTTGCGTTTGCGTTTGTGTTCGAGTACGAAACGATTGGAAATATTCCTTTTGTTTCGGTCTTTTTAGCAAACGATTGCGAATCGTTTCATTTGTTTTCGAACTCTGGTATATAAGGTTTGGATACAAAGTGATTGACGGTACTAGCTTTTAACAATAGGTGAAAAAAGGCTTCTTGCAAAACAAAAACAGACGGTCTTTGACAATACATCTAAATCTTTAACCATAGAAGGATGGTGTCGATTTATACGTAGAAGAGCTCTTAAGGAATGATTATTTTTTTGAATGATTTAGTGAATCATTCACAAAATGAATTGTGATGAATTAATAAATTCATTGCAGCACTTTTAAATTGAATTCGAATTTGAACGTATTCTTTTGAATAAAAAATTTGAATTAATCCTATTGAATTAAATTAGTTAAAGCAACTAAATATGAATTAATTACTTGGCGATGAATGAATTTAAATCTATCTACTAAGTAGGCTATAACTCTGTTATATTCCCTCAGAATGCACACCCAATCGGGCGACTCAATTCAACAGTTTGTTTTAATAGCAAATTTATTGAAGTTTCAGTTGGTCTGCTAAACCATTTGATGCTGGATGGAACGGAGAGCTTGTGACATGATAAATTTGATTAAATTCACATAATTTGCAGAACTCCGATTATGAGAGCTGCGTTTCATTATCAGCAAATGTTTTTTGAACAATAGAAATAGTAGCCCAAGCGGTTGTAGATTTCGTTTTAACCACAAAGGGAAATTTTTAAATAGCTTCCACTAGTAGTAGAAGAAGTAGTGATTTATTCATTAAAATTCATCCAAAAAATATACATATTCAAGTTGAAATTAAACAAATAGCTTGGCAAAGTGCCGCCAGCCGTGATAAATTGGACTCGCTTAAATCAATTTAAACAATTTGTGATCTATTTAGAAAGATTCAGTAATTATACGATGTCGGTAAACTAATGCTTGTTTGACAAAATTTGCTAGGGCTGTCCATTTCGTTCCATTGGCGATATCGATAACCTCAGATGTAGTTAAAAGCGGTTTCTGGAGATAAAAACTTCTAAGCTCACGTAATATAGGGCATCTTCCGATTAAATGTATGCTATTTTCTGTCTCTCGAAGATTGCACATGTTGCATTCGGTATTCTCCGTACTTAGATATGGGCGATAGTTCCGCGCTAATACTTCACAACGAGATCGGAAAATTAAAGATATAATTTCCACTCCGTATTGGTCATGAAAAAAGTTGTTCTCCGCGGTACTGAAGTTTAGTTGCCGGTATAGACCTCTTGAGTTGCTTTCTTGCGCCTGTTGGATAAAATAATTCATTGCTTGGGTACGTCTATGTTGCAGTAACTGTTCGTGTCTGACTGGCTATTGGTCAATCTGATTCAGGGGTAGCTCTGACCCGGTTGTATTTGCTAGACATGTCCAGGTGCGAAAAAATTGTCCTTCCTCGGCTAGTAACCTTGATAGTACGCATTTGACTAGTTTGTGGTTTGGTGAGTTGATTTTTTTTTTCTAACATACGTTAAATGTGTATTGAGCGTGAAATCATAGAGTTCAGGTAAGCCAGTATCTATATGGATTGCATAGTTCGGTGTATTTTGGGGTAAACGAAACACTCTCTTTATGAAGTAACGTTGTAATTGTTCTACCTCGTCGAATTTATTGTAACTCCAAATTTGTGCTGCATAGCACATTACGGAACGCGCGGTGGCTTGAAACATTTTGTATTTAATGCTTGGTGGCACATTCTTCTTGCCTAGCAGGCTCTTCCAGGTACTATTAAGAGCTGTCTTTGATTCTTTCAGTTTATCCTTTAGATGCGTAGAGAATTGCATATTGCCAGACACTTTTACCTCTAGGTATTTGTATTCCTTCACTTTTTCCAGTTCTTCTCCGTTCAAAAACAATTTTTCCTCTCTAGCGGGTCTTCCTCTGCTATCTCGCACCACCATCACCTTAGATTTGAGTACGTTTACCTTTAAGTTCCACAGTTGGCAGTAGTCTTGAAGGCTGGTGATCATTGCTTGTAATTCATTGGGCGAATCTGCTAACATAACTAAGTCATCTGCGTATAAGAGGACTTTTATATTAATCGGCCCAAACATTACACCGCCGGGCAAGTCGTTTGTTACATCGTCGATGTATAGTGAAAACAGTAAGGCGCTAAGTACACACCCCTGAATTACCCCGACATTGTTCTCGAGCCAATCCGAAAGCGGTTTACCATCCCATATTGCGACTTTGTTGGTTTTATACAGTCCTTTCAGGATGTTGAGTGTTTTCGTTGAAATTCTCATGTTGCTTAACTTGTAGAAAAGATTGTATCGGTTGATGGAGTCGAACGCAGCTTTGAAGTCTATGAAGCACAAGTAAAGTTTTTTTTTTCTTCCAGATATGCTTTTGATATTGAGGTAAGAACAAAAATGCTGTCGATTGCAGAGTAGCCTTTTCGAAACCCGAATTGCTATTCACTTAGCAAATTTTGTTTTTCAACCCACGCTGTAAGTCTCTTAAGCAACACTGATGTAAATTACTTCATTGCTGTGTTCAGGAACGTGATGCCTCTATAGTTACTAGCGTCTTTTGGATCACCTTTCTTTAATAAAGGTAAAATAATGGTTGCATTTTCAAATATGTAATTAAATGCTTCGGTCAACGCGACTTTGAAATTTTGGGTTGCATTTTTATAAAACTCGACTGGTATCCGATCATCTCCAGGTGCTTTTTTTGCTTTGGCACTTGTTATGGCATCTTCTACTTCATTAAAGGCTTTTGCTGAATCTAGATCACTGTTTTTTATATGGGGGGCTGCAAACTGAAATTTTGTGGCTATTTCTTCCCTGTAAAACATTGATTTGAAATGTTTTTTTTAGGTCTAGTAAATTTGCTTGAATAGGCTTGTTTACTTTCTGTCCATTTAGACGTCTGACTAATGTCCAAAAGGCCTTGCTGTCATTGACTATTGACATCTCCAATTCCATGCGTCTGTAATATTGTTGTTGCTTTTCTAGACATATGCTTTTGTAGTAGCTTCTTGCTTCTTGGTATAACTGTTTTGCTATTGCGCTATTTTCTGTTCTTGCTAAACGGAGACATGAAAAGGCCTTCTTTCTTGCGGCGTCACAGCTGCAATCAAACCAGGGTTGTTTGTACGGTGTTGTTTGGTGCTTTGGCGTTACCTTTGCCGCCCGTTTAATTGCTGCCACGAGCTTTTCTATGGTGTCGACGTTAGTTTCTGGTCCGTTAATTAGTGCGCCCACATTGGCTTCTAAAGCAGTCTTATAAATTCCGGATTTGTTTTCAATCCAGCGCAGCTTAGGTAGAACCACCCCAACATTCCTTTCCTCCGCTTGTGTCACGGTAAATTTACCCATTACTCTTAGCGGCATATGGTCTGAGTAGATTTCAGCATCTATTGCTATATCAGTAATCCACGTGCGCCATTTACCTCGTGCTAGACAGTAATCTATTGTAGAGCTGGCTTCTCCCCTAAGGAATGTCAGTTCCCCATTACTATCACTTGAAGTTCGGCCATTTAGTGTTAGTAAATCCAGAGACTCTCTACCAGTTTGAGTCCTTTGCTAGCGTATATTTTATCTTTTGCTTTCCTGGTAACAGCCCCTGTATCATAATTTGAGGTCACTACCGCTTGAAGTTCGCCGATTCGTGCATTTAAGTCTCTAATGATCATCAAATTTTCTTGATCTAGTTCCATACAGAAATCATATAGTTGTTCAAACTCTTGGTTCCAATTGTTACAGTTGAGATATTTTGGTATTATGTACGCTTCTTTTCCTTGATGGTTACATCTTATTACCGTTTTTTGATTTATCGTACAAAAGTCGACTTTAAGGCGATGGTCTAGGTGTTCTAGGGTGTTCTTTATGCCGAATAGGCAACCTCCGCTAGCACGTCCCCGCTCGGCCAATCGAACTGCTGGCTTCCAAAATAGTGAAAACTCCGAAAAGTATACTTCGTAATGCTTTTCGTTTCTATCTATGAATGTTTCAAAGAGAATGATCACATCGAACGTATTAATATATTTTAAAAACGCACTGTGCAATCTTTTATTATTGAGACCTGTTATGTTATATCCTAATATCTTAAAGTCTATGTAATTGAGTGTATTTTTATTAATGAGTTGTTGACTGACGGCAGCTTCTAGTTTTTGGTAGACAGTTTATTTAGTATTTCTTGATAGTATAAACAGGGCCGCGGCGACTTGTCTCCAAGTAATATGTTCATTATTTCAATGGCATTTTTCTGTCCACACATAAGAATTTTTTCCTTGCTCCAATACATTATATGGCTGTTAATCTTCATTGTATTATTTCTGACACTTATTTTCAACCGACGATTGATTGCGGAGATGTCTTTTTTTATCTGTAATAGTACTCGTTTCTGCTGTTGTTTCTCATGAGATAAATCCCTTTCGACAGATATAAGTGTGCCTGCTAGGTTTTTTGTGTTCCTGAAGATGGCCGTTGCCATCTCTTCGGTTTGCATTTCTGCCAATATACCCATTGTTCCCTCTCTCTTAAAGAGAGTTCGTGTTCTTTGGACTCGTGTATGGTCTACTTTTAACATATTATATTAACACACACCTTCTCTATACTTTCTTTGAGTTGTTCGTTTTATCTCTCCCTTTAAAAATTACATTTTTTCTTTTTCTCTCTTCTATCAAACGCTCCATCTCTTGCTTATCTACTTCGCGATCTTTTCTTAGTTGTTCCACTTCCGCACGCAGGGCTGTGTGTTCTGCTTTAAGAGTTAGTACTTGTGTTTCAACTTTTTCTACCGTTTTCTTTAGCTTTATCATCTCCTCTTTAACCTCAGCAATATCTTCCTTCGTTGAAACTTTCTGTAGTTGTGAGTTCCTGGTGCACATCATCCTCATAACGTCATTCAGCGTGACATTTTAGGCGTATTCGTCTTCTGGGGATGTATCTTTGTGTGGCCTTTTCGCTAGTGTCAGCCGCGCCGGAGTCTGTTTAGTAGCATCTCCACTTTCTTTTGTTGGTGTACGATTTATTTTCGATCTTCAACTTACGATATTTCAGTTATATTATAGTGCCTGGAAGTATGCTGGCGTCGATGTGAGATTAAGTGTATATAAACAATAAATAAGTAATAAACTTTGACTTCAAATAAAAACGGTCTAAGTTTCTCTGTTTTGTGCTGCCTAGAAGCATGCTATAGAAATGGGATTTCCGTATGAGGTCAGTTCCTAAAGAAGTAACAACGGTTGCCGCTAGGTGGTTGGTGTATTCTTCTCTCTTTCCTGCTACTTGCTGCTGGCTTTGTAATCAGTGTTTGCTTTCTCATTCGATTCGTCTATAAGATAAACTAAATTGTGCTTCTCACCAAGAATAATATGGTCATCAACTATTCACACGACTTGCTCGACGTGCACTCCACTGCTCACGGCTTCCACTATCCTCACTCTCTATTCGTAGCCTTTGGCGGTCCCGCGAAGTTTCTCTGCTTTCGAAAATTCAAATTTATTTTCCGGATTCAAATTTAACTAGACTTGTGTTGACTTGGTTTACCGGCTTTCCAATAGCTTCCACTATGATGACCAATACGGCTCCCACAGTTATTGTGCTTCCTGCCGTCGTGAAAAGTGCTTTTGTGGTGTTTCTGGTAAAAATCGACATGTTGAACAAAGCTGGCATAAGTCGTTACACTTTATTACTTATATAAACAAACATAAATTCTTAAATTCCCTTAAAACCAATCTTGTATAAGAGGTGTTCACTATTCAGTGCATTCAGCCGTGCATTTGGGCAGGAGCAAAATTTCTTTGCTTTTTTGCATTTTACACTAGCGAAATGTACACATGCTCCGAATTGGCGCCTAAAACTAAGAGCAAATATCAGTTTCGTGCATGTGCAAATTAAACAGCTGATATGTTTTAATATCGCTACGATAAAAATATATGCAAAGAAATTCAAGCAAAATAAAGCCAATAAAAACTGGAATGTAGAGGAAATTCATCAACTTCTGGACTATCTGGAGCAGACCGAAGATTTTGAGGTTCTTTTGTCAAGGAAATAATTAAGAAGAAATCAACTTTCCAGCTGTGTTAGGGATGCTGGACGAATATCGATATTTGACGATTATCGTTGTTCAAAGTTTAAACATCGTTGCTGTATTAAAATGTAAAGAGTAACTACATTTTCGGAGTAAATGAGCCACAAGATAAGCTTTGGGCAATATCTACGAATTATCTCCGATTTAAACTGGCCATCGTTTACCGGTTCTGAATGCTTGCAATACCGATAATTATTAAACAATGCGCATCCACAATCCTGCTTGTGAGCACCGTGGATTTGAGCGATTTTCGACCGCGATTCGAACGTTTCTTCGGCGAAGTTCCTCGAAGAGGACCGTTTTTTTTTTAAATTGTCCAACTGTTCAAAGAAGACGCTGATGTCGATGGTTTGGGTGAAGTTAGAACATTCTGTTCACGCCATACAATTGGAGTGACATTGGTGGCAATCCGGCTCTGCTCTTCCTCATTAATGTTTTCCTCAGCAGCAACTTCAATGGCATTTTGCTCCATTGCCAATTTGCGTTAGATTTATCTGATTTTTATACCATTGCTTTAGGTGCTGGAGATCCGCCACATTACTGGCCTGGTATGCAAGACACTTGACTTGGCATTGTCACTAAAAACTATTAAATCTGTGTCTCAAGCAACTGTTCCAACGTAAAACTGTTGCATGAGAAAGCTAAGCGCACAGGATCCAAAGCTTTAGTGCACCATCTAAAGACGATCCGGCCCCCCTCTGCGCGAAGAAGTGTAAACAGCCACGAAAACAACAAGCAAGACTGCCAGCCAGGCCATCGACAAATCACATCAAACAAAATTGATGTCTTTTTCTTTTTTGCCATTGAAGGGCAAATTTGTTCCATTTTGCTGAAGACCTTTCGTTTCTTAATAAATAAAAGTCTAAATAAGCTATCTGCTTACATTTATATGGATTTATCTTCATATTTTTAAGTTTTAAAGCGATTTTACAAGGGTGTCCACAACCGTGTACAAATTTTTGATTCCCAAAAATTACGTCTTTGCAAAATTGCTTCTTAAATTTTTCTGGCCTATCGATCTATATAGTTACTTCTCAAAAAAGTTAGCTTATTTGTTTAGCTTTCGAACGGTGTGAATTTAAATGAAAAAGTTTGGGGGGAAAAAGTTATTAGCGAAAAACAAAACTATGTCCATAACCGGGTACATTCCCCTACTAAGGCCATCCATTTGTAAGCGACTTAAGATCTTCGTTCTTAAACTCTTCTTGCAGCATTTGCTTGGTGTACCGCCCGCCGAGGATGTCCGTCGCAAATTTTCTCTTACAATGGGAGAAATTTTTTGGGAGCACAAAGGATTCTGCGCAATAAATTCAAAAGTTTCATTCACTCAGCTCAAGGTGCAATTACTACCTTATATGCCCACCATAAAAAAAAACCTTCATTCCTTAAAAGCTTCAAATTACATTTACACAAGTCCGCTGGACCCTTGAAATGCTCACTCGAAGAATTTCAGACACTAATAGGAAAAATTCAAGCTTGTCTTAACTCACGACCACCCAGTTCCCAATCTCCGTATCCCATGGATTTCGCAGCACATACTCCCGGTCATTTCCTCATAGGTGTACCTCTTCTTTCTACCGCCGAGCCCTCTCATCCCGAAAAACCATTTTCACTCGTCAATCGTTTGCGCCGAGTTCAAGCTAAGAACTCATTCTTATGTGAACGATGGAAACGTGGTTATTTGGCGGAACTGCAAAAGCGCCACAGGTGGAAATTGCCACAAGAAAATCTAAAAGCCGACGATTTTATTGTTTTCCGAGAAGACAATCTTCCAAGCACTGAGTGGCGATTTCGTCGCATTACTAAAGTTTACGTAGGCGCAGACGGCCGAGTTTGAGTCGCCGACATTCGCACTAGTAAAAAGAATTTTCACTCGGCCAATATCTAATTAAGTCATCCTTCATAGCTGTTCAAAACCTTTCTTCTAGTCACATTAATTATCTACTTAAATTAACATGTGTTATCGTCACGTTGTTGTCCTAATCGGCAGATCGATGTCACTTAAAACCGACCACCGAAACCGCTGCTTCCTGTGCATTCGCACATCATTCGCTGGCACACTGTCCCGATTTCCTTTAAATGACAGTATAAACCCGCAGGCGATCTGTGGCGCAATTCATCTATTGCCTTAATTGTCTCGCGCATTCACACACAAGCGAGTGGCGAAGCCAGGCGCGCTGTAACATCTGCCGGAGAAAACATCACTCTTTACTTCATGCCAAAGATTATAGAGCAACAAGAGATGTCATGTTTTATATTTTGAAATTCACCCTGACCAGCAGCGATAGGTAGCTAACTCAAACCTTTTTCAATTACGCTTTTTTGTGTTCGATGCGGTCGAGCACACGAAAATCGCGTTTGACGCAAGCTTTGGTTCGTTTTGGCTTTCTCAGTGAACGTGACTTGTAAAAAAAAAAATGCATGCATATATTTGTAGGAGGTTGTGTGTATGTCTTGCGTTTTCAAAGTAGTAAAGTCAAGAAAATTTCAATTACCTGATTCTCGTGTTTGGTTTGGTATATGCGTAATGAGTGTAGCAAACGAGCCGAAGTGCTTTATACGATTTCGTGGTTCTCTTCGGGTAGCGCACATTTCATACACTTTTTTTTATGGGTGAAACAATAAATTTTTTAAGGTCTATCCGAACTCTCTGCGCCTTAAGCATAAAATGATGTTTCGGTCATGAGCAGAGCAAGTAGAATATGCTCGAAACAAAATGCAGATACATGCCAGATACATATGCTTGCAAAATGTTTCATAAGTTTCTGGGAACATTTTTGACAGTTCGAAATTTAAATTCAATTTTAAAAATTTGAAATAAGAATTTAAAAACTTTGCAAGAATTGCTTGTTGTATGTTCCTTACATTATTCTGTCTGGTTAACATTTTTTAAGTTTTATAAGACCGTTTGTTAAGGTCGACTATTGTTTGCATTTTTGGCTTGAGAGAGCCAATTACTTTTCAAATCAACGTTTAGTTGCACTTTGGCACCTGGGTACTCTCACTCCGTCTGTCCTTCTGTCCGTCTTCTTTGATTTTTCTTTACACGTTGGGTCTTTAGAGGTCTAAGTTGGTTTGTACAAAAATTTTAAAAGAGTACATAACAAAATTGGAAAAATAGGTTACTTGGGATACGTTAGGCATGATTCTGGCCCTAGTTTAATAGGTGCATTATTTGGTGGAAAACGAAGAAGTTTTCTAATGACAAAAACAAAAACCAATCATGTAAAAAAAAAAATCAATTTATTTTCTTAACTCTCGTTGCAATATACAACTTAATGTTGTTTTATATTTTCAAATGAAAATGATCTTCGCTTTTCTGTTAAAGTATAGTATAAAAATACAGCATGAAAATGAACGCTCTTCATCTGCGGAGGAGACAGGTGCATACTTAAACACGCATATCTCAGAAGGGTTAAGGATTTTTGTGTAGTCTTCAGTAGGCACACAACCTTCTTGCAAAATACTGTAAATGTCCAACAAGCACTTGTATCCTTTATTTCGATCAATGATCTTTTCAAATTTCTTGTGATACGCATTTGTTTTTATCACTTTGAGGGAGTATCGAATGGACGCAATGGTTGGGATACTATCGCTTAATTCCAATCCCTGGGTTTCAAGTTTAATTGTTGCCCCAATTATTGGTTCAAAAATGCACCTAATAAATGCTAAGTCAGCTTTAATATTGAGATCTTCATAAAGTTCCTTTGCCTTACGAATAGCATCTTCGTCATCAAATTCATTAACTACACGTTTTATAATTTAATAATTATCGCAAAAGTATAGTGCTGCCTTCAGCCAAGAAGTACACCGAGTAGTGCATGGGCTTGGTGGTAAAGGAATATTCGGTGTCATTATCTTAAACGTGTTTCGGCGGTATGACGACTTAAGAAAAACAGCTTTGTTAGAAGCTATTAACTCGTTCACGCTCGTAAATTGAGATCGAATAAATTCTGCCAGACGATGCATTCCATGAGCAAAACATGTAACGTGGAGCATATTTGGGTATAGTACTTTCATGGAATTAATCGCTGCGCACATGTACGGAACTGCGTCAGCAGAACCTTGTCGTACTGTATCCCTGCGAAAAACGTTGAAAAAAGGTTACAAACATATATTAAATTATACCACAAAGTATACCTTTTGGCCACAAAAATTAAAGGCTGCTGTTTAAAAACTGCGACTTGGTTGGAGCGTTGGCGGAGGGAAGTGTTACCATATTAAAAAGATAGACTTTGCCTATTTCGCTTTCTTCTTCCAGCGCACCAAATACAAAATTAACAACTTGACGCTGCTCTGCATCCGTAGTTTCGTCAATGGATGCCCATATGTATTTTTCTTCCGCTTTTAATCGCAATTCACTTTGTTAATGTGAGGGACAACAATAAGGAGACGAACCTGTGGTTATCTGCCGATGGAACGGAGTCGTCGATGTTTGCTGCTGATGTTGGGTTTTTTTCCTTTTGTTTATTTTTAAACTAAATAAATTTCGATTTCGATTTTGGGTTTCTCTTCTAATTTCACTTATTTTATGTTTTTTTTTCAATTCAATTTGTTTTGTTTCTTTTCGTTTGGAGTTTTAAAATTCAAATTTATGCTTTTTTTTGGGGGGTTTTAATTATTTCACTTCACCTTTTGATTTGTCTTCACTTTTTAAATTTGAATTTTTTTTCTTTTTTTTTTTTGATTGCGAGTCGGAGGGTTTGTGGAGCGGCGAAGCGCGTTTTTTGCACACTGATCGAAGAGTACTTCTCTTTTCTCTTCATTATTGGGAAGGAGCTATCCGACGAGCTAGCGCTGTAGAAAATGTAAAAGGTACTCGTTAGGACGCTTCTTTCGCTGTGTATTAAAGGCTCAGCTGCACAGCGGCCACGGCGAAGAACGAACATACTGCCCGTCTTGCGCTACGCAACCGGTATTTCCTGCTTACTTGTCTCGAGTGTGCAGGAACTCTCGCACCTCCTGCACCAGCTCCCGAATAATGGCCATGTCTTCTGGTCTTGGGGCCGGCCAGTCATCGCTCCTGTCATAGGCCTCCAAAAAAGTTTTGGAAATAAAAGGAGGCACGGAATTAAAATACTCGCTGTTGAAGGAGTATAAAACAGTAAACAAGTTAGAAGTCAACGTAGTTGAGAGCGATGAGACAAATTAGAGGACAAATCTGTTAATAAATTCCTTGAAATTGGAAGAAAATTTAAACGACGAAGAAAAACAGTCCATAGGGAATATATGCAAGGACTATGCGGATGTTTTCCACCTAAAGGGTGACGAATTGAGTTACACCACTGTGCTCAACCACGAAATACCTACAGAGGTCTGGAACGCACCCATAAATATTCGGCAATATCGCCTTCCGGAGGCCCACAAGGCGGAGATAAATAAACAGGTGGGAGAGATGTTGGACCAAGGCATAATTGCTCCAAGCAAATCACCTTGGAACGCACCAATCATTCTAGTACCGAAAAAGGCAGGTGCAGACGGGAAAAAGAAATGGCGATTGGTGGTCGATTTTTGGCAGCTGATTGGCGTAACCGTCAAGCAGGTATTTCCTTTACCCCGCATTGATGAGATTCTCGACCAACTCGGTTGCAGCCGGTATTTCGCAACGCTAGACCTGGCAAGCGGATACCATCAAGTGCTTGTAAACGAGAAAGACAGAGAAAAAACAGCATTTAGTACTGGAATAGGACATTAAGAATTCGTAAGAATGCCATTAGGACTCTCCGGAGCTCCGGCAACCTGTAAAAGGATTATAAATAATGTTTTGACCGGCTCGCAAGGCGTCGATTGTTTTGTTTATTAGGAGGACATAGTAATTTACGGAAGTAACCTTAAGCAACACGAAATAAGGCTACGTAAAGTACTACAAGCCCTAAGATGCAGATATTTGAAAATACAAACGGAAAAATGTCAATTCTTAAGAAAGGAAGTTGTCTTTTTGGGTCACAAGTGTTCCGACCAAGGCGTACGGCCGGACCCAAGTAAGGTCGAAAGTGTAAAAATTTTCCCGATACCAAAAAATAAGAAAGAATTGCAAGCATTCCTTGGACTGGCAAACTACTACCGAAAATTCATTCCGAATGCAGCAGCGCTTTTTCTACCCTGGACATCACTGCTAAGAAAAGATGCCGAGTTCGTTTGGACGGAGGCATGCCAAATGGCAGTAATAGCCATTAAAGCTGCAATAACTAGTCCACCACTGTTAAAGTATGCAGATTTCACAAAGCCATTCATGCTTACAACGAACGCGAGCAACGAAGCACTCGGTGCAGTCCTTTCGCAAGGAGAAGCAGGAGAAGATCAACCGATCGCGTTCGCAAGCCGAGCATTAAACGCAACTGAGAAACGATACTCAACAATCGAAAAGGAATTATTTGTCATTGTGTGGGCGACAAAAAATTTCCGTTGCTACCTCTTAGGCCGCCCCTTTACGGTTTACACAGACCGCAAACCTCTAAAAGGCATAGCAAATCTAAAGGATCAAACATCCCGATTGGCGAGGTTCCGCCATAAGCTCTCGGAATTTGATTTCAAAATCTGTTACAGGGCTGGAAAATATAATTTAAACGCAGACGCATTGAGCCGATTACCATATGAAAATAATCTTGTGTCAGTGGTAACAAGAGCACAAACACAGTCAAAAATAAAGCAGAGCGATGAAAACACGGAGACAAAGAAAAGCAGAGATGATTCGGAAGATACAAACCCCACAGATCACCTAGAGACAGAGGATTTAGCAGAATTTTTAACACAGAGAAAAGACATCGAAGAGGTGCTTAAAATGTTCATGATGGGCCATAAGGTGGTCACAAGGGAGCTATTAAAACATATTTCCGCATTCGACGGCAGTACAAGTGGAACGGCATGCATAGAGAGATTCGAGATTATATAAAAAACTGCGAGAAATGCCAGCGCAATAAATGCACAAAAGTAAAAAGAATGCCCATGGTACTCAAAGACATAGCTCTTGGCCCCTTCTTCAAAGTTTATATGGATATGGTAGGCCCCCTACCGGAAACATCGAGAGGAAACAAATACATTTTAACAATTATAGACGATTTTTCCAAATTTTACATCTGCACAGCTATTCCGGATGCAGAGGCGGCAACAGTGGCAAAAGCTTTTTTCAACGAGATAATATCAAAATTCCAGATACCAAAGGTTTTAATCACGGATAACGGCACAAACTTTACATCGAAATTATTTAAGGAAGTTTGCAAAATTCTTGGAATCAAGAAATCCCAAACTTCACCATACCACCCCCAAGCCAATGTTGCTCTTGAAAGGAGTCACCGACCCTTGCGGAATTTCTCCGAAATTTCGTCAATGAGGATGGCACAAATTGGGATGAATGGCTGCACCACGCTATGCACGTGCATAACAACACAGTACCTTCATCCACAAAACAAACATCTTGCAAAATAATTTTTGGGTTTGAATCCGACATTACAATTAACCTAAAAAGAAAACCTGAGCCACTGTACAACACCGACGATTTCTCGAAAATATTAAAATATCAAATCCAGCGCACCCATCAATTAGTACGAGAGAATCAAACAATAGCCAAAGAAAAATCCAAGCGATACTACGATAAGGGCTCGAAAGTCAGAGAATTTCAGACTGGAGACAAAGTGTGGCTAAAGAACCAAAACCGAAAAAATTAGTTCTCACCCATTTGGGAAGGCCCTTATTCGATTGTATCAATTCCAACGCCGGTGAATGTTAACTTGAAAATCAAAGGAAAAGAAAAAACTTTCCACAAAAACTTAATAAAACTGCACCATCAACAAATAAAGAACAGAAAAGAATAAGAATTCTTTCAAAGCTCGAAAATCAATAACTGAGCAGAAATCGAAAAAAAACCATAAATTTGGAATTAAAACAAAATTTTCTTTTGCCAGTATCAATTCACTGCGACCGATCAATAATTGCAGTCAAAATTTTCTAACGCAATCAACATAAAGATGACCGGATTACGAAAAATAAATTGGAAATTGGAGGGCATTAACGCCAATAACTGGTTGAATGACGATGATATCAACTCATTACTAGCATGGATAATGAGAAAGGTCATCGGAAAGAAAATACATGTGTTCGACACACACTTTTATGCATGCGCAACGACAGAAACCATTAATTCGCAACATGAGCAAATAAGGCTGATCGGATTCCCTAGAAGAATAGATATCTTCGACTACGAAAATCTAATAATTCCGATACACAAACGCAACCACTGGATGCTTGCGATTGTGGCCTGGCCTTCAATCTACGTGCTGGACTGCCACATGACGCAACAAAAATAGCAGAAACGCCTCGATCAATCGTACAGTGGGAAGCCGGGAAAAAATTTCCTGAGGAAAGAACGACGTATATTGAAGCCACGAAGCCACTAGTGTACCCGGAATGCAGTCAGCAACAAAACCTGAATGACTGTGGAATATACCTGCTGCGTTTTGCAGAAAGATATCGAGATGTGGTGAACACGGGAAGATCATTCTTGCCACGAGACGCTTTCGTGGAAGACAGTCAAATCAGCAGGGACTTCCTCAACAATCTAATAATCGAAAATAATATGTCTCTGGCCGATTGGAGTGAAATAGAACAAGAAAGGGAATATCTGCAGCACGAAATCCAAAAAATAAAAGCAAGCAACGTAGCGGGAAAACGAAATTCATTCAAATTAAAATTTAAAACAAAAATATACCTTGTATCCATTTCTCGTAGAGGAGATGTTAAATATAAACAATGGAAATGTATCAAATTACATGAGCAAAGCATTTATAAAGCAATTTTAACGACAAATTTAGAATTCGATGACTGAATTGGGTAATATACTTCACAATGAATTGAATTAGGTCCCAAATTGCCAAAATTTACAATTTCATTATGCCGAAACCAATACAAATTTATGTGGATGCGAAGAGAATGTTTTTTTTTCCTTACAGGAGCGTGTAAAAATATTGCGACTGATGGCGGCGATGACGAGTGGCCGACTACAGATAACACCAATTACCGAACAGGTAGGGTACGTACAAGTCCACTTGAAGGAAACGGAAATCATAGAAGAATTTAATACCGTTCTACACACAATCCACCCCGAAGAAATAGTACGTGTAATAAACATCATCAATGAATACGTCGACACAGTACAAACAAAAAACAGGGAGTGTTGTTGGCCGAAATTAGGTCAATTCGATAAAAACTAAGCTCAATAACACCAATCGAGCGTAACCGAAAGAGGCGAGGCCTAATCAACGCATTGAGAAAAGCTTTCAACTGGCTTTTCGGCGTCATGGATGACGACGATCGGAAAGAAATTTTAGAACACTTGACATTGGCAGACAAAAACAGTCACAACGCAATTCAAGGATTAAACGAACAAATTTCGATCCACGACTATTTCAATGAAACAAAAGCAACGATCAAACTATCACTAGAACAAGATAGAAACACCTTCAATGCAGTCTTCACAACGGTCAAAAAGAATAACGTCGAGGTCGCAGAACACCTGCGGTATCACGACCAGATGCTGAATCTAAAAAGTATAGAAAAAAAGGTAAACCTGATTCAAGATAGCATCTCGTCGGCGAAATGTGGATTTGTACACCCAAATATTTTAACTACAGAAGAAATAGAAAAATTTAAAGTCGATTTCTACAAAATTAAATTAATCCGAGTGGGAGTGCTATCATACATACACAATGCTTTAATTATCACAATAAAGATTCCGAAGACATTCATGAAAATAGAAATAAAATTACTAATCCCTCTCCCGAACGACAGCCAAAGAGAAATAATAGAAAAGGAAGAAATGATAACAACAATAGACAACGTAACCTACAGTTTCACAGAGAATGTCATACGAAAGGAATTAAGAAGGAGCAGAAATTGTGTTCTTCAGAGCACATGCAGACTTGGCTGCAACAACCAAAGATCGGTACACTACATAGACGAATCCACTTTGTTGATAAAAAAAAAAAACGCGTTAAGAGAACGAGTCATACAGAACTGCGACAAAAGAAATATAACAATTGATAAAAATGTACTGATCTCATTTGCCAATTGCTCAATCATGATTAAAGATCAAAGCTTCACCAATACACAAATCATGGTACAGGAGAAATATTTTTATCCAGAAGAACATCTTGAGAAAATTGAATTCAGTAACACAATAAGCTTCGAGGAAACAAAAACTTTCAAAAATAGGAAACTCATCGAAGAATTAACTCTGCACAAAAATATATCATACGGAATAAGTAGCACTATATCCTAAATAACAATAGTCGGAATAATTATTCTGTATACTTAATTCCGGAAGCGAAGCGTAAACGTCAAAAGTAACATTACAATGTGCGAAAGGCCCGCCATCAACAAGAGACCAAGCATCAGAACCATAAACAAACAATATAGAGAAAACGAACAAGAATCCACAAAAGTATAAAAAAAAAGAAATCCACCCCACCAAATTCATAAAGTCCCGAAAAACATAATACACACGAACGCAAAAACGCATTTTTCGATTTCATTCGAAGCATACATACACATAAACACACACAAACTTAATACACATAGACACTAACAAGCACTCTCAGGGGCACATTAACTTATACGATTTTTTTAATTATTTTTCAAGAGCAGATTTTAAGCAAACGACGCGATCTTAAGCAAGAAATGATCTTGTTCGAAAAATGATGAAAGGGGATTAGCGTTGCAAGGGTTAAATAAAAGGTAAGATTCAAAAGAAAAATTCAATAATCAAAACTAAATTTTTCTAGCAAATGTGCACATACTTTTGAAAAAGCATAAAGGCAATACCAAGTAAATTGAAAAGTATATGTACATATTCACACATCGAAAAAGTATTTGCATGAATACCCATTACATGCATGCACATGCTGACATATTACGACATAAGTAAATCATTTCTGAACTTATGTCGCGCGATTTACAAACCAAAGCAATTGCGCAAAGAACTGCGCATACCGTTCGTGAAATTTGAGTAATTTTGCAAGTGTCGAAATTGCAATTAAAAATATACATCATACATACATACATGGTTCATTCACAAAAATCTTTTTTGCCAGTTTTCAAAATTAATACCAAAGGGTCTATTAAAAAAGAACCATAAAATTGTCAGCATTTTCATCAATTCCAGCTTATCAAAACGAAAAAAAGGGGCAACAAGTATTGATGCATCATTTTCACATATGTATGATTTAAAAACAAACAATTTCTCTATTAAGAGGAGGAAGGGGTTAATTGAAATAACCAAAGACAGCTCAAAATCACTTAGATTTTTCAACAACCTAAAAGAGATGAAATCCGAGATGTAATTTTCCTAAGGCACATGCTATATGGCCTAGAGGCAAAGAAGCATGTCGATACATATTTACATAAAAAAAAAATTTCCCATTAACAGGGGGAAGGGGTCTATTAAATTCTTGCATAATATAAAATCAGTTTGACCCTCGAAATTTTCGAAACACATACAATTCAAAATCATTTTATTTGAATATTTCGACCATCCTGAATATAGGCAATATGCAATTGATTGTATTAACAAAAAGTTTAAAAAAAAGAGTTTTCGAGGAAGTACTAAAATTTTAAAAAATAAAAAAAATATATATATAAATTATGTCACTCTTAAAGTTTTCAAGCCATTTGAAAATTTCGAGCAGTTTAAACATATTAAATTTCCAATTGATTGTACTTGAGACGAATGTATAAAAAGAAAAGTTAAAAAAAAAAGTTTTTAATAAAGTATGTATTAAATTTAAAGAAATCTAAAATATATGTTTAAGTATTCGAAAACAAAATACAATAAGTATATAAGAACAAAGCCTTCGATAAAAAAAAAGACAACAAAAAACCTAATAGACAGCACGATTTGAAAGAACAAAAGAAAATGGATTCATAAATTTTTTGGTACCGAGTAATTTTTATCAACATAAGTAAAGTATAACATATATGTATTTCCAATATCGAAATGTTTGAAAGTTTCATCAAAACACTGAGATCCCACACCGGAACACCATCAATCAAGAGAAAACCCAGCACCTGCACAACTATCAAGAAGATCGGGATGATAAGAAATCATCACACCCACCCAAGCAAGCAACTAACCGGAGCATTATCAGATTTCAAAATGGTAGCCGCAACGATTTTATAAACAGTCACGATGCTCGTGACTTGCCGAAGAGAGGAGGGACGTTGTGAGTCGAAAAGCGTCACGTCACACTCCAATGTCACGCTATCAACTCTAAGCGGTAAAAGTGACAAAACATATAAAAACAATCAAAACACAGCAAAGGAGTTCGACGACACAGCACCGAGCTCGAAATCCGACACCCTTTAGCAAGAACAACAACAACATCAGATTTCAACTACTGAAAACAATTACGTAAAGAAGCATACCGATCGCCGGTACCTAAACGTGGCACAACGCCGACCGAAGGAAAGGGCAAGCGGGGGAAAAGACGAAAGACCACGAGCATGCAAGTCAGCAATAAGCAACGGCATAAGTGGTGCATTGTCTTCAAAGGCAGTCCTACATCAACAATAGAAACACAGCAATAAAGCTATTGGTAACAACAACAACAGGCGATCGAGAAGGGCAATCAACGCAACAGAACAACAAGAGCCAGGTGCAACAACAACAAGTGCAACGTAGGCATACCGGCAGGGGAAGTCCGAAGTCACGCTGATGAAATCAATCAATAGCCAATATTGCTAGATCGGCAATATTGATCTATTTAAGCGGAGCTTCGATCTATGGAAGAGGACTTGCGGTTTGGAATCGAGAATTAAAAATCAGATCTCAACTTTGTCGCACCTACTTACGAGCCAGGACGACAAAGTGTGGATCTCAGTGTTAGGTAAGGAATAAGGGCAGTAAAGTAAGCTAGAGTAGAACCTGTACACATCATTAAAAGACTTTAATAAAAGAAACACCTATTGAAAAGGAGTAACGAGTGTTTTATTCAACGGAATCCTTTGGTGGCGCTTTACTAGAGGTCCTTCTCCCTAGTACACACAACATTCTCTTTAAAAATTTAATTTGTTTCGGAGGAAATAAACATTTGTGAAACTGCGGATTTTTTTTCTAAATGAAAATATCTTATGAAGTAGGGAGTTGCTTTCAAGGTCCCTTTCCAAGACTTTGTTATACCAACTGTCACTAAGGGGTTCCTCAATCACCACTATGGCTTCTTTTTCAGTGAAATCAATAGCTACCGTAGATCCTGAGGAAAATTCATTTCTGAGAAGATGTCTGGGCTTATCGCCAGGAATCCCAGCTACTTATATTATGCGATTTCAAATGAGCTCCCACGACTTGAGAGATCCAAGCTGCTAACCGCTAGAGAACTGATTAAAATAAAATTCCACAATGAAAAAGTATACAAATTAGGAAAAAATAATAAAGCAATTAACTCTGGTTACGCTTGTATTTTCTCTGAGTTCCAAAGGATTTTCGAAAAGATAAATACTAAAGTTGGCTTCTCTAGAAGTTAAACTCTGGACATCATTGATAAACTGTTTACTAAAAGAAAATCCGAAATAAATGTTGAGGAGAAAAGAAGGGAATACTTAGAAAAAATACGGATGTACCAGAATCATGGGTTTACAGCCTTTGCCACGAATGCATCCATAGGTGCAGACACCTCAGGCTGCTCAGTATTCAGAATAGACAACAAAGTAGGTGTAAAGTTCATAATTGAACATAGTTTGTCCCCGAGTCTTGCTGAACTGTACGCCATTCTTGCAATTGCGAAGAGTATTGAATAGATTGCTAACAGATAGTTTGACGTCATGTCAACTTCTAAGTAGGCCTAAAACGTCTAACTTCTGTGTGGCCAAAATTCATAATGAGATAACAGAAGCAACTGTTATGGATCTTTTAACCGACATTGTGGAACAGGCTTGTTCAATTTTGGATCTAACTAAAGATTCAAAAAAGTTTATTGAGACCGATGGATGTAGTCCTGATTTTATAGGTGTGAGGTTCTTAAAGAACACAGAGCTGTGCTCACATTTCGCCGTTATTGCTTCATAGTGATCCTTCAAAGACATTGACTCAGTAATGATTCTGCCAAGGAACCTACAAGACTTGACTACCGGGATTAGTTTATTGTTGACAGACAGATTTATTTCATTCTTTTTCGCCTTTACGAGGCACATGAGTCTTGTCTTTTCAATATTGAAAGCCATATTCAGATTACCGCACTGATTCCAGAACTCTTGAATTTTTCTCTGCATCATGGTCATGGTTTGATTCATAGTTATACCAAAGACTAAGATGATGAAATCATCTGCGAATTGAAAAATGCTTGTATTGGCATCAGTTATGTCTAGTAGTGATTTGGAGTATATGTTGAAAAGTAGAGGTGAGAGACAGCTGCCTTGCGGAAGTCCGTCAAACACCTCTGAGGAGCTATCTCCGAGTCTCAATCTTCTCAAAGCCAGAAAGTTGACAATCCATCCAACATAACGATCATCAATCCCAGCATCCTTCAGAACCATTTTTAAATTTTTAACCGACACACAATTGTACGCGTTACTAATATCGACTGAGACGAGTAGGATTTTGTATCCTTGGATTTTCCTAACTCCCACTTCATGCAGTATTTGATTGATACACATTGGAGCCGATTTATTTTTCCTATAAGCAAAGCTATTTTCCGGCAGAGTTTTATTATTTTCAACATAGGTTTCTATCCTGTTTTTATACCCAGCGTAAGCGGGGTATATTAGTTTTGTGCAAATCTTGTAACAGGGAGAATTAAGCTCCGGAGATATAGCAAAATATATATAGAAATGATCAGGATCAAAAACTGAATCGATTTAGACATGTCCGTCTGTCCGTCCGTCCGTCCGTCCGTCTGTCCGTCTGTCCGTCCGTCCGTGGTCGGATCTCCTCCGAAACGGCTGCACCAATGAAGTCAAAATTTGGCACACATGTATATCGGGGTCCGAGTATGATCGTAAGTAAAAATGGGAGACATCCGCCCACTGCCACGCCCACAAATTAATTTATTGTGTTTTCAATAAAATGCTTGTAACTTGCGAACCACTCAACACATTCCATTGATATTTGGTGTGCTGGTAAACTACATAAAGGGACATATCCTGGCAAAAAATGGACGCCTCCCTCCTCGAGCCACGCCCACAAATAAGCCCAAAAGTAAGGGCTTATCGTTACTTGTCAACTAAAAGCCGTAGAAGCTCCAAATTCGCAGCATAGGTTAACTAAGGCAAATTAAAGGTGTAGGAAAAAAAATTTATGTAGCCCGCCCACTGCCACGCCCACAAATAGAGAATTTTCATAACTTCCGAAGTAAAAGGCGTAGAAGCTTCAAATTCGCAACATAGGTTCACCAAGGCGAATGAAAGGTGTAGGAAAATTTTTTTATGGCCCGCCCACTGCCACGCCCACAAATGAAGATGTTTCGTAACTTCCGAAGTAAAAGGCGTAGAAGCTTAAAATTCGCAACGTAGGTTCACCAAGGCGAATGAAAAGTGTAGAAAAAAATTTAATGCGGCCCGCCCACTGCCACGCCCACAAATAAAGATTATTCGTAACTTCCGAAGTAAAAGGCGCAGAAGCTTCAAATTCGCAACATAGGTTCACCAAGGCGATTGAAATGTGTAGGGAAATAATTTATGTTGCCCTCCCACTGCCACGCCCAGAAATAAAGATTTTTCGTAACGTCCGAAGTAAAAGGCGTCGAAGTTTTAAATTCGCAACATAGGTTCACCAAGGCGAATGAAAGGTGTAGGAAAAACTTTTATATGGCCCGCCCACAAATGAAGATTTTTCGTAACTTCCGAAGTAAAAGGCGTAGAAGCTTTAAATTCGCAACATAGGTTCACCAAGGCGAATGAAAGGTGTAGGGAAAAAATTTATGTGGCCCGCCCACTGCCACGCCCATATATGAAAATTTTTCGTAACTTTCGAAGTAAAAGGCGTAAAAGCTTCAAATTCGCAACATAGGTTCACCAAGGCGAATGAAAGGTGTAGGGAAATAATTTATGTTGCCCTCCTACTACCACGCCCACAAATAGAGAAGCAAAACATAGTGCGCTCATAATGTCGGTACGCTGGGTATTTCAAAGTCGGGCTTGACCGACTTTAGCTTTCTTACTTGTTTATTATTCCATTTGTTATCTTTAGGAAAACCGATATAAGTGAAATTGGCCTAAAGTTTTTGATATCACTCAGATCCTTATCTTTCTTCGGAATTGGCACAATTCGGATATCTCTCCAGACCTCATTAATGTGATTTGTTAGCAAGGACCTATTAATGGCTAAGAGTAAGTTGCGTTGTGCTTCTTGCGACAAGGTTTTTCTCATGACATATGTTACCCGATCTAATCCACCAGCTACTTTTTTTGATTTGCTGTTCAGGATGTCGAGAACTGCTTTATGTTAAAACCCCAGCCTGTTGTCACCTGATAATGATTTAGTGATCGCAATAGAAGGCATCGAGTTTGGTACTTCTTCTTTCAGAAAATTCAAATAATGCTCATTGTTATCCTCCAGCCATATGGGAGAGGAGTCTCGAAAGTCTTGGCGGAGAGCTTTCACAAACCTCCAAGCAGTTTGGGAAAAGGGATCACTTTTCAGTTCTATGATTCTTTGTTTAAAGTTCTCTCTTTTAGCCTTCCTTACTTGTTTCTTCCACAAGTTTTTGACTTTGGTGTACTCTTCTATGGATGCTGCAGTGGAGGATTTGATAGCATTTTTAAAGGCCCTTCTCTTTTCATCAAATAATTTAACCAGATCATCTTTCCACCATGTTTTGGGTTTTATTTTGCTGCTCAATCTTAGCGTGCACTCACTTATAACCTCACCAAACTTTGTGTGGATAAGATCTAAGTCAGGCTGTATGGCCATAGATCCCAGTTTATCATCAATTTTTTATATGACAGAAAGTCAACCTTTGCGTCTTAAATTCTATCTGTCTGCAGTAGTATAGGGCAGTGATGAATCTTCCCCCCTTCCCACAGAGAAACCTCAAGTGCATTACACTCATAGGAAATATTGCAAAAATATTGCACATAGGCTATAAAAAAATAATAAATAAACAAAATTAAGTTGAGATTATTTAAAAAAAAAATATATATATATGTAGGAAGAATTCAAATCAAATTAAAATAATTTGAATTGGAACATTATTTTTTTTATTCTATGCATTCGTTTGAGTTAACCTTTAAGGGTGTTTTGGGGGGAGCTGGGGCGAAAACTGATAGTGATGAGCAAAATCTGATTACAGGTTCGTGATCAGCACTCCAAAAAGCATAGGGACGGCTATGCCCCCTTCTGTAACAGGCCTTTTGTTGTATGGCGGTGCATTAAAAAGCCTGTTATAGACCACGCGCATTTTGAATAATTTGCCAAAAACCCGTTGTGAACAATGGATAGAAAAAATTGGTGCAAGTTGTTGCAGCCCTTCTTTTTCGATTCTGATAAAGCACACTTCCATCTTATCAAAGTACCAAATTTTTCGGACATATGTGGACAATTTTTTTTATACTCTATCAAAGTTTTAAAACGAATCACTGCCAAAGGTTATATAGAGGCTTTTACTTACGTGCTACCCAAGTTACTAAATCTTAAAATAATGTTACTGTATGGAACTTATTGGTTTGAATGCATATCCAAGTTTCAGACAAAAAAAAATTCTGACAATCGAAGCATTAAATAAAAAATTATATCAAATCAAGTAAGCTACCTAAAAAGTGTAGTTTTTACAATACAAAGTGAGCAAAACTCTTTTAAATCTTCTTTAATTAAACTATTCAATATAAAACTGTAAAAATATTTTAATAAGTTTTACACTTTTTTTTTTTGGGGTTTTGTCGCCAACGTTACACTGTGCGCCGTCGGAAGCATAGGGCATTTGTCAAAGCAGTGTAAGGATAAATTCATTTTGTTTAGACATAAAATAAAAGGATTAATCCTTTAAGTTCAATCTTTAACTTAAAAGGAAATATAGGGACCATAATAACCTCGACACTAGCTGAGCGCTTGGTTCCCTACATCTCAGCACCGAAATACAGGAACGTTTATACGCTCGACCCCGTCTCTGCGCTTTGCTTCCTATATTCGAATATTCCCATGTAACAGGTTGGCTGATAAGTCCCCGGTCTGACACATAGATGGCGTCGCTAGTATTAAATGCATGTTATTTTTATATAGTGGCAACCTTCAAATGATTCGTGTCAAAATTTGACGTCTGTAAGTCAATTAGTTTGTGAGATAGAGCGTCTTTTGTGAAGCAACTTTTGTTATTGTGAAAAAAATGGAAAAAAAGGATTTTCGTGTTTTGATAAAATATTGTTTTCTGAAGGGAAAAAATACAGTGGAAGCATAAACTTGGCTTGATAATGAGTTTCCGGACTCTGCCCCAGGAAAATCAACAATAATTGATTGGTATGCAAAATTCAAGCGTGGTGAAATGAGCACGGAGGACGGTGAACGCAGTGGACGCCCGAAAGAGGTGGTTACCGACGAAAACATAAAAAAAATTCACAAAATGATTTTGAATGACCGTAAAATGAAGTTGATCGAGATAGCAGAGGCCTTAAAGATATCAAAGGAACGTGTTGGTCATATCATTCATCAATATTTGGATATGAAAAAGCTCTGTGCAAAATGGGTGCCGCGCGAGCTCACATTTTACCAAAAACAACAACGTGTTGATGATTCTGAGCGGTGTTTGCAGCCGTTAACTCGCAATACACCCGAGTTTTTGCGTCGATATGTGACAATGGATGTAACATGGCTCTATCACTACACTCCTGAGTCCAATCGACAATCGGCTGAGTGGACAGCGATCGGTGAACCGTCTCCGAAGCGTGGAAAGACTCAAAAGTCCGCTGGCAAAGTAATGGCCTCTGTTTTTTGGGATGGGCATGGAATAATTTTTATCGATTATCTTGAGAAGGGAAAAACCATCAACAGTGACTATTATATGTCGTTATTGGAGCGGTTGAAGGTCGAAATCGCGGCAAAACGGCCCCATATGAAGAAGAAAAAAGTGTTGTTCCACCAAGACAACGCACCGTGCCACAAGTCATTGAGAACGATGGCAAAAAATCATGAACTAGGCTTCGAATTGCTTCCCCACCCACCGTATTCTCCAGATCTGGCCCCAGTGACTTTTTCTTGTTCTCAGACCTCAAAAGGATGCTCGCAGGGAAAAAATTTGGCTGCAATGAAGAGGTGATCGCCGAAACTGAGGCCTATTTTGAGGCAAAACCGAAGGAGTACTACCAAAATGGTATCAAAAAATTGGAAGGGCGTTATAATCGTTGTTTCGCTCTTGAAGGGAACTATGTTGAAGAATAAAAACGAATTTTGACAAAAAAATGTGTGTTTCTTTGTTAGACCGGGGACTTATCAGCCAACCTGTTATATGGAACTGGCTTACTTTTAAGAGAACGGAACTTCCAAAATTGTTAACACTTTCAGCTATGTTAAGTTGAACTTTATATGTTACTTGTTTATTGGGGTTTATGGGTGCAGAAAAAAATTACATATTAAATGTTAATAAATATAAAAAAAAAAATTACTTGTAATATTAGATATTTAGGAACAAAACATCTGTTCTGCCACTGAGTTGATGAATTCGATTCCCAGGGCGTTGTTTTTGCTGCCACTGATGTGTATTAGTGCAAATTTTAAACTTTTCCTACGTGCCCAATCGTTGGGGGTTTGGGGCTCAGGAAAGGGGGCCCACGGTTGCTTAAATTTGAAATTTCGTTGCGTACTTTTCTATATAGATTTTTATTATTGTAACTCCCCGAAGTAATGTGAAAATAGTTCCGGGTAGAAATAAATCCTTTTTGTGAAAGGGGGGTAAGGTGGTTTGGCCAGTAGGAGGCCGGCACTGGCGACGTTCTTACTGATTGTCCATGATTAGTGTGACCAGGCCACTTTGGCGGCAACTGCGGACATTGGCAAAAAAAATCTGGGGACAGTTGGCCAAATACGGGGACACTTAGCACTGAAAATAGGGACCTTTTTTGGGAAAATTTTGAATTAAAATAGGGGAATATGTTTTCATAATTATGTATGTACTAAATTTTTATACCTCCTAGTTTTTTTTTTATAGAAAAAAATAAAAACGCCTCTTAAATGTTTTATTTAAACAAAAAAACCTGTTCAACTTTTAACGCATTTTTCAATATATTTAATTTTAGTATAAAGTTTTTTTAAATGCTAAACTCCAAATATGATATCGTTTTGAATTTTTTGTCTGCAACAATCTTTTTAATCATTTCCGGCGTTTGTTTTAGCCCGGCAAAAAATTCCATCCAACTAAGCTTTATGTTGCATTTAACAAATATAATGCTTTCCAAAGTTCTTATTTGAAGTCTGGTTTTATCTTTTGCCCAAAAACGGTCTATGGTCGAAAAGACTCTTTCAACTAGAGCAAAATTTCCAGGGAGGCAATACACAAATTGGACCATATCCAATTTTAATATTTTGATGATATTTTATTTGGACGCTCGGGGCCCTTTGCCAGTTGGGGCCCGGGGCTATAGCCCCTGCTAGCCCTACCTTAATCCGGCACTGCACCCAGTGCATTTCAAACACAGTTTTATTCCGTTTCCATTCCTGATTTTTTCAGTTGTAATGAATTACGTTAACTAATTGAATTGATAAAAAAAGATTAACATCGCCATCGTTTTAAGTAAAGGCGTCCTTGTCCAACAAAGTTTTGAAAGTACTTTCGATGTCTTGCCATTGCGGTACGTTTTGAAGAATAGCTCAATGGAAGGACTTAACAGCGTCGAATTGTTCAGTCCATCTTTTCAAATATTCGATGCACGTATCTTAATAAAAAAATTTTTCTTTTTTGCCATATTCATATAAAAAAAACCCTGAGCACGGCAATAGACTTAAGCAAATCTTTGCTAAAGTCAAAACTAGAGGAAGATTGGTTAACCAAAGGCTAATAATTCCTCAATACCATTAATTTTTTTACAATTAGTGTGTATATTTCTCAGGAGGTTTTTGAAATTCTTCACTTATAAGGTGCAAGAAATTTGAAACTCCTTAGCACCCCAAAGGCGCTGATGAGTCACAAGTGGCGAAAAGACGAAACATGGCCATGTCCGCCCACAGGCGGGATGTGCAATGCGGTTAAGCTGGAATAATTTTCAATAATATGAAATATATTTAACACCGCGATCATTAACAGATCTTTTTGATCTTTTTTGCCATATTCATATATAAAAAAATTTTATTATATGTGTTGCATCTAGATTGATTGTGTGCATATGTATCTTGCACATAGGATTTAATAGCCGAATTTACCGCCTGATGAAAAATACTTAAGTTTGATATAGGAATATGGTTACATACCGAAAAATAATGCAAAAGTCTTTAAAACAGCCGCTTTTGTTACGTGGATTGTGTTTTTAATCAGATTCTCCAGTTTTTTTTTAACTGCAACAGAAAGAAATTTATTTCGTTTCCTTGTTTCAAGGCTTTCGATTTAATTTGCCACAGCAATGCCAACTTCCATTGCAGAAACATTGTCGGCCTCAACTTTTAAAACTGCTTGGTTGAAAACCGATGCCTGTTTGATATCGAAATATAATCGCGAAATCGTAATGATTCGAACATAAATTAATCGAATATTTAACACATTTCTTACCTGATCACGAAGGAATAAAAGCTATAATTTCGAGACATCATTATTGAAAAAATCCTTAAGACATTTTGGATCATCTTTGCTTGTGTTACAGTGCTCCTTCAACGCCGGATAGATTCTGATAATCGAATCAATGGCTGGCAACATTGAAAGGAATCGCGTTTTCGTATAGCTTAAGACATTCTGGAAGTGTACGTCGAATTCACCGGAAAATATTTGAAGTTGTTTAACTAGATCTGTGAACTGGTAGAAGTGGATTTAAATTTTCACAGGTGTCCATTGCTACCAGCTTGTGCCGAGTTGTCAATGATATGCGCTGCACATCCCATTCCAATTAAATTAGGGTTATTTTCGCCCAGTCTTGAAAAACATTGTTTCCACCGCCCCGTGTAATGCCGCCAAAGATAACTTTAGCATTATCAGCAGCAAAGCCAACGAATTTTTTTTATACCAAATGTGGTTGCTGCAGCTCACTTTAAGAATTGGACTTTTCGTCCGATTCGTTAATTAACTGCAAAACTTTCACTTTTACACGTTCTAGTGGCATAAAATATCGAACAATCGGAAACATTTTGACATTTTCGTGGTTGGATGCATCGGTAAACAGGCTTATAAAGCGGTTCTCGTTAAGATTGCTCTTCGCTTGAAAGGTAACATACGTAGCAAATATAATGAGTGCAATTGCTTCGCTTTTGGTTCGCGAACATTTGACCTTATCCAGTTGAAAAACATTTCGGAAAATTTTTGATGCGCAATCGGTAGAACGAAACTGTGACTTTCCGAAATAACGTGGTATGTCCAGACTGCTTCGCACATCGCATTTTTTAAAGCAGTGTTATCACATTCCTCAGGAAAAAAGGAGCTAATCTTTTTGGGAGGTAGCTGCGGCTGAAATACCCGTTTGCTGTTTTGCTGCTTTAAGTTGTGCTTTGATTGCCCATTTCCCACTATGTCCAAAATTAAAGTCATGGTGACACAAATTACAAGTTATGATATTCCTATCTTTTTTTTTCTTTATAAATAGAAATTTATTTTGCAATTCCGCTGTAAAAATGCAACTCCGTCTACCCATTATTGCGTTTTGTTTTAACTCTTCACTTCTTCTGAATTTCTTTTTTTTTTTAATTTTTAAAAGGTTGGCAGGGCCTCAGTAAAGGACCTCATAAGCCAGTTTAACTCGTTTTGAGTGGTGAACACTGCACTAGTGTTTGGTCCACTTTTGGCGTTTTAGTGTTTTGATGACCACCGTCAAAGATGCTTATATTAGCGTGTAATCGCGTTTCATCCGTTTACGTATTACTCCTCCCCACCACCATCGGAGGGATTACTGGTTACAGAGTTAATATGACCGCCGTCAAAATCGTTGTCTTTTTGTGCTGGCTGTCGATAGATTCACGTGCCTTTCAGCACTTCTATTCCTTCTTGACACACGGCTCGAACAGTTGATTTAGATCGATTTCCACCAGACTTGTCTGTGTTGCCATCCTTACAAAGGGTATAGCACTATAAGCATAGTGATTCTGCCCCGGAAGCCGATTTCAACTTTAGTTGGTTTACTGTTTAGGTAAACGTACGAAGTTTAATTTTTGGGAAGATTTTGCTCTCGATCTCCTATAGTCCTTGAATATCCTTAAGAAAGGGGGTTTTTTAGATAAAATTTTAAAAAAATCAAATCTAAGACAACTATAAAGATAGAATATTCATTTAAAAACATTTATATAGAAAATTACTCAGAAAATATGAAAAAAATATTTTTCAGGTAATTTTGCTAAAACCAATACATGCTCCCATGGAAGGATATATTTCCATGACAATTTTTTTGTTGTTCGAGATGTGCGACTATCTCAATTAAAACTCTCAAAAATAGAACTTTAGACCAGGATTAAGTGTGCTGAGTTTCAATACGCTCAGGCACCTAGAACATCCTTAAAAATGGCAAGTTAAAAAAAATGTTGCATACTTTTCGGGTATACCTGTGATTGCTATGCATGAATATGATTTTCAGTCTAGTTATTTCATGATAATTTGTGTAACAAATAACAAAGAATAATAAAAAATTGCTTGATCCTAGAGAAAAATCTAACCGCAGTCCAAATATTCCCTAATTCCACCGAAAAATCTTACCCAAATAAAAATTGCAAAACAACTAATCTATGAAATATGTAAACAACGCAATAAAACCCGAAAGTGAATCAAATCAATCTACCTGTCTACCTGCAACTGGAGAAGAATTCATCCCTGCATTTTTTTAAAATTCCAACCTGAAAGCCCAATACCATAACAGATAAAGATGCAAATAAGTATAAATTGATTCTGTTTGCATTCATAGTCTTAATCGCACTAATCAACTCAAACACTTAGAATGTCTCGATGCGCTAACTGCAACCGTGTTTTGCTTTGCCTTAAACAACAAACAAACAAAATTAAGAAAGAGGACGAAGCCATGCGCTATTTTCAAGTTATCGAAAAACCTATGAATGTCGGAAACGTTCGTTGCAACAGATGTCGGCTTTTGCCTTATAGACGTTGTACCCGTCAAAAATTAGCCGAACAACCATCGCCACAAGGGAGTGCCGTAGCTGAGGAAACAATTGAAGATATCAGAGAAACCATGCAATCTGAAGGAAGCCAAAGTTTGGAAAATTCATCAAAAGAGGACAGCGACGAGGAATTCTATTATCAAATTCGTGACACCGATGGATGTGAAAACGTCATGGAATTGCCGATCAAAAGGGCTGTCGCTACGCATAAATATTGTATTTTATGCAAAGCTACTAACAATTTGAAGACAATTCCGGAAAACGCCAGAGTTCAAGTCTTCATTCAACGCGACTTATTTATACCAAATGGCGATCGCTGCTGCGATACACATCTAATTGGGAATATTTTTTACAAGGATCAAGTGCCATTACTACAAGCATTTTCAAACACCAGTCAGCTCAGCCCCGAAGAAGTGCATACATTTTTACGAAAAGTTTCAGCGAGAGCGGACACATCGCTTGTTGACCAGATTGTGGATTTTTCCATGCCGGAGCAGCAGCTAAAAGTTTTCACAGGACTCAGTTGGGAAAATATAATCGAGCTTAGAGATATGTTTACATCAATGCGAACTTCTTGCAGTCGCACTGTAACTCAAGCTCTAGTTGTCTTTTTGATGAAAATGACAACGGGTAATTCCAACAGACTTATTTCGTGCATTTTAGGTCTACAGAGCGAGCAATTGGTATCAAAATACTGCAGCCAAATAATTAGATGTTTCACAACGGATGTTCTACCATACCATTTTGGAGTACAGGCATTATCGCGGGAGGACATCATCAACAATTACACATCATATATAGCAAAAAAGCTGTATAACATCGAACACGAGCTAATGCTTATTTGTGATGGAACATATAATATATACGACATCAGAAGAGCCAGAACAACGCATATCAACGGAAATCATATTCGGTTCAAAAGAAAGTACCTTTATGCAAGCCATTCACTGTTTGCTGCACCAACGGCTATATAGTTGATTTCTTCGGACCGTTCTACAGCACAAACAACGATGCCACCATTATGAAGAAAATTTTAGAGGATGCAGAAGGACTGAAAACTTTGTTGCAACCAGGAGACATGTTTTTGGTCGACCGCGGATTTAGAGATGTTACGGAAGATTTAAAAAACGAAGGCTTTATCCCCCTTATGCCAGCTTTTAAAGGGAAGAAAAAACAATTGACAATTGAGGAATCGAACCACTCGCGTAAAGTAACCAAATTAAGGTGGGTGGTTGAAGCGGTGCACGGAACGATTGGTCAGAAGTTCAAAATTTTACACCATACTCTCGACAATAAAATGTTACCGAAGGTGAGGTCCATCAGCAGGATTGCAGGATTCCTGCACAATAAATATGGAAAACGTTTGCAGTCAGATAAGAATCTAGTGGACGATATAGTTGATCATTTGGACTGCGGTTAGATTTTTCTCTAGGATCAAGCAATTTTTTATTATTCTTTGTTGTTTGTTACACAAATTCTCATGAAAGAACTAGACTGAAAATCATATTCATGCATAGCAATCACAGGTATACCCGAAAAGTATGCAACATTTTTTTTAACTTGCCATTTTTAAGGATGTTCTAGGTGCCTGAGCGTATTGAAACTCAGCACACTTAATCCTGGCCTAAAGTTCTATTTTTGAGAGTTTTAATTGAGATAGTCGCACATCTCGAACAACAAAAAAATTGTCATGGAAATATATCCTTCCATGGGAGCATGTATTGGTTTTAGCAAAATTACCTGAAAAATATTTTTTTCATATTTTCTGAGTAATTTTCTATATAAATGTTTTTAAATGAATATTCTATCTTTATAGTTGTCTTAGATATGATTTTTTTAAAAATTTTCTCTAAAAAACCCCCTTTCTTAAGGATATTCAAGGACTATAGGAGATCGAGAGCAAAATCTTCCCGAAAATTAAACTTCGTACGTTTACCTAAACAGTAAACCAACTAAAGTTGAAATCGGCTTCCGGGGCAGAATCACTATGCTTATAGGCACAAGCTTAAGCCAACACGACTGTTGTCAGACGAAAAATTTGGTTTTTTTTACACGTTGTCGACTGAATACTGGACTTCTTGATCTACTTCTCAATTGGCATGGCCGAATAGGGAGTGATTAATTAGTAACATTATTAGTGAAACAATTAAAATTGAAACTTTGATTTCTCAAGAAAACTGGCCTGTTGATTCCAACCGTCTACATTGCCTTCCTTTAGAATATCTAGGCAATTGTCATATAAATTAAAAATGTTGTATCTTTCCCTAATTTGGTCATAGGCTGGGCATTCAAAGATTAGATGACTGTCGGATTCAATGGATCCAAAGAAAAACATATTTGGTTCTACAGCATTTATGTTATGTAAAAAGACTTTGTCATACGTTCAGCAAGCAATGATTCTGTTGAAAAATTCAATTTGTTTCGGAGGAAATAAACATTTATGAAACTACGGTTTTTTTCTAAATAAAAATATTTTATGAAGTAGGAAGTTGCTTTCAACGTCCCTTTCCAAGACTTTGTTATACCAACTGTCACTAAGGGATTCCTCAATCGCCACTATGGCTTCTTTGTCAGTGAAATCAATAGCTACCGTAGATCCTGAGGAGGCAGCTTCCCTTGCCAGGGCATCCGCTTTCTCATTAAATGGTATGCCTTTGTGACTCAACGTCCAGACAATGTATACTGAATTAAAATTGGCTTCTGTAATCCCATTATGAATCTTGGCCACACAGAAGTGAGACGTTTTAGGCCTACTTAGAAGTTGACATGACGTCAAACTATCTGTGAAGATTACAATCTTATTCAACCCCTTACTCTTCGCATATTAATTGCAAAAGAAAATGGCGTACAGTTCAGCAAGACTCGGGGACAAACTATGTTCAATTATGAACTTTACACCTACTTTGTTGTCTATTCTGAATACTAAGCAGCCTGAGGTGTCTGCATCTATGGATGCATCCGTGGCAAAGGCTGTAAACCCATGACTCTGGTACATCCCTGGTTTTTCGAAGTATTCCCTCCTTTTCTCCTCAACATGTATTTCGGATTTTCTTTCAGTAAACATTTTATCAATGATGTCCAGAGTTTTACTTCTAGAGAAGCCAACTTTAGTATTTATCTTTCCGAAAATCCTTTGGAACTCAGAGAAAATACAAGCGTAACTAGAGTTAATTTCTTTATTATTTTTTCCTAATTTGTATAGTTTTTCATTGTGGAATTTTATTTTAATCAGTTCTCTAGCGGTTAGCAGCTTGGATCTCTCAAGTCGTGGGATGTCATTTGAAATCGCATAATATAAGTAGCTGGGATTTCGTGGCGATAAGCCCAGACATCTTCTCTGAAATGAATTTTGCAAAGAGGAAATTTTTTTATTAACTGTTATGGATCTTTTAACCGACATTGTGGAACAGGCTTGTTCAATTTTGGATCTAACCAGAGATTCAAAAAAGTTTATTGAGACCGATGGATGTAGACCTGATTTTATAGGTGTGAGGTTCTTAAAGAACACAGAGCTGTGCTCACATTTCGCCATTATTGCTTCATAGTGATCCTTCAAAGACATTGACTCAGTAATGATTCTGCCAAGGAACCTACAAAACTTGACTACCGGGATTAGTTTATTGTTGACAGACAGATTTATTTCATTCTTTTTCGCCTTTACGAGGCACATGAGAGTTGTCTTTTCAATATTGAAAGCCATATGTTTAGTTTTGTACGAAAGAATAAAAAAAGAGAACGAAAAACAATAAAAACCATTTGTAAGCATTTAATGCATTTAAAACAAAAAGTCATACGTTGAACTTAAAGGATATCAAATTTCATTTCGCTCATACGTAACCAATATATTTGTGCATAATATTCGATTTAATTAAACAAACAAAATATTAGTCATAAGAATAGCATACTAAGCAATAAAATTGTATAAAAGAAGGGCAAACGATCAATAAAAACAAGTCCAATTCTAAACTCTTGACTGATCAATTCACTTCATATTGACTTCGAGTATCAACAGTTCATGTGCTGCCTGATACAAGTTAAATTTAAAATATCTGCAGTTTATGTGCTGCACGGTAATTTGATTTAGCTTCCCTTTTCTAAACTTAACATTGGTGAACCCGACGGTCCCACATCATATACAAGTGTAGACCAAGATCCACCAGGATCAAATTGATCACAAAACGCGGAATCATAAAAAACCGTTATTTCATAGTGAATTTTGTTTAGTTCGTCGCGAATCAAACCGTTTCAACGCGCGCATCAATATTCGGTCAGACACCGATAAAGGATACGTTTTGCTACATATTGGCAAAAATCAAACATCAATTCATCATTCAACAAAAAACTTCAATAACACGTTGGACATAAATCAACAGAAGAAGAAAACCGAAGATACATTACACGATGGAGCAATTCTCAACATTGATAGAATCTCAAAAAACGTTGGCAGACAATATTCATAGAATCATACAGAATTACAAAAAGGATTCTAAGGAGAGAAAGCAGACTCCAGGCTACTTGGAAGAGCAGCTAAAGCGGTTGGACGAAGCATGGACTCGTTTCGAATCCAATGACAACCAAATGAGACTGTTGAACCCCATTCCTTCCGACGAAGAGTACTTTAAGGACGATTTCTATACGAAAATGCTGGATCTCGTTTTTAAATTCAGAGAAGAAATTGAGTCCTCAATGAGTAAGCTAAAGCCAACACCACAAGCAACTCCACTACAAAATGTGAACCAAGGTGAGGAACACATAAGCAGGCTGGGCCCAATCATGCGTAAACAAGGAGCAATGATTTCTTCACTGAGGCGTCTATTGAACAGTTAAACAAATGAAGAAGCACCAGAACAAGCTGTAGCCGCAATCAAAAAGCTATGGCAACAAGTAGAAGATGCAAACTTTTTAATTTGAGGAGAATGCTCTGACCCAAGCAAAGAAGGATACAATATGGACACATATATACAGATCGAGGAATTGGTGCAACAAAAGTTGGCGATGCTGTCAAAAAATCGAATGCAAACATCAGCGAATAATAGAAGACAGCCAGAAGTAAATATGCCGAAAATTTCTATAGACAAGTTCGATGGGGACTATTTAAAATGGCAGACATTTTCATATCTGTTTGTGAGAATGGTCCACGACCAAGAAATTCCAGCGGTACAAAAAATGTGGTACTTGAAATCGAACGTGACAGGGGATGCTGAGAGATTAATAAGGCACCTATCATTGACAGAAAACAATTATGAAACTGCCTGGGGGATCTTGCAGGACAGATTTGAAAACAAAAAAATTTTGATATCAACATTAATAAACAAAATTTTGATCCACCCAAAACTGACTGCTGACGCAAGGGAAATCAAGGAATTCCACGACATTATGATAGAAGGTCTGGCGGCCATCAACAACATGGGTGTCGACACCTCTCAATGGGATCCATTACTCTCCCAAATCCTAATTCAAAAATTAGACAAACAAGGCCATCTCTTGTTCGAGCAATCTCCAAGGGATCCGCGAGCTATTCCAACGACGGAAGAGCTGCTCTCCTTCTTGCAAATTCGGTTCCAAACTCTCGAAATCGTCAATGGAAAGCAAAAATTAAAGCTTTCTACCTCAGCTGCAGCAAGCAAGGTCACACTTTGTAAAGTATGCTCCAAGGAGGGACATCTAATTTATTACTGTGGAAAATTCCTCAAAATGAGTGTTGCAGAGCGGCTGAAGTGGACACAATCACAAAAACTCTGCGTTAATTGTTTCAAAAATGATCATCGTGCAAAAAAATGCCAGTCTCGGTCTTGCGCTAAATGTTCCAAAAAACACAAAACACTATTACATTTAGAAAATTCAGCTAAAGGAAATGATTCAACAAAAATTTCCGAAAAACAATCCAACACAGCATCTACAGCGACATCGTCAGAAAAGAAAACATGCACGGATGAAACAACCGAAATGGCAACAGTAGCGAGTAAATGTACAGCTAAACTCGACACATGGCAAGTTCTCCACCAGAATTGAAGCAGTGGTTCTTCCTAACATAGTGTCACCGCAACCCATGCAAACAATCGATACATTGAAATGGCCATTCCCTCAGAACATTAAGTTTGCAGATCCAAACTTTAATCACACCGACAGAATCGATATATTAATTGGAGCCGAATTCTATCATCAGCTAATGCGACCAGAACAAATCAAATTTAACAACAGTTTGCCGATACTACAAAATACTGCATTAGGATGGGTTGTTACTGGAAAAATAGATGGAGAGCCTAACAACTCCGCCACGTGTGGAGTTTTTGTGGATAATGACGCTGCGATCTCTCAAATTTTGGAGCGATTCTGGAGAATCGATGATGCGGATGAGCCACAACGACAAATGACAGTCTCAGAAAAGGAATGCGAGAACCACTTTGACCAAACTATAGCCCGGAACCATGACGGCAAATACATTGTGCAACTACCACGGTTAGAGAATGCATCGGCTTGGGGCGAATCACATCAGGTTGCCCTTCAGCGTTTTTTTGCACTAGAAAAACGTCTTAGTAACGACAAAAACATAAGAGAAATGTATACTGATTTCATGACCGAGTACGAAAGACTTGGACACATGAAGGAAGTCGGCATTAAAAACGTCCCCGCACCAAGGTACTTTATACCGCATCATTGCATCCTGAAGCCCGAAAGCACCACAACGAAATTACGTGTTGTTTTCGATGCTTCGACAAAACCATCAACTGGACTGGCACTTAATGATGTGTTACAAGCGGGTCCTGCGGTTCAAAGTGAACTCTTTTCAATATTATTACGGTTCCGCATGCACCGTTTTGTGTTCACATCAGACATCGAGAAAATGTATCGGCAGATCGAGGTACAAGATGGTGACCAAAATCTTCAATTAATTATCTGGAGAAAAGACCCATCGGAATAAATCAAATATTACCGGCTGACCACAGTGACATATGGCACAACTTCGGCCCCATACTTGGCAACCAAATGTCTTCAACACTTAGCCAACAAGAACATGGAGAGATATCCACTAGGAGCCACCATACTAACAGGTTGGCTGATAAGTCCCCGGTCTAACAAAGAAAAACACATTTTTTTGTCAAAATTCGTTTTTATTATTCATCATAGTTCCCTTCAAGAGCGATACAACGATTATAACGACCTTCCAATTTTTTGATACCATTTTGGTAGTACTCCTTCGGTTTTGCCTCAAAATAGGCCTCAGTTTCGGCGATCACCTCTTCATTGCAGCCAAATTTTTTCCCTGCGAGCATCCTTTTGAGGTCTGAGAACAAGAAAAAGTCGCTGGGGGCCAGATCTGGAGAATACGGTGGGTGGGGAAGCAATTCGAAGCCTAATTCATGAATTTTTGCCATCGTTCTCAATGACTTGTGGCACGGTGCGTTGTCTTGGTGGAACAACACTTTTTTCTTCTTCATATGGGGCCGTTTTGCCGCGATTTCGACCTTCAAACGCTCCAATAACGACATAAAATAGTCACTGTTGATGGTTTTTCCCTTCTCAAGATAATCGATAAAAATTATTCCATGCCCATCCCAAAAAACAGAGGCCATTTCTTTGCCAGCGGACTTTTGAGTCTTTCCACGCTTCGGAGACGGTTCACCGATCGCTGTCCACTCAGCTGACTGTCGATTGGACTCAGGAGTGTAGTGATAGAGCCATGTTTCATCCATTGTCACATATCGACGCAAAAACTCTGGTGTATTGCGAGTTAACAGCTGCAAACACCGCTCAGAATCATCAACACGTTGTTGTTTTTGGTAAAATGTGAGCTCGCGCGGCACCCATTTTGCACAGAGCTTTTTCATATCCAAATATTGATGAATGATATGACCAACACGTTCCTTTGATATCTTTAAGGCCTCTGCTATCTCGATCAACTTCATTTTACGGTCATTCAAAATCATTTTGTGAATTTTTTTGTTTTCGTCGGTAACCACCTCTTTCGGGCGTCCACTCCGTTCACCGTCCTCCGTGCTCATTTCACCACGCTTGAATTTTGCATACCAATCAATTATTGTTGATTTTCCTGGGTGTTGTGAGTCAAAACCGTCACGTCACACGCTAACGTAACGCGGCCAGCTCTATCGTCAACGGCACGCTTTCAGCGCTAAGCTAAAAGAAGTGCAATAAATAATGCATCATAAACAAATGCAACGGCACCGTTCGAGCTCGAAACCTAACACCTCGAACAACAACAGCACGAGCGAGCATGAAATCAAACGCCTCAACAACAACAGCACGAGCGAGCATGAAATCGAACGCCTCAACAAAGCAACAACGGTCGGCGTTCGAAGTCACAAAAAGAGACACTGTTACCGGAGACGGCAACAACAACAACAGGGTCTTGTAATGACAAACAGACCGTCGATATCAATGTCAACCGAGAATCGATCGTTCAAGGCCATCGATCGAAAGGGAAAGCAGGCAGACGAAAGGCGAAAGAACACGAGCCGCCAAGTCAGCATGCGGACCACACACACACAAGGGATGTTTGCGTTTTGTGTGTGCACTTGGCTTGCATTAAACCGTACATATGTCGAATGGGTTTTGGAGTGATCGGCATGTTTAGCTGATTGTAAATACATGGCACGACGAAAATAGAAGATAACGGCACTTATGCAATCGCCGGAAAACGCCGAAATGCAGAATAGACGGTGACCAAGGGACGCTTGCGGGGAGGTTAGCTGAGGAAGAAATCTATGACGCTAGCAACTATCGATATTGCGAACGGAGCAATATCGGACTATAAAAGCGAAGTTCGATTGACAAAATGGACTTATCATCAATTAGCATTCGAAGTATTAAGAAGATCTCAACTTTGGCGCACCTACTTACGAGCCAGGACGACAAAGTGTGGATCTCAGTGTTAGCTAGGGAATTAGGGCAGTAAAGTAAGATAGAATAGAATTATTAAAGACTTTAATAAAGAAACATTATTGGAACAGAATAAAGTCAGTGTTTTAATTGGAAAAAGACTTTAGCGCATCGTTGGCGCATGATAGATGTCCTTTCTCCCCAGCAGACACGCAACATTTATGGCGCAGCCGGTTTACGACTAAGGATAGTCGGGAAGATTATACAATCCTGAGGTATAATATTAATAAAAAATTAACTAAAATAAAAAGTGCAAACGAAAAATTTGGCAACCAAGTCGAAATCATATTGATTGTGAGCTATAGAATTTTTCATTAGAAACCATTGAACAGGAACGACGTTTCATTCATTGGTGCCTGGGAGGAACTACGGTTTCCAAAAGGTATTTTAACGAAAAGGACTAAAGCGTTCATAATCATACCGATTTTTTCTGTCGAATCCAATTGCACGATAAGCGCAATTTTGGAACGATAGAGGGACCCAAAAACAAAGTGATTTGCGAATAAAATTTTTTATATATAACTACAAACAACGAATATAAAACTTCAGACGAATAGCTAACAGAATAAGATGGTAAGTCCACAAACAAAACTTTTATAACATATGCCTCACAGGCTTCACATCAAAATTTTGATCTTAAATTTTTGAAGTTGGAAATTTGTTTTTTTTAAGAGTTAAATTCAATTGTTATGCGTTTTTTTTATAAGCGGAGTTTTCCGTTGGACAGGGTAATTTATGGATAAAGAATGCGAAAAACTGAAACAAAAGCTCAAAGAGTCTGAAGGGCATGCGACTACACTACAAGCAGAAGCGTGGGAACTAATAAGAGAAATAAACCCGAATAGAGAGTTTTTGACTTTAATAAAAAATCAGATCGCACTATCCGCATGTAATCAGTTAGAAGAGGCAGTTTTTCTGATCGATACAGCTAAACGGACAGTAAGCGCTACTAACGATTCCGCGAAGAGCAAAATAGAAGATCTAGAAGAAACAGTTGAACATTTACAGAAGAATTGCAAAGATCTAAGGGAGAGAATAGATAAGGAAACCCGATTAATAGAAGAGGCTGAGGACGAAAACGAAACTTTAAGGAAAGCTCTACAATCAGCAGTAGGGAGTGAACTTTCAGAATCCATAGAAAAGGATAAAGCGGATCTTAAAGAAAAGGAAAAAGAAATTCATTTTTTAAAAATAGAAATAGGAAATCTAAAACGAGAATTAAGGATAGTCTGCGGCACGTCCCCACTTCCAACAAGAAGAGAGTCACTTTCTGTGAACACCACCACGATCGAAGTTCCAACACAAAACAGACTAACAATGGCGACTCAACAAAGCATGAAAGATATCATCAGAATAGTCCATGACGTAGTCCCAAGTTTTACGGGAACTAGAGGACCTGGATTCAAATACGAGGTGTCAAAATTCATCGAAGGCCTCGCTCTACTCAATGAGACTATTGACAGAGCAAATGTTACACAGGCGATACGCATAGTCAAGCAAAAGCTAACGGGACCGGCGTACCCGCAGATAAACAACAGAAAATTTGAAACACTGGAGGAACTCCAAGAGTATGTAAGACGAACGTATGCAACAATCCGAACATTAGAGGACATTAGAGCGGACATAATAAACGCTCAACAACAAAAGGACGAATCCGCGGCCTTGTTCGGAGGAAGAATGGAGACATACCTCAATGACGCAGAAATGATAATTACCCAAAGATGGGGAGGCGCAGAAGCAAGAGCAGTACTGTGGGGATACGACGACCTAGCAAAAAAGCATTTCATTTTAGGGCTTAAAAGAGAGTCCTTACAACAATCACTTGTGAGCATGGGTGACCTAAACCTGAAGGGTCTGATAGAGGCAGCAGAGCGTTCGGAAAATATACTTAAGTCAGGCCGAATCAATATAAACACAATAAGCTCCGCAGCCGAAGAAAGTCTGGTGTGCGCTTTTTGTCAACAACCAGGCCACACGAGGGATGTGTGCATAAAGAGGAGAAACACATCATACTGCGCGCCGTGTGGTGTTTATGGTCATGACGAGACTCCCGGGTGCCGGAGAGACACTCCAAGACGGACAGAAGAAAGAAATCCAGCTAGAGCTGAATGCACACACTGCGGGAAAGCGGGGCACAAGGAGGAAGACTGTTGGGCGAAATTAGTCGCCCTTTTCTGCGGAAAATGCCAAGTGAAGGGCCATAAGACGAATAAATTCTGTAAAAGAGAGAACAGGCAACAGAATGTGCAGCCACGATCTACACCGAGCCATCAGAGAATGCCTAATGCAAACAACCAAATACAATGCTTCATGTGCAAAGAAGTAGGCCATATAGCCCGAAATTGCCCACAACAGACGCAGCGTAGCCAGACAATCCCCGCACCTAACACGGGAAACGCCCAGCGGCCCAGTCTCGGCCGGTAGACTGGAGTGCCCAAAAAGAAGTTTTAGAACGGCAAAACCCTGCCCTGGGGAACAGCCACAAACCAGGGGCAGGAGGAGGGGGAGAGCCAGGATGCAAAGAAGATCCTTTGAAATGCCTAGGCGCAGAACGACTGGAGGAGCCAGAGGGCCAAGAAGTGCCTTTGGACAGTCTGGGAAAAAGAAATCGATTACCAAAATGGGGAAAATCGAGAAGAGAAATTCCGACGGAGGAAATGGAAAAGGAGATAAAGGAGAAAATGCTTATAGACATTGGTCAGGAGACTAATGCAATGAAACCAAGGAAAAAGGGCAAACGAGTGACTTTTAAGAGCACAGTCAAAGTGTTTGTATACCCAATATGCAAGATGGAAGCTACGAAGACAAAGGAAAGATTGGAAAGATGGAAAGAAAACGCAAGACTATTGAAAAGGTTGTATATCAATGCATGGCTGATGTTTTTCTTTTTTCTAAGCGAGTTTTTCCATTTTACGAAACAATTTTTGGCGGTTGAACCCAATGGGCCAAAAGGAGATGAATGCGTTGAATTATCCTGCGAGCAGGCTATCAACGACGGAATCGAAATGGTAGAAGAACCGAATTGGATCGCTGCAACTGCGACTCGAGAGGACGATGCGTACATCGAAATACCCTGTAGTCAGGCTATCGACGGCAGCATCACCCTATTGATCGATTCAGGGGCAGAGGCAAGTCTGGTTAAAAGAGAGGTGCTGATGGAGGACGTTCCGATAAACCGAAAGGATACGAAGTCCTTGAGAGGGGCATTTGGAGGAAATTCGACTACGATTGGATCAATAAAATTGAAGCACAAGGCAATTCCAGCATTGGAGATGGTGATGCACGTGGTGCCACGGAATAGCAGCCTGCCAGCAGATGGACTCCTGGGGAGAGACATGCTCTGGAACAGGACTATACTAGATTCCATCAGAAAGGAGTTGACCTTCAAAGAAAAAGGTAATCTGGTAGCCACAATGCCTCTAAGGATAAGAGGAGAGAAAATCTATACCGCAGAGACGATTAAAATCCCACCAAGATCCACGAGGATAGTACGAATAAATACAGGACTACTCACGGAGGAAGTAGTCGTGCAGAAAAAATTGTTAGAAGAACATATTTATATTGGAGAAAGCCTCACGAAACCCAAAAATGGTATTGGGTTCGTTACAATACTGAACGCGTCGGAAAAGGACACCGAAATAAAAGAAGGAATGGAGGTAAAATATTCGTTATTGAAGGAGTACGAAATTTTAAGCATTTCAGAAATAAATGCACCGAGTAATAGTCAAGCTGACGAAAGGAAGAATATGGTAATCAATTCCCTAAAATTAGAGGAGAATTTGAATGAAGAAGAAAGACAGTCCATAATTGCAATTTGCAAGGACTATTCCGATGTATTTCATCTAAAGGGCGATAAACTGAGTTTTACAAGTGTGCTCAAACATGAAATCACCACGGAAGCAGGAAAGGCACCGATCAATATAAGACAATATCGCTTGCCGGAAGCACATAAGGAGGAAATAAACAAGCAGGTAGGAGAAATGCTGGAACAAGGGATAATTGCTCCAAGCAAGTCACCATGGAACGCACCGATTATCCTAGTGCCGAAAAAGGCAGGAACAGACGGGAAAAAGAAATGGCGACTGGTGGTGGATTTCCGCCAACTGAATGAAATTACGGTGAAACAGGTATTCCCGATACCACGAATTGACGAAATCCTCGACCAACTGGGTTGCAGTCGATATTTTACAACCTTGGATCTGGCGAGTGGATACCACCAAGTATTGGTAGATGAGACAGCTAGAGGGAAAACAGCTTTCAGCACGGGTTTAGGACACTATGAATTCGTGCGAATGCCATTTGGACTCTCAGGAGCGCCAGCCACGTTTCAACGGATCATGAACAGTGTCCTGACTGGGCTACAAGGAGTCGACTGTTTCGTCTACCTGGACGATATAGTAATTTACGGGAGCAACCTGGAGCAACACGAACGCAGACTCCGAAAAGTGATACAAGCTCTACGGGAGAATAGGCTAAAGATTCAAACGGAAAAATGTAAATTTTTACGAAAAGAGGTAGTTTACTTGGGACATAAGTGTTCCGACCAAGGTGAGCGACCAGATCCTGGGAAAGTAGAATGCGTGGAAAAATTCCCAATTCCAAAAAACAAAAAGGAATTGCAGGCTTTCCTAGGATTGGCGAATTATTACAGAAAATTCATACCGAACGCAGCCAACCTTTTAATGCCACTAACATCACTATTGAAGTACGCGGATTTTTCTAAGCCATTCTTGCTAACAACGGATGCAAGCAACGAAGCGCTAGGAGCGGTACTTTCGCAAGGCGAGCCGGGCGACGACCAACCAATTGCGTTTGCAAGCCGAGCTTTGAGTGCAACAGAAAGAAGATACTCTACCATCGAAAAGGAATTCTTAGCCATTGTGTGGGCGGCCAAAAATTTTCGTTGCTACCTTTTAGGGCGCCCATTTACGGTTTACACAGACCACAAGCCCCTAAAGGGTATAGCAAACTTAAAGGATCAGACATCCCGATTGGCCAGATTCCGCCATAAGCTCTCGGAATTTGATTTCGAAATCTGTTACAAGGCTGGAAAATATAATTTAAACGCAGACGCATTGAGCCGATTACCATATGAAAATAATCTGGTAGCAGTAGTAACAAGAGCACAAACACAGTCCAAAATAGAGCAGAGCGATGAAAATACGGAGACAAATAAAAGCAAAGATGAATCGGAAGATACAAATCCCACAGATCACCTAGAGACAGAGGATTTAGCAGAATTTTTAACACAGAGAAAAGACATCCAAGAGGTGCTTAAAAATTTTCACGATGGGCCATTAGGAGGTCACAAAGGAGCTATAAAAACATATTTCCGCATTCGACGACAGTACAAGTGGAACGGCATGCAGAGAGAGATTCGAAATTATATAAAAAACTGCGAGAAATGCCAGCGGAATAAATGCTCAAAAGTAGAAAGAATGCCCATGGTACTCACAGACATAGCTCATGGCCCCTTCTACAAAGTTTATATGGATATGGTAGGCCCCCTACCGGAAACATCGAGAGGAAACAAATACATTTTAACATTCATAGACGATTTTTCAAAATTTTTCATCTGCACAGCTATTCCGGATGCAGAAGCGGCAACAGTGGCAAAATTTTTTTTCAACGAGATAATATCAAAATTTCAGATACCAAAGGTTTTAATCACGGATAACGGCACAAACTTTACATCGAAATTATTTAAGGAAGTTTGCAAAATTCTGGGAATCAAGAAATCCCAAACGTCACCATACCACCCCCAAGCCAATGGTGCTCTTGAAAGGAGTCACCGACCTCTTGCGGAATTTCTCCGAAATTTCGTCAAGGAGGATGGCACAAATTGGGATGAATGGCTGCACCACGCTATGCACGTGCATAACAACACAGTACATTCATCCACAAAACAAACACCTTGCAAAATTATTTTTTGGTTTGAAGCCGACATTCCACTCAACTTAAAAAGAAAACCGAAGCCACTGTACAACACAGACGATTTTGCAAAAATATTAAAATATCAAATCCAACGCACCCATCAGTTAGTACGAGAAAACCAAAAAATAGCTAAAGATAAATCAAAACGTTACTACGATAAGGGCTCGAAAGTAAGAGAATTTCAGACGGGAGACAAGGTGTGGCTAAAGAACCAAAACCGAAAAAATAAATTCTCACCCATTTGGGAAGGCCCTTATTCGATTGTATCAATTCCAACGCCGGTGAATGTAAAATTGAAAATCAAAGGAAAAGAAAAAACATTCCACAAAAACCTAATAAAGCGACATCATCAAAAAGAACAACAAACAAAACAATAACCCGTGCCTTACGGCGCCAAATACAAAAAAAAAAAAAACACACGAATTTAATACATACCGAGACCGACAAACACTCTCAGGGGCGCATTAACTTATACGAATTTTTTTTACTATTTTTCAAGAGCAGACTTTAAACAAACAACGCGATCTTAAGCAAGAAATGATCTTGTTCCAACTTGTTCCAAAAATGAAGGAAGGTGAATAGCGTTGCAAGGGTAATATAAAAGGTAAGATTCAAAATACAAATTCAATAATCAAAACTAAATTTTTCAAGCAAATGTGCACATACTTTTGAAGGAGCATAAAGGCAATACCAAGTTATTTGAAAAGTATATGCACATATTCACACATCGAAAAAGTATTTGCATGAAGATCCATTGCATGCACATGCTTACATATTACGACATAAGTAAATCATAAATTTCTGAACTTATTTTTACGCGATTTACAAACCAAAGCAATTGCACACAGAACTGCGCATACCGTTCGTGAAATTTGAGTAGTCTTGCAAGTGTCGAAATTGCACTCAAAAATATACTACATACATACATGGTTCATTCACAAAAATCTTTTTTGGTAGTTTTCCAAATTAATACCAAAAGGTCTAAAAAAAAAAAAAAAAAAAAAAAAAAAAAAAAAAAAAAAAAACCATAAAATTGTCAGCATTTTCATAAATTCCAGCTTATCAAAACGAAAAAAGGCCATAAAGATGCATCATTTTCACATATGTCTGTTTCAAAAAGAACAATTCTCCCATTAAGAGGGGGAAGGGGTTAATTGAAATAACCAAAGACAGCTTAAAAGCTCAAAATCACTTTGGCAAAGAAGCATGTCGATACATATTTACATGCATCCACATGATTCAAAGTATATAAAAAAAAAAAAAAAAAAAAAAACAAAATATATATCTGAAAATATTTTAACTGCTAAACAGAAATTGAACTTTGGAATTTAAAGCACACGAGTGCCATACATTTGCATAACAAAATCAATGTCATCCTCAAAATTTTCGAGACACATACTAACATATGTTTATAATCCAAAATCATTTTATTGAAAATTTCGATCATCCTGAATATAGGCAATAAGCAATTAATTGTTAAAAATAAAAAGTATAAAAAAAAGAGTATAAAAAAATGAGTTTTCAAAAAAAAAAAAAAGCCATTTGAAAATTTTGAACATTTTAAATATATTAAGTATGTAATTGATCGTATTTGAGACGAATAAAAAAAAAAAAGTTAAAAGAGAGAACTAAAATAATTTTCACTCTCAAAAAGGTCGAGCCATATACTAAGTAATTGATTGTTCTTCAGATGAATTTTTAAAAAGAAAAAAAAAAGGGATTTAGTGAAGTACTTTGGATTAAAAAAGAAGAAGAAATATATATAAGTATTTTCATTTACTACCAAATTTAAGAATATGATGTATTAGAAACTGTAAGAGTCCCAAAACAAAATTTTTTTGGGTCGCAATAAAAAAAAAAAAAAATTTATATATATAAAAAACTGTATTGCCTATGTAAGCATTTCGTAGAACTAGAATATTTAGCCAGTAACACCGTTTGAATTATATCCCGAAAATTAAAACGCTAGTTCACTGAGATATCCACTACACTGCAGCGATAAATATGGATCAAGAAGCGGCAGTATCACAGCAGCGACAAAAATTTCAGCAGCATCGGTCTATCGAACACCGCTAAGAACATCATCAAGGTCATAGGGGTGAACAGAGTCTACACGCCCACTACAACAGCGAGTTAGCAACATTCAAGTAACAGCATCAACAACACGAGCTGGAATTATTAAAAACGTATTCAGCTCGCCTCATCTGTATCATCGAAACGAAACTAAGCATGAAGTATGCCTGGCTACAACAACCGCATCCTTCAGACAGAAAACCAGTCGTGATGCTCACGACTTGCCGAAGAGGGGAGGGATGTTGTGAGTCAAAACCGTCACGTCACACGCTAACGTAACGCGGCCAGCTCTATCGTCAACGGCACGCTATCAGCGCTAAGCTAAAAGAAGTGCAATAAATAATGCATCATAAACAAATGCAACGGCACCGTTCGAGCTCGAAACCTAACACCTCGAACAACAACAGCACGAACGAGCATGAAATCAAACGCCTCAACAACAACAGCACGAGCGAGCATGAAATCGAACGCCTCAACAAAGCAACAACGGTCGGCGTTCGAAGTCACAAAAAGAGACACTGTTACCGGAGACGGCAACAACAACAACAGGGTCTTGTAATGACAAACAGACCGTCGATATCAATGTCAACCGAGAATCGATCGTTCAAGGCCATCGATCGAAAGGGAAAGCAGGCAGACGAAAGGCGAAAGAACACGAGCCGCCAAGTCAGCATGCGGACCACACACACACAAGGGATGTTTGCGTTTTGTGTGTGCACTTGGCTTGCATTAAACCGTACATATGTCGAATGGGTTTTGGAGTGATCGGCATGTTTAGCTGATTGTAAATACATGGCACGACGAAAATAGAAGATAACGGCACTTATGCAATCGCCGGAAAACGCCGAAATGCAGAATAGACGGTGACCAAGTAACGCTTGCGGGGAGGTTAGCTGAGGAAGAAATCTATGACGCTAGCAACTATCGATATTGCGAACGGAGCAATATCGGACTATAAAAGCGAAGTTCGATTGACAAAATGGACTTATCATCAATTAGCATTCGAAGTATTAAGAAGATCTCAACTTTGGCGCACCTACTTACGAGCCAGGACGACAAAGTGTGGATCTCAGTGTTAGCTAGGGAATTAGGGCAGTAAAGTAAGATAGAATAGAATTATTAAAGACTTTAATAAAGAAACATTATTGGAACAGAATAAAGTCAGTGTTTTAATTGGAAAAAGACTTTAGCGCATCGTTGGCGCATGATAGATGTCCTTTCTCCCCAGCAGACACGCAACATGGGGCAGAGTCCGGAAACTCATTATCAAGCCAAGTTTTTGCTTCCACTGTATTTTTTCCCTTCAGAAAACAGTATTTTATCAAAACACGAAAATCCTTTTTTTCCTTTTTTTTTACAATAACTAAAGTTGCTTCACAAAAGACGCTCTATCTCACAAACTAATTGACTAACAGACGTCAAATTTTGACACGAATCAGAGGCCATTACTTTGCCAGCGGACTTTTGAGTCTTTCCACGCTTCGGAGACGGTTCACCGATCGCTGTCCACTCAGCCGATTGTCGATTGGACTCAGGAGTGTAGTGATAGAGCCATGTTACATCCACTGTCACATATCGACGCAAAAACTCGGGTGTATTGCGAGTTAACAGCTGCAAACACCGCTCAGAATCATCAACACGTTGTTGTTTTTGGTAAAATGTGAGCTCGCGCGGCACCCATTTTGCACAGAGCTTTTTCATATCCAAATATTGATGAATGATATGACCAACACGTTCCTTTGATATCTTTAAGGCCTCTGCTATCTCGATCAACTTCATTTTACGGTCATTCAAAATCATTTTGTGAATTTTTTTTATGTTTTCGTCGGTAACCACCTCTTTCGGGCGTCCACTGCGTTCACCGTCCTCCGTGCTCATTTCACCACGCTTGAATTTTGCATACCAATCAATTATTGTTGATTTTCCTGGGGCAGAGTCCGGAAACTCATTATCAAGCCAAGTTTATGCTTCCACTGTATTTTTTCCCTTCAGAAAACAATATTTTATCAAAACACGAAAATCCTTTTTTTCCATTTTTTTCACAATAACAAAAGTTGCTTCACAAAAGACGCTCTATCTCACAAACTAATTGACTTACAGACGTCAAATTTTGACACGAATCATTTGAAGGTTGCCACTATATAAAAAATAATATGCATTTTATACTAGCGACGCCATCTATGTGTCAGACCGGGGACTTATCAGCCAACCTGTTACATGATGATTTCTATGTCGACGACTGTCTCAGTTTTTTTTTTTTTTTTTTTTTTTTTTTTCTCTCTTTTTTCTTTTAATTGAATCTTCCTTAGTGGAATTAACAATTTGTTATTCAAATCTTAAAACTAAATAGTGTGCTAAAGCAGTTACATATATTTTTTTTCTTCTTTACAAATATACAAGTAATGATTTTTTCATATAGCTTTATGTTGCCATCAAGGATTTTCTTCTTAGCCGTGTATTAGAGGGTTCATCGAGTAGTCGCCTGGCCAGTTCGTTTGGATGAGTTAATAATTTAGCTTTATATTTGGGGATGAAGACATTTATAATGTCCTTTACTAAAGGGATATTAAGGTCTTTATGGATGTTAGTGTTTCAAACATACCATGGGGCACTTGTTATTTGCCTCAATATTTTATTTTGCACTCTTTGTATTTTTTCTATTGTTGTGTTGCATGCAGAGCTCCACAACTCAATTCCGTAAGTCCAGATTGGCTTAATAATAGCCTTATAGAGCAGTGTTTTCGATGCTGAGTTTGGAGTTTTTATTTAGCAACCAATATAGCTGTTGAAGTTTAAGGTTCATCTGCTTATTTTTGCTGTTTATATGGGCTTTCCAAGTGAGCCTTCTATCTAAGTGGACACCCAGATATTTGGTCTCATTGGCCTGCGGGATAAGGACGTTGTTTATTTTCACAGAAGGACATGTTTCTTTCCTGAGAGTGAATGTGACGTGTACGCATTTTTTTACGTTGATTTTGATGCGCCACTTTGCCAGCCATTTCTCCACGAGTTAAATGTGCGCTGCCAAGTTTAGAGATGCAGTTCGATGATTGCTGTGGGTACTTAGAATTGCAGTATCGTCGGCAAAAGTTGCAACTGTGTTGTCCGAGTAAGCTGGGAAGTCGATGGTGTAGATAAGGTATAAAAATGGTCCAAGCACACTACCTTGAGGGACGCCTGCTCTCATGACGATCTTATCTGACACAAATGTACCGTATTTAATACAAAAGGTGCGTTGTGTTAGGTAAGTCTGGAGGATTTTATGTACATTTTTTGGCAGATAGCGTTTAATTTTGAAGAGGAGACCTTCGTGCCATACTTTATCGAAGGCTTGAGCTATATCCAGGAATACCGAAGAGCAGTATTTTTTATTTTGGTAAGTTTCGTGAATGACCTTTGTAATTCTGTGGACTTGTTGAATAGTTCCATGCTGTTTTCTAAAGCCAAATTGGTGGTTAGGAATTATTGCACTCTGCGTTAAATATGGAAAGATTTTATAGAGGAGAACTTTCTCGAAGATTTTTGATAGATGAGGTAGTAGACTTATTGGTCTGTACGAGGCCGCGACAGTAGGATCTTTTCCTGGTTTTGGTATCATTTTGACCATTGCGATTTTCCATTGTTCAGGGTAGTACCCTAATGCAAGAATGCGGTTGAAAATTAATAAAATAAACATGACTGCGCTGTCGGGTAACATTTTTAGCATTTTTCCGGAGATTTCGTCGTGGCCAGATGATTTTTTAGGGTTTATGTTGGCAAAGGCTTCTTTCAGTTCATGAGATCTTATTTTTGTTGGATTTTCTACAATAGATGGGATGCAGATTTCAGGATGGAAGGCAATTACTTGCGGATTCGGTTGGAAGACTTTTGTTAGGTGGTGAGAGAGAACACTTCCTTTTTCTTCTTCGCTGCGCGCCCATGAGCCATCTGTTTTACGAATTGGTGAAATAAATTGTTTAGGAGTTTTAAACTTTCTTGCTGCTTTCCAGAGAGAGTAGTTTTGTTAGGGCAAACGTTTTCCAAGTAACACTGTAGCGCGTGGTTATTACTGTCCGCGAGGGCTTCTCTTAGGGCTTTGGTTGCTAAATTATAATTAAGTTTGGAACTGGGTGATCGGAGCATTTGCCACTTGCGTCGAGCTTTTCTCTTTGCTGTCACAAGAATGTCAATGTCTGATTGGAACATTGTCTTGCCTTTGGAGATCTTTCTCGTGACCTTTACGGTATTCACAGCAGTTTTTATTGTTGAGCTTAAAAATTGAAATGCTTCATAAATTTTTCTAGGCGAGTTAAGTTCTGGATTACTTCGCATTCGGCTATCGACCTCAACCTTATATTGAGCCCAATCGATGTAGCTTAAGGTCTTGTTTGTTGGGTTTACGATATTTAGCTTTTTAAGTACTATCACTACTGGAGAATGATCAGACGATAAGTCGTCACATGCGTTGACTGTTATCTCGTTCCGTTTAAGGCCTTTAGCAATTCCGAAGTCAATAACGTCTGGGATTTTGTTTGGATCAGATGGCCAGTATGTTGGATGACCTGATGAAATAATGTCGAGTGATTTTCCAAGCGCTGCAAACAATTGGCGACCCCTATGTGAAGTTAATCTGGAACCCCAGAAAGTATGCTTAGCATTGAAGTCTCCAGCTGCCAAAAATTTTGAACCAAGATTGTCAAAAAAATTTTGGAACTGATTTGTAGTCACTACAAATCTTGGTGGACAATAAACTGCTGAAACGGTTATTTTATTTTCGCTAGTTATTAAGCATATTGTAGTTGCTTGTAGATATTTTTCACTATACGGTTCTAATTCGTAGTGTTGTATCGTTTTTTTAATAAAAACCCCAGAGCCACCATGAGCTTTGCCTTCAGGGTGGTTTGTGGTATAAAAATTATATCCGTGAATATGAATATAGTTTTTTTGCGTTAAATGAGTTTCCGATAATAACATAATATCGATATTATTTTTATTTAAGAATTGTGTTACTTCAAGTATATGTTGGCTTATACCGTTTGCATTCCAGTGACAAATTTTAATCGCATTCATTCTGCGTTAATTAATCTATTAATTATGTTCTGGTTTTGTACCATGCTTCCCATTAGATTACTCATCATGCTTTGCACAAAATCCATGAATTTTTCAAGCTTTTGCATAAAGGATTTGAGAATTGACTCTAAATTATTAATTGCGCTTCGATCGTTAGAAAGTGCCGGAGCTTGTGCGACAACTTTAGCGTAGCTTGTTTGCTGAGTACGCAGATTAGAAGCCATTGGCTGAGGTGCTAAGTTGGTTGGAAGTTGTGGGAATTCGCTCGATGCAAAATTAGGAAAATTCGATTGATTAACCCGTTGTCTGGCAACGTTAAATTTTTGCTTCAGAGCTGCATATACGGGGCAGCCCCTATAGTTGGCCGTATGGTTTTCGCCACAGTTTGCGCATTTTTTGACGGTAGCGTTGTCTTTGCTCTCCGGACATTCGGAAGTGTTGTGGTTTTTAGCACAGATTACGCATACCTTGCTTAGTTTGCAGTATGCCTTAGTGTGTCCGTATTCCTGACAGTTGTTTTTAGTTTAGTTTAGTTTATTATTATTTGCGCATCCTAGTACAAAAGAATATATATTCTTATAACTTTACTAGTCAATCATAAAGCAATTGGAGAGTTCTTAACAAAGGAGGAATAAAAAAGAAGAAAAAAATAAAAAAAAAAAGAGTGTGTAATACTAAATCTATAAGATTGGGAAATAGGAAAGAAGAGAAAAAGGGAGGAAGGAAAGAATTAGAATAGGTTTATTGCATAATAACTAGAGGGTTAATTGTGAAAATTAGTCTGTAGGAAAATTGTAGCAAGTCTTTTAAATGTTGTGGCGTTGTTTAAAATTTGAATGTTAGGTGGAAGTGTGTTCCAGAGGCGAGTTGTACTTATGAAGAACTGGCGTTCCGAATTCAAAGAGTTATGTCGTATTGGGACTAGTTTCTTACCTCTATTAGATCGAGTGAATTTGAGCCTGCTGTACAAATATTTGGGAGCCTTGTGAGCTACAATCTTTTGTAAAAACATCAAGGAACGCAGGCGCAACAGATTATTAAATGAAATGCCGTAAATTAACGAACTGAATTGGGAAATATGCTCAAAACGTCTACGTTTATAGACATACCGCGCAATGTTGTTAAACATGACGTTTAATCTTCGTTTGCTTAAATAGTCACTGCTTGCATAAAGTTCAGAGCCATACAATAGGACTGGCATCAAACACGTCTTTGCTAAAAGTAGTCGAGCTTTGAAGGGAGTAAAGAGTTGCGATCGCCATAGTATACGGAGCAAACTATAGGTCTTCCCAATAGCGCAACGTATGTGATCACTCCAGGTGAGTGAGCGGTTAAAGATCACTCCAAGATTTTTAGCAGTTTCAACGAATTTAATTACTTCCCCATTAATTTTAATAGATGGAATTTGAGTCAAATCTAAGTTTCTCTTGCTTATGATTATGCATTTGGACTTTTTAGGGTTAATGCATAAACTGTTGTTTAGGGCCCAAGAGTGAATCTTGTCGAGATCGCTATTTAGCTCAGCAGCTCCGAGAGATAGAGAGTCAAACTTACAGCTTACATAGACCTGAAGATCATCTGCATAGATGTGTAATTTACAGTGAGTTATTTGAAGAGGAATCTCGTTTATGTACAGCGTGAATAGCAGAGGACCCAATATAGATCCCTGAGGTACCCCTCTATTAACGATTAAAGGCAGCGAGTGAGTATTTCCAACACAAACTTTCTGGATCCTTAGTGTTAAATATGAATTGATAAGAGCAGTAGCAGAAGTTGAAAAGCCAAAAAAACATGAGAGCTTTTTGCATAATGTATTGTGATTAACAGTATCGAATGCTTTACTGTGATCTAGTAACGTTAGAAAACTAATTTCATTGTTATCGAGTGCGCTTCTGAGGTCTTCCGTGACGTCAGCTAGTGCAGTAATGCAGCTTCGCTTGCTCCTAAAACCAGATTGGCAATCAGTTAGAAGAGATTTCTCAGTAATATGATTATGTATTTGCTCGTATATAATTTTTTCAAGGGCTTTAAAAAGGTATGAGAGAATAGAAATTGGACGTAGTTCCCCATTGGGTTTAGGGATTGGAATAACTTTGGCTCTTTTCCAGCTGCTTGGAAAGATAGATTTAGTGAGAATATTGTTGAAAATTCCAGTAATATAAGGTAGTAGTATTGGGAGAAGTAATTTAATAAATTTAGGGTGTAATTCATCTAGGCCTACGGCATTCGATGTGATAGACAGTAAACTTTTGAATACACTTTGTTGGTCTACGCACGAAAATTCAAATTGATTCACAACGGTCTGATTGCAAAGATCGTACTCAGTTTCTGGGAAATTAGCTGACTGGAAATTAACGAATTGTTCATTAATAGCATTTATATCTTTCGGATAGGTATCAACGCTGAAATTAGATGAACTTCTCAAGCCCATATTTCGTATTTCTTTCCACATTTGTTTAGAGTTGCGCGCGGAAGAAAATTTTGAATTAAAAAAATTTTGCTTTTTCAATTTTGATTTCTGAAGCAACTTTTTTACGAAAATATTTGAAACTATTCAAAAGGTCGGGAGTTCTATATCTTTTCCAGCGCTTATAGAAATGGTCACGCTTATCCATAGAGTCTCTAATGTTATTGTTGAACCATGGCTTATCAAAGACTTTTGCTGTAAAAGATTTAATGGGAATATGATCATGAAAAAGCTTCAAAATGTTCATTTCCATAAAAGAAATTTGGTCGTCTACAGACGTCATTAAAAAGATTTGGTTCCAGTCGACTTCTCTGGTGGCTGTATCTAAAAGAAGGGTGTTAATATTATTAAAGTCACGATATGTAATTTTTTGTGAAGTTTTCTTTAGCTGAAAATCATATGTTAGGAATAATAAATCATGTTTAGAAAACTGCGCCGCAGTAAGCTGATCATATAAACGTACATTCTCCAAATTATCGACAAAAAATAGATCAAGAAGTGTGCTGCTATGTGCAGTAAAGTGTGTGGGGATAGTTGTATTGGTTGGGAAAACTCCAAGGGATCGCATATTGTTAATAAGGTTTGATTCAGCAAGCACATTACTATTAAAATCACCAGCAATAACAATATTTGAATATGCAACTGCGGTGGTTTCTAGAACTTCAATAAGGGGCAAGACATCAATATTTCTATGGGGCCTGTACATGCAGCCCAACAGCAATTTGTCATTGGGACCTTTAACTTCAAGTAATAAGTACTCCAGTTTGCAATCAGGGGGCGACTTTTGCACTTGCTTAGTCGAGATACTGTTTAACACGTATATTGCCACGCCACCTGCATGGCTTTTGCGATCGGCCCTGTGGACCTTATATCCAGAGAGCCTGATTAAACTGTCAGGAATGTCAGCTTGAAACCATGACTCAGATACACAAATAACGTCTACTCCACTATCCTCAAATATTAGTCTAAATTCATCAATTTTTTTGTAAAGACTTTGCGCATTAATATGAACAACCTTTATCCCAGGTTTTTGGGCACATAAGACTTTGATGAGGGTACGAAGATCGCCACTGGAAACATTAATATCATGTTGATTGAATATCATCTAAAAAAATAAAATGAATTATATTGAGGAACAACGCCAGGAACCTTAGAAGAATCGCATACTTACAGTCTGATTTGGTAGATGAAGGAGGGAAAGTGCTACAGAGTAAAAGATTAAAAGTTGGTGAAGACCTGAAAAAATTCTAATAAAGGAGTAGAGCATTCAGTGCAAGAGAAAATAAAAAAGAAATAAGACATATAGAGCAGCTGAAAGAGAAAAGATAGGAAAAATAAGAAAAATTCAATTGGGGCAGTATACAAAACTTAAATACTATTCTGAACATGCTTATCGTAGGGCGTAGACGGTAGCAGAGCTTCACGTTATTATTGTAGATTGGAGCGAAAACAATTCTCTGTCAATATTCTGTTATCAGCAGAATGTTGTAGGCATGTTAATGCTTTTAAAGTCGTCAGAGAATCCACCTGTACAGCTTCATCACTGCTTTTCATTTTTATGTAAACCAAGCCGCGTCTAGTGAATGCACTATGAATTGTTTTTTCCCTTTTCAAACGGATCGCAGCCCGGAGAATGCTGTAACTCTCATTTGTAATGCTCTCATTAACGTAGAAAATAGCATTAGAGTTGATGCCAATTATGCTCAATAGTAAGCTCTCCTTTCGAGAGCGGCGAAATACAGCTATGGCCCTCAAAATTGCATTGCGGTCATAAGCAGAACTCAACGTTACCAATATATCAGGGTCAACAGCAGTCGGTACGTTAGATCTTCTCGGGAAACGATAGATATTGGTGATTGGTGGTACAGGCATGTTAATCGCATCACAAAGAAACTGCTTTATTTTCATGTTTGGCCAAACGGTCGCGCAGATTGTTTACTTCCTTCTTTAGAGTTTGGGACTCGATTGAGTGAATCTCCAGCTGCTCAACTCTCATTGCAATTGATCCCAATTCACGCCGAAACTCACCCATTTGCTGGTTAAGAACACCAAGAATGTTACACTCAGATTCCTGTATTTTAGCAGCAATTAAATTGCTCTGCTTTTCCAAGCGCATGTCGATCAATTGGAGTAATCGAGGAGTTGCGGTGTAGTCCGAGAGCTTCGGAGTATTGTGAGCGGGAGTGAGCGCTGCAGAGGTACGTTTGCCGGCAGGTGTAGACATTTTCTCTCAGTAGATGATATACTCGTTGATATGAAAGATAAGTGCAGCGGGCAGAGAGAGAGCAATTGAGCGAGCGTTGACGAATCGTAAAGCCTTATGTAGAGACTATGCAGTTGACATTCAAATAAGAATTTTAAGCACTGAGCCAAATTTATAGTAGAAAAATCGAAGAGACATGGATCACAGCCGACTAAGGTTTGGTTTAATATAGATTTTGTAAATTAATACCACGTTTTAGCTATTTAAATTTAAACTTTATTAGGAGCTAGGAAAAACACGTCAGTGCGGCTTAAGAACTCGTTACTATGCACGTTGTTACGTTGTTGCATTGTACTAGGTCTTTTTTTTTATGTGGTTCCTCTACTGTGATTTTCCTGTTTAAAAGGAATCGAAGCAGATAAATGGGGTGAACTTCACCTCTTTTCAGCTTGACATCATTGGGCGTCAGTTCTATTTTGTACAGCGGTTGTGGTTGGCGTTATTTGTTTAGGATGTTAAATATACTTTTTACTTCAAAATTCTTTTCTTTTAGTGCTTCCTTTATTTCATTAGGATCTAACCCAGGTTGAATGCCTTTTATGACAACTGATATGCCTTTTTTACTTTTAAGCTGATATGTGTAAAACTGCTTATCTTTGTTTTCAAGTTCAGCAACTATTTGGCGGTATTGAATTTCATTTACTACTTGAATCTTTGTTTCGTAAATGTTTCCTTTTTTGAGGGGCACAACGTAGAAATTATCTTTGCCGATTACTCTACTAATCAAATTCACCAACCCACTTGAATTTTGTTCTCTTATATAAATAGGTGGCGACTTAGCTACCTTCGTTACCATTGCTTCATCTTCTACTCCTTCGTCGCTTAATATTTGAAATCTGTTGCCATTTCTGACATTTTCGCTTAGTTTTTGCATTTTATCTCGTGGTTTGTTCTTATTCTGTGGGCTTAGCTTTCTTTTTATTATTTTCGTGTAGCGATCGATTCCCGTTTGTACGAAAGAAGCTTTTTTAGCAGAGCTCGATGGTGTGTGTTGCTTCTCATTGAGATCAGTTATGATCGAAGAGGGAGTTTGGCATTGAAGATTCCAATGTAGCTGGGGTGAACATGAATTTTCACATTGTAGGCTCTTTTCGATTACTCCATTGGAGCTTATTCCGCTGGTGGAGTAGGCTCTTTTCCTCTGGAATTGGCTTTTAAGTGTCGAAAATTGAATAGAAGATTCAGAGGGATCAAGCTTTTCGTGATTCCAAGGAAGTGGTTTTCTGGGTGGCTGGCTTACAGCGACATCTGTGATGAAAGGTTGGCTTTTATTTTGGTTTGTGTCTGCACTATTCGGTGGCGACCGATCAATGGGCATATCGCAAGCAACTAAACAGCTATCAGCTAGGAACAGCTGTAGCGACCAGCTGTCTCTGTCAGTTTATCGTGAGCAGGATGGTTATACGCCGAATTCAGGTAATGTTTTTGATTTAAAGAAAAGAAATTTCGGTTTTCTTTCACTTTGAAGAAACCTATGGAATCCGACAATAGACAGTGTCCAGGACGGAAACTCACCCACTGGTTTGAAGTCAAGCACGTACGTATACTTTTCAATAAAGAACTCTGTTCGGAACTGTGTTTATAAATCAACTTTCAGGAGCTCGAAATATCGCGGCCGACACACTTCACGACTTCGACTACTTATGCTTCGACTGTCTCAGTGGAGCTGATAAACTTAACACAGCATTGGAAGCAAAAACTCAACTGACTGCAAAACTTCGAGAAGCCGGATTAAACTTAAGAAAATGGTGTGCGAATCATCCACAACTCTTAGCTGGAGTAGCTGCAAAGGATCAAGAGATTAGTCTCGATTTCAATTCGGAAGCAAATCCGGCGCAAAAGGCCCTGGGAGTAATATGGCTCCCAAAAACTGACCACCTCTGTGGCAGAGCATACATACAAACAACATCGAGGCCACAAACAAAAAGGTCTGTGTGCTCTGACCTTGGAAAATTATTTGACCCTCTCGGAATGTTAGGACCGGTACTCGTAAAGGCAAAAATTTTCACACAGCAATTGTGGCAACTTAAACTAGCTTGGGATGACGAGCTACCAGAAAACCTGCAGCATGAGTGGAGGCAGTTTCAAAAAGGCATAATTACATTGAACGACGTGAAAACTCCTCGGCATATTCTCAACCACAACCTAGTTCAGCCGGACCATATTCAATTGCACACGTTTGTGGACTCATCCGAACAGGCATACGGCGCTGCAATTTACATTCGGGCATGCACTAAAGATGGCACGATCATAGTCAATCTGCTTTGCGCCAAGTCACGAGTGGCACCAATAAAGAAACAAACCTTGCCACGCCTGGAATTGTGTGCAGCTGTCTTAGGGGTTGAATTAACGCAAAGGGTAAAGCGCGATCTAAAAAGGCCAGATATAGCAACCTTTCTCTGGTCCGATTCAGAAATAGTGTTGTCATGGATCAATTCACAATCATCAGCGTACTACACCTTCGTTGCAAACCGCGTCAGCAAAATACAACGACTATCCTGCGCAAAGCAGTGGCGACACGTCCCTTCTAAGGAAAATCCGGCCGATATGCTATCACGGGGACTGGCTCCAGAAAAACTTTCCTCCTGCAATATATGGTTTTATGGACCATTATTTCTTCACGGAAACGAATAAAAATGGCCACAGACATCAAAAAAGGATGGGCCTATATCGAATATTGAAATGAAACAAAGGCAAACAGTAGCCCTGGTCACGGAACAAAACGGGTTTACTGACATGATACACCAAATAAATCAAAGAAACTCATTCGATTTTCTTCAACGAACGGTTGCACACGTATTAAGGTTTATCACTGCCGTTAGAAAAACTCAGACCCAGCACACCACTCCATGCCACACCACCCCAACCCCCCTGGAACTTTATACAGCGCTTCAGGTCATTGTGAGGGCGGTACAAGGGTCCGAATTCAAAAATGATATCAACAACCTTAAAGCGTGTAAAACCGTAAATTCTTCCAGCCAATTAAACGGATATGCACCATTTATAGACGAATATAATCTGTTACGTGTTGGTGGACGTCTTGAAGCTGCAGCACTTGCCTATGATGCCAAATATCCAATGGTGCTGCCTTACAATGATCCAATTGTAAAATTGCTGTTTAAAATGAAACATGAAAAACGCTCTCACTGTGGACCACAAGCATTAATCAATATCCTAAGACAACAGTTTTGGCCACTCAAGGGTAAAATTACAGCACGCAACACAGTCCATAGTTGTATTCGATGCACCAGAGCAAGACCACATTTGATGACGCAGTTAATGGGAAATTTTCTAGCCGACAGAGTTACGGCATCCAGACCATTTTTTAAGACCGGAGTTGACTATTGTGGCCCATTTTGGGTGCATTATAAAATTAGAGGAAAAAGGCCGTACAAGGCGTACCTGGCTGTGTTCTGCTGATTTGCAACCAAGGCGGTTCATCTCGAGTTGGTCAGTGATTTAACGACTGAAGCCTTTATCGGTGATCTTAAGCGGTTCATCGGCAGACGTGGAAGATGTCAAATCCTCTACAGCGACAATGCCACTAACTTTGTGGGCACAAAAAATCAACTTCAAGAACTGGAAAGAGCAATCTATTCAAAGAGTGCACAACAGGCCATCATAAGAGCAAGCAGCAATCATGGCATAGAGTTTAAATTTATTCCTCCAAGGGCACCACATTTTGGAGGCTTGTGGGAGGCCGCAGTTAAATCCGCAAAGCATCTTCTCCTAAGGGGCATGGCAAATGTATCACTCACCTATGAAGAGTTTGAAACGGTGATAATTGAGATCGAAGCCATACTGAACTCCAGACCACTAACACCGATGTCCTCAAACCCCAACGATATGACTGCTCTTACACCTGGTCACTTCTTAATTGGCGAAGTATTAACCACTCAAGTAAACCCACATGTAGCACCGATAAAAACTACGTTAGCAGCCAGATGGCGACTAGTGACACATATCAGGGAAGAATTCTGGAGGCGCTGGTCTCAGGAATATTTAAATGAACTCCAGTTCCGTCACAAATGGAGAGTCCAGAGCCAAAACATTACCGAGGGCGACATGGTTATCATAAAAGACGACAACGCCCCAACAATGAAATGGCCATTAGGGCGGGTGATCCAACTCTACAAGGGTAATGATAATTTGGTCCGAGTGGTTGACATCAGGACGGCCAACGGAACTTGTAAACGACCTCTTCAGAGACTTGCTCCACTGTTTAACGAAAACAACCAACCTGAGATACATGTAGCTCCACGCAAAAGGCCACTGGAAGAATCCGACTCACCCAAACGTCTCCAAATCTCTCACAATTCCATAGTCACTACAATTATCGTATCCCTTCTACTGCTTCCATTAGCCTTTGCAACACCGGTAAATATAACACGATTTGATAAAAATCCTGGAATTTTCTTCGACGGCATTGGCACTACCAAATTATTCACCGGAAGTTGGAATATCATTGTTTACTATGATCTGAATCTGATTTGGGCAAGAAACAAAATACTGGAAGAAGGAATTGCAACACTTACAAAAATTTGTGATAGCACCGTGGATAGTTCATGTCATTCACTCATACAGCACCTCAAACAATCTAGCAACGAGCTCCTTCAAGAAGAAGATCTTATAACCCCAGTGCGACCTCGAAGAGCAGCTTTGGATATTGTTGGAAACATGGGTCATGCCCTGTTCGGAGTGTTGGACTCAAACTATGCTGAAGACATGTCAAAAACAATCAGCGACGTTAAGCAAAATGAAGTGTTCTTGAGAGACTTGATAAAAAATTAAACATCGGTCGTAGAAGCAACTATCAACATTCTCAAAGATGACGCATCTAGCACCAAGCAACACATCGCTCACTTCGAAGAAGCCCTTACACAAGAGTTGAACGAGATAGACCACAGCAGAGCCCAGTTGCGGCGTTCACAGCGGATAATAGAACTAACAGTTCAATTAAGCATGCTGGCTTCAGACGGTCACAGAATTCAGACAGAACTCATAAATGCACTTACTCATTCCAACCACGGAAACATTAGCCCAACAATTCTTACACTTCAACAATTAAGAAGAGAAATCAGCAACATCAAGGGACACCTTCCGTACGGCCACAAACTTCCCTTTGACGATCATGATCTCTTACATCTTAATAAAATAATGCGCATCAAGGGAGCCGTAACAAAGGCTCACATTATTTTCAAAATTGACGTACCACTCATCAATCATCAAATCTTCGAAATGTTTGCTCTCATTCCAATGCCAGTATATATGAATAACACCATGCTCCTGCTTAATCCGAGAGCAGAATTTTTGGCCGTCAGCAATCATCGAGATCAATACATAATCCTAACCACAGCTGATCAACACAATTGCATAACGACAATCGATGACACATATCTGTGCCCAAATATCCAAGCAATTATCGGAAAAAATGCTGGCAGCTACTCATGCGAGATTGCGCTTTTTAATAACAAAACGTCTCCTAACTGCAAGGTGGAGCGACTTTATAATACTATTTCACTCATACCAACACATCAATCAAATCAATGGATATTTGCCACTAACATCTCAAGGGAACTTACAGCTGTATGCGGCGATGAGGTTCAAGAAATCACGATAATGTCGTCAGGCATGCTATCTTTACAGCCGAATTGCATCTTAAAGAATGATTTTCTGACCATCCAAGGCCACGAAGTAACTTCAACCACAGTGCATACGGCTTTCCCATCATTTGGTAATTTAACGTCTATCAGTGAACCTGTAGAACTAAAAAGAATATTTAATCTGGATCCTAATCACCTCATCAACAAACTGGAACAGCTCACCAAATTCCAGCAACAGCTGCAGCACAACATTCAATTGCCATCAGAGCGTCATCTATCCGTCAGTCATAAAGTTGTGTGCTATTCTGCGCTCCCTCTCATACTACTTGGAGCTCTAATTTTTGTTATGTTCCGCCTTAAAAAGCATTGTCAGCAAAACCGACTCACAATCGAAATTCCACCACAACCCTCTCCACGCCGTACAAACAATGCCGTTAAAGTCGAAGCCCACTAAAGATGTTGAGCAATAAAAACTGTCGCTCAACCGAGGGGCATAATGTTTAGTTTTGTACGAAAGAATAAAAAAAGAGAATGAATAACAATAAAAACCATTTCTAAGCATTTAATGCATTTAAGACAAAAAGTCATACGTTGAACTCAAAAGATATCAAATTTCGTTTCGATCATACGTAACCAATATATTTGTGCATAATATTCGATTTAATTAAACAAACAAAATATTGGTCATAAGAATAGCATACTAAGCAATAAAATTGTATAAAAGAAGTACAAACGATCAATAAAAATAAGTCCAATTCTAAACTCTTGACTGATCAATTCACTTAAGCGTTCATATTGACTTCGAGTACACCAGTTCATGTGCTGTCTGATACAAGTTAAATTTAAAATATCTGCAGTTTATGTGCTGCCATTGCACTGACTCCAGAGCTCTTGAATTTTTCCCTGCATCATGGTCATAGTTTGATTCATTGTTATACCAAAGACTAAGATGATGAAATCATCTGCGAATTGAAAAATGCTTGTATTGGGATCAGTTATGTCTTGTAGTGATTTGAAGTATATGTTGAAAAGTAGAGGTGAGAGACAGCTGCCTTGCGGAAGTCCGTCAAACACCTCTGACGAGCTATCTCCGAGTCTCAATCTTCTCAAAGCCAGAAAGTTGACAATCCATCCCACATAACGATCATCAATCCCAGCATCCTTCAGAACCATTTTTAAATTTTTAACCGACACACAATTGTACGCGTTACTAATATCGACTGAGACGAGTAGGATTTTGTATCCTTGGATTTTCCTAACTCCCACTTCATGCAGTATTTGATTGATACACATTGGAGCCGATTTATTTTTCCTATAAGCAAAGCTATTTTCCGGCAGAGTTTTATTATTTTCAACATTGGTTCCTATCCTGTTTTTTATTATTCCATTTGTTATCTTTAGGAAAACCGATGTAAGTGAAATTGGCCTTAAGTTTTTGATTTCACTCAGATCCTTATCTTTCTTCGGAATTGGCACAATTCGGATATCTCTCCAGACCTCATGAATGTGATTTGTTAGCAAGGACCTATTAATGGCTAAAAGTAAGTTGCGTTGTGCTTCTTGCGACAAGGCTTTTATGATGACATATGTTTCCCGATCTAATCCACACGCTACTTTTTTTCATTTGCTGTTCAGGATGTCGAGAAGTTCTTCATGTGAGAACCCTAGCCTGTTGTCACCTGATAATGATTTATTGATCGCAAGGGAAGGCATCGAGTTTGGTACTTCTTCTTTCAGAAAATTCAAACAATGCTCATTGTTATCCTCCAACCATATAGGAGAGGAGTCTCGAAAGTCTCGGCGGAGAGCTTTCACAAACCTCCAAGCATTTTAGGAAAAGGGATCACTATTCAGTTCTATGATTTGTTTGTTTAAAAATCTCTCTTTTAGCCTTCCTTTTTCGTTTCTTCCACAAGTTTTTGACTTTGGTGTACTCTTCTATGGATGCTGCAGTGGGGGATTTGATAGCATTTTTAAAGGCCCTTCTCTTTTCATCAAATAATTTAACCAGATCATCTTTCCACCATTTTTTGGGTTTTATTTTGCTGCTTAATCTTAGCGTGCACTCACTTATAACCTCACCAAACTTTGTGTGGATAAGATCTAAGTCAGGCTGTATGGCCATAGATCCCAGTTTATCATCAATTTTTTATATGACAGAAAGTCAACCTTTTGGTCTTCAATTCTATCTGTCTGCAGTAGTATAGGGCAGCGAGGACTCTCTGTTGAGTTCCTGCCACAAAAAACCAGGTCTCACATAGTGCACAGATGTTGATACTATTGTTATTTATGTACATTTCAATGGAGTCGATATTAGCGGATATCGACTGAAAATTATATTGCAGCACTTTCATCATTGTTAACCAGATACGATTCGCTAGCAACGCAAATCAGCCTCCAATCATTATTTATCTCAGATCTATCAATTTTTTCCTTTATACCTTTTATTTCCTCGAGAAAATTTGCATCCTTTAAATCCTTGCATATTTTATTCAACAGAGCGAACATGTCAAAAACTATGCTTTTGAGATTACCACCTTTAATCGAATCATTGTTCTGCGAGAAAACCTCTCTATTCAGTGGCGGCGCGAGATTAAAAATTTATGTGGGCGAGGTACATTTAGCGAGGCCCAATGAGGAGTGTTATAAATTAAGAAAACAGTTGGGAAATAGCTTTTTACTTCTGTTATACTGTCAGTAGTATAAATATATTTTAAGTTTATTTAGTGAAACGGACGAATTATTATGAGTATTTGAAGCGCGAGGCCCCTCGGACCACGAGGCCGTAGGCGGTGGCCCACGCCTAACGCCGCCTCTGTGTCTATTGTAGTTGCCAACTTGGGAATACGACTTTTGTTGAGAATTTGTTGCCACCTTTTGCGTTTGTTCAAAGCCTTGATTATTTGACATAACCGAATCCGCATTGCAGATTTTCTTAATCATTCTTTTTTGTTTGACAGCCGTTTTGTTTTTGGTCAGGGCCTTGTTAGTAATCTGATCAGCATGCTGCACATTTTCCACAGGACACAGACTCGGAAATTCATCCAATTTTTACGTGTTTATAACCTGTTTACGAGTAGTTTTTTTGACTGTTTGGATAAAACTTATCGTTTTTTTCCTTTGCCAGATTGTGCAGCTATCTCTTTCTTTAGCAGTATGATTTGTGCCTTCGCACAGTACACAATGTTTTTTTCATATGGTGGGCAGCCTTCAGGCTTGCCACATTCAATGCATCTTTTTGTCGATTTGCATGACTTCGATATATAGCCTAACCTGCCACAGTTAAAACACTGTTTAACTGGGAGGCCATAGTTGTCTTCATAGAACCTACAGTCCCCAATCGATACAAACTTAGGGATTTTGTCACCAGCAAAACCAAGTTTGAATGTTGGAGTGGGTAAACGGTTTTCTTTATTGTCTAAATCACGTTTTGAGAATTTATGAACGTAAGTTATCTCAATATATGTCTCGCAAAGTTTATTATTGTCTTCATTTGAATATTCAATTGGTATTCCCCTAATTTCCCCATATGTTTTAATAGCAGATCGAGGGATGAAGCAGTGAAGTCCCTTATTTTGTAGCCCAGTGTTTTTTACGCAATCATTTGCCGCTTGGGCGGAGTTAAAGACAGCCTTAAACACAGTATTACCTATCTTTACCATTTGTTAAAAGTCGTTTAATTTACAGTCTTTTATTTTTATCATAAAATACAAACTATTGCAAAAACTAATGCCCTTTAATATGGACTTTGAAGTGTCAATTAGAACAAAAGGTGTTCAATTAAAATCGGACGGGTACAAGAGAACCGTTTTCTGTTCTCAATGATGCAACTGATTGCTATCGCTCACAGCAGCACAATTCTCAACAATGTTGACTTTACTGGTACTTGGAGGATTAAAAAATATGTTCTTTAATTCATCGTTTGTCAAACTTTAATCACCTGTATCAAATTCTGATTCACAATCAGAGCTTGCCGACAGTGCCTTAGATCTGCAACCATTTTTTACAGTTTCTTTCGTTTTATTTTTTTTGCCTTTACTCTGTTCTCTTTATGACCAGACACTCTTTTTTCTTTCTAAATTTTTTTCTTTCTTTCTCATTGAGACTCCCAAGAGCCTCATTGAGCGACATAGCATGTGAGGCCGCCATCGCGACGCCCTTATATAGATGATTTCAACTCTCTTTTTATTTAAAGCATTTATATAGTTAGAATGCCAATACAAAAGGAATCATGTAAACGGTTGAACTAACCACGCTCAAAAGATCACAACTAAATTAGTTAATTTATTTTATTAACTATTTTTAACTCTTTGAATACCACTTTGAAAATTCACATCCGTTCACAGCCGCAGTTGCCAGAGAAGTGATTCTTCTTCCAAATTTCATAATACTTTTGAACAGTGAAGGTGTGCAACTTTTGATGAGACTATCGATAGATTTTCGTTCGAATGCTTTTTCGCCTTTTACGTTTTCTCAAATACTTCTTTTTGGTTTCCCTCTCTTTGCGTTTGAAAAAATTGCCCGGAAAAAAAATTATTTCAGCTAAATTGCCAGCAATAATTGCCCTTATGTAAAAAGGGACTTTCATAGGTATCGAAAGGTTTTTACTTACCTTGTTAGGGAAGTTAAGCAGTCCAAACATAGGGTAACGATTGGATTACGGATAACGGATAACGTTGGAAGTGTATAATCACATTAATGAAGGCAGTTCAACGTATATTGTATGAATTAAACTTTTCGATTTGAATTGAGCGTCGATAATATTAATTAATCTTTTTAAATTTTGAGTCAGAAAATTACTTCGATGCGGGAGAAATTCGCAAAAGTCGGGGACATAAAGTGAATATACGAGACCACGGGACATTTGCCGAAATCTGCAGACATGTCTCGAGTAATACGGGCATCTGGTCACACTATGGTCCATGGTGGACTCCCACCCGCGAATAAAAATTGTACTATCAGGGATAGCACAAGCACAATAAGAGGATTTTTGAATTGGTGGTGGAACCATTGTAAAGTGCACTATTTGTCTTTGATTTACGGAATAATCGTTAATTTCGTACTCTTATGTGGCTATTAGGATTGCACTCATAAGTTTTTCCATAATGCTTTTTTAAATATTGTTTTTTTTTTAAATCATTTTTCGACAAATTCAGAGTAAGTTTGCCATGCTTTAGTTTGTTCATTAGTTTTTACTAGTGTCCGACCGAAGGTGGATTTTTAGCCGAAGCCGAACAATCGGCAGAGTTGAAGACTTCGGCCGAAGACCGAAGGCCGAAGCCGAATGCAAAACATTTTACAGTAAGGAAACAAAATCAGTCTTTATTCATTTGACAAGCACAAAAAAAAATCGCTCAAATTTTCTCTAAATTCTTTCGCTTTAGTCGCCCACAAAGTGAGAATTTACGGCAATAATTCTTAAGTGTAAAAGGTCTCAATGAAGCAATTGAAAATCTATCGTGAATTTTTTACTTCCATTAAGGGGACCTTCTGGTCTAGAGCACGAAAATTTAGGGTATTTTCACGATTTTTTTTTTGGTATTAAGCCAACTAAAAAACGATTTTCTAAGTATGCAGGCTTATTATATTCTTTATTGGCAAAAAATAAAAAAATGTTGTAATTTTTTTTTTTTTTTTGGTATTTTAAAAATGGCGTTGAAGTGGACCCTCTTTGAAAAAGTACCTCCGTGGTGTGAAAGATTTTGGCAGTTCTGGTTATCGAAAACAAAAATATGTTATTAATCAGAACGAATGCGGCTATGGCAGGAACTAGAATAAAAAAAATTTTTTTTTAATTGACAAAATGGCGCAGTTTTTTATTTCAACCATCAACAACTCCGCTTTTTTTGACCATTTTTTTGATGAAAAAATATGAAGTTCTTGAAATAAAAATTCAATTCTAGTTCGGGCCATAGCCATTGATGTTATAAATAACATATAAAAATTCCAGACAAATCGGTTCGATGGTTTTTTTGTTTTCATTCACACCAGGTCAAAAAAAGTGGTTTTGAGATAAACGCGTTCAAAGTTGCTTTGGTCAAGCGCGCTGCCTGCTGTCTCCACCTTCTAAAAAGGCTGTAGCAAAACAAATATTGTCAATATCTTCACGAAACTTTGCCAACATATTCTTAAAAGTCTTTTCTTCCGAAATATATAAAAAAAAAAAATTAATTTTCAAAAAATTCTAGACCAGAAGGTCCCCTTAAAATGCAAAAACATTCGGCTAAAATATTCGGCTTTTTCCAGCCGAAGCCGAAGGCGAAGATTAAGAATTGGCCGATTATGCCGATTACCGAAGCCGAAGCCGAACCTTCGGTCGGACACTAGTTTTCACTGCTCTTTCTGTGTTGGAGGCGCAACGGCCACTGTTAACTCCTTTCCAAGAAACGATTTAATCGGAATTCGATTTCGCGGGTGAAGATTTCTGTAATGATTTATTTTTATTCTTTTCTGTAGTTAATAAAGAATTTTTTATGTTATATTTTCCATTCACTGTGGCCTTTTCTTTAATATTTGGTTTTCCCTTTTGTACGAGTGACCAGGTTATACTATGCGCAACCGTGAACTTTACCGTGCCTTATAGCAACGAACTATTAGTCGATATATATGATTAGTTTTGTCGTAAGTTGGTTTTGTATGCTTCAGATTTATGCGCATTTGCTTGTAACGTGTTCAAGCGTTTGTTAAAAGCTGTGCAGGGTGAATGCTTATGTTGGAAATGTGCGCTTAATGTGAGTGTCTATTTGCAAATTCTTTAAATGACACAATTTTCGTTTATTGTAAAATTTGGAATACCAATTCAGAGGAGAATGTTTTAAATTTTAAAGTCCATGTCGAATTATAATGGAGAATTTGCTTTATACCTAGGAAAGAGTGTCTTAAATTGGATTCATCTCTGTAATTTCATCTAGGCAGATTATTAGAGAAATGGCCTACTAGTCGAGATTTAAAGCTGTCGTCCGATTTATAGTCCCATGCAAGAGTGAGTCAAGAATGTTGTCAAGAATGGTAGTATTGGCGCTTGACGACTTCCAATAAATATTGACACATTTTTTTTTATAGAAGAGAAAATACCTAAAAACATGTAATTTTCCCAATTTTCTACATGATCAGATGAGATATGTTCCTATACATATTAATATTTTAAGCATTTTATATCTAAAACTTCTTATACGAATCTACCCCTTCTTCTTTCAAAATCTACCACTTTTATAAACTTTTAAATCCGAGCACTGATCCCCGCCTTCGTTTTAAAAATTTTTGCAGGCCCTGTTCATACAAAAATAATTTTTTACTTGGAACAGTGTACATATCGCACCCTGGCAACTAAAGCGACACAACTCAAAATCTTTGAATTTTGAGTTATGATGTGGATCTTGTTCCTAAGTTACCTGTCTACCTGCAGGAAAAAATCCATTCCGTTTTTCCTATTATAAAAGGCCGAACAAAATCCGTAATGCCGTTCTTCTTGCTTTGATTGACACTGCGATGCATTTTGTTTATCGCGTTTTCTGAAAAATGGCAAATTTTGAGTTGTGTCTCTTTAGTTGCCGGGGTGCGATATATTTAACGTGCAGAGTATGATGATGTAGCAATTGTTTTCAATAATTAATCTGCACAATTAATATGAGTGCGTAAAAAAATTGCAAAAAATTGTTCGGACAATTTTGTTTCGTCTTATTTGTTCATCCGCATAATGCTAAGGAGAATTGTAGGTTGAAGTAATGAAACCAAGGAGTGTATAACTTCTAAGATGTCCAAGGCTGTAATTATAAGGAAGCTAAAGCTAAAACGTAGGCTATCATGTGCTTATTGTAATTTGTTGTTTCGTAAATACAACCAGCACATGACAGCTTCACACTAATTGCAGGCTTACGCTCATACAAACGAACAGCGACACGAAAATTTTCAGATATTCCATAGAGTATGCAGGGGGATTGAAAATATTTTGTTGCTCTGTTATTTTCTTTAAAAATACAGAATTCAGAATTTTAATTATTTTTTTTAATTAAACTTTGCTTCTATTTACTGGATCTTCCTTTGGGTGGGAACTGTAATTAAATAAAAGTATTCTTTTTTATAATTTCGAAATATTTATATTTTATTTAAGAGTGATCGGCAGTATACAGCGCGAGCCAGTATCAGCCCGATCACTTTGAAGATTCTTACACCAATTTATTATTCTAACAAACAATTCTTATATAATATATACTGAATTTCTATAGGGTCATGGATTGACTGCCCTTTGCTTTGTGACTCAATAGTCAAATATGCGAAAGAGGATCGCTAGAATCGGATGGCACATGTGCAATCGATTAGTGCATGACACTTGAGGAGCGGCATTCTTTCGTTTGGGTCGATTGTAATTAGAGCGAGCTTGGAGTTGGTGTTATGACAAAGAATGTCGTTAGGTTGAACTAATAGTGTGAGGTCGCAATGCACTTGCATTGGACGAAAGTGTTTAATTACGGCGTCTGCTGGAATGCCGAAATTGGATTTAGAAATATGTAGATATGAGTTGTGTTCGTTTGTGTTAAGGGCGTATCAATACAAGGTAACATTTGAATGCTTTAAGGGTGTTTTAAAATGAGGTAACGTTTGAATGTTGCTTAGTAGCCTTTATCCATGACACCTTCCCTTTTTGGGAAAAAAAATTCTTAGTTTGCGAGAATTTTTTTTTTCTTTTGTGTATAGTTAAATTTATGTGGTATATATTGCTAACTTATATGCTTTTGGTTACCCGCGTATGGGATTATAGATATTGGTGAAGTTTTGATTTATCGTATACAATGGTTAATTACAGTATATTTTTATTTTATATTTTTGATTTTTTTTATTTTTTTTATTTATTAATTTGTCTTTTTTTGTAAAGTTGATGTCAAATATTTGCAATTAAGGTTTGTGAAATTATGTATCATAATAAAATGAGATGTTGCGTAGTAGCTGAATATTATATTTTCAATAAGTACTTATTTTGCTTATGCTAATTTATATCTATTTGTATGTATAAGATTTGCCTGCTTTTGAAGAAATTTTGTTTTTACTTAAAATGATAATTTTTTTTTATTTTTTTTTTTTTTTTTTGAAATGATGTAAGATGATTGATTAAAAAATTGTTGTTTTTTTTTTGTTACATTTTACTTCAAATTCGTCTTCGAATGTTGTACCCCATTTTTTAATATATTGTGCTATAGTGATCATTTTCATAGGGCCTACTTGATCGACTATCTTTTCTAATAAGTGGTTGTAAGGGTCTAAATATGTTGTTTTCTGTTTTATGGTACGGTCAAGAGATGTTCTCTGAAAAGCATTGTCATTGCAATTGTACGTTACTTCGGGGTTCTTATAGGTTTTTTCTTTGATATTTCGAATTTTAATAGTTGCTTTTAGATGCAAAACTTCTCCCTGTGTATCATTTGAATTTTTAAATTTTTCTAATTTAAGAATATTTTCCCCCTTGCTTTCCGTTTTCGTATGTAATTCATTGCATTTCAGATTCCTCATTGTATCGATCTTTCCGTATCGATTTTCAAAAGGTCGATGTTTTTGTTAAATATTTATTTTGAGTTCTTTATTTTTCTTTGAAATATGTATTTTCGATGCCATATTTTTCATTTCTTCATCTTTCTTTATTTTCAGTTCATGATTTTCATTTTGAAGTAATAATAGTTGATTTTTTAACTGAACGATTTTCTCATTTGACTCTTTATTTGACGAATTTATAACTCTTTTCATGGTTGCGAATTTCTTTTTTAAATTATTTTTCAATTCTTTGATTTTTATTGACATATCCATAATTTTATCCTTTAAGTTTTCTTGTTCAGATTTTGTTTTTTCCAATTCTTGGTTCGCCTGTTTTGCATACTCGAGTGACAAAATGTTCTCTTGGTTCTTTTGCTCTAGCAGTTCCTGCCTATCAGCGATTTTAAGCGACGGTCTCCTCAATTCAATGGCACTTATGTCGATTTTCTGACTCATAATTTCATTTCGGTAGTTGTTGTAATTATTCTTACTTTTTCTGTTATAATCGTTCCTGACATTGTTTGTATGTTGGTGGTTATAACTTAACTTTTTATACAGAGATATACATAAATAGTTTTTTGATTCCAACAGGCCTCTATTTGAGAAATTGGGCTGCTGAGGACTTATTACTGTTAAGCCGCATCCGTTGGTACATAGGATGATTCTTGATCATGGACGAGCGAGGTGCGTCATGCTAAGTGAATCCTTGGTTGAAAAGCGTATGGCGCGCACGAGCGAGGTGCGTAAAATTGATTGGCTAGAACGGCTACTCTGATGGTAGTTAGGAGCATTGAGCGTTGAGCGTGCACGAGCAAGGTGCCTCAAGCTGTATGATTCCTTAATTGGCCAAACGTCTGACATGCACGTGCGAGGTGCAGATACCAGAGTATGGGTGTTATGTTTCCAAAATACTAGAAGCGGACGGAAGGTCCTTTATTCTTAACCGTGTTCGACGTGCTGTATTGTTAAGGCCTCTTGCCAGCTGATTCAAGCGATTCCTTAATATCTCATTGTAGGATGATTTTAGGCGAACGAGAAAAGATTATTGATGCTTCCATGGGATCGCGGCGGCAGCTCAATAATGCTGTGTCGTCGGCAAAAGTTGGCATTACAATATTGTCACTAGTGGGGATGTCGGCTGTTAGAAGCAAATAAAGAGAGGGGCCTAATACACTGCCTTGCGGGACTCCTGCTTTAATTTCAAATCTTTCCGTTATAAATTCATTAACTCTTACTCTAAAGAATCTAGTTTGGAGGTATGATATAAAGATTTCGTGAAAATTTTGAGGGAGAAGAGACTTTACTTTAGCAATAAGACCCCCATGCCATACTTTTTCGAAAGCTTGAGCGATATCTAGGAATATTGCAGAACAATATTCTTTTTTTTGAAAGCGTTGCGAATTTCAAGAGTGATTCGATTAACCTGTTCAATAGTTCCATGTTTTTTCCTAGAGCCAAATTGATGAGCAGGGATTAAGTTATTTTCGTGAATGTATAGCGTTATTTTTATAAGAAGAGCTTTTTCAAGGAGCTTAGATAAGCAGGGGAGAAGGCTTATTGGGCGATATGAGCTGGCTGTCGTCGGGTCTTTTCCAGCCTTCAGTATCATCATGATGACCGATTCTTTCCATATCTCAGGGAAGTGGGATAAGCTCACAATAGCATTAAAAAGCCGTGCTGCAAACGTAAGAGCAATTTATGGCAATTCCTTGATCATCTTTGGGGCTATATCGTCATAGCCTGGAGATTTTTTCTCGCAAAAATTTTCGTTAATTATGCATTTTATTTCATTGGCATTTAATGTTATAGGGGTTATTTGGTTGTTCACCTCGCAGAGGGGAAATCTAATGCCGGTGATTATCGGTGGGTTTGGTAGAAACACTGAGCACAAGTATTGAGCAAAAACGGATACTTTTTCCTTATCACTTCTTGCCCAATTTCCTCTTGAATCCCTTAAAGGAGATGTATATTCTATGGGTGAATTTTTTTATTTTTAAAGCTCGCCATAATGACTCCTTCGACGTGCTACTAGGTGCAAGATTTGAAATCAAATTAAAGTTTTTCCTGTCTTGGTCTTTTTGAAGAGCCATTTTAAGTGGCTTTGAAGCTGTATTGAGTCTAGCTTTACTGCCAGGGGACCTATGTTGTTGCCATTTTCTTGTGTTGTGAGTCACAACCGCACAAACAATCCCTATCCCAACTTTCTGTTCTTCTCTTCATGAATCAATGCATAACTACAACTGCTGTGCAAAAGACCTTAGCTGCGAAACATGAAACCATTTTGGCGACGATAATATTCAAGACAAATAAACAAATGAACGGGAGCTGAAAGGTTTTGGAACGACGACCACGATAGACGCAGACGGGCAGGTGACATGAGGAGGAGCACGAGCCTGCAAATCAAAAAGTAATGCAGCATCTGAAGAAGCTGGATGCAGAGGATTGTACGTGCTAATAGCAGATCCAGGGCAAGAACGAAGACGACATAAGCAATACATTATCTGGCAAAATAAACAAAGATCGCTGATTATGGGAAGTGCTAGATCAGCACTATTTCACTATAAAAACGGAGCAGCGTCCACTGGAAAGGCAGACTGTTTTTGATGTCTCAACTCTGACGTGCGTACCCACCCAGCGGCCACGGCGACTAGAGATTAACTTCAAAGTGTAAGCTTTTGCCATAAGAAGGATTTTATTCAATAAAAATAAAGGACAAATTTTGATCCTTGTTCATTCATTTCATAAAGGGAAAATATAGTTGCGATTATACGCTCGACTCCGGTTGAGCGCTGTGCATCCTGTATTTGAGAGTAGGAATAAGGGTGCGGCTATACGCTCGACTCCAGTCTGAGCGCTTTGCACCCTAAATCCTAACATTAATTGGCGCAGCCGGTAGGAACGTATGTGACACCGCTAATTCTCCAAGCCCTAACCCAGTACGAAAAACCAGAGCGAACACGGATAATCTCATTCTTCCAACAAGCTCAAACGTAACTACTGACACAGAAAACTCCTTGACACCCGCAAATTTAAATTTACCATCAATAAGTATAACCATGTCGAATCCACCACAAGTGGATGAATTGATGGAAAAGGTCAATCGACTTGTGCCATACTTTTCGGGGTCAAACAATCAAGAGTTGAGCTTAGAAATTGATAAATTTGTCACTGGAATAGAGTTACTTAAAAGGGTTGTGGGCAACTTTAACATAATAGACGTTATAAAATGCATACAACACAGATTAACAGGCATGGCCTACTTGAAAGTAAGCCAAAGATACTAATTGACCTTAGATGAACTTAGTGATTTGATAAAAAGAGAATTTAAAAAAAAACGAACCCTTGAAACTATTAGATCAGAAATAGCAAGCTCAGAGCAACAGAATGACGAAAGAGCATCAGCATTTGGAGGCAGATTGGAATTTTTATTAAATGAAGCAGAAGCAGTAATTAAAAAATCATGGAACAATGCAGAGGCATTGTCGGCGCTTAGCGAATATAAAAAACTGGCAACCAATAAGTTCATTTTCGGTGTAAAAGATCCTTATATGCAAAACTGACTTGAAGGTTCAAGGGAGAAACCACTGGCAGAACTAATTAAATTAGCAGAAGAATCAGAAGACCTCCATGCAGAAAATGACAAAAAAAACTACTTGAACAATTTTATGAACAAATCACTCCCAGTAGGAACACAAATGATTAAATGTTCTTTCTGCAATTTAGAAGGCCATACTTGGGATATCTGTGCCCAAAGAAAAAATACGCCATTTTGCAACACTTGTGCACAGTATGGACACCAATTTAACGCAAATTGCAACAAAAATTATAAGGCTATTAATCAAAATACAGAAATATGTACATATTGCGGAAAAAGGGGTCATTCAGAAGAAAAATGTTTCAATAAAATAAAAACCTCGTTTTGTAACGTTTGCAAAATAAAGGGGCATTTGAGTACACCGTTTTGTAAGAATAAGTTCGAAAATAATAATACACAAAGAGATCAACAGCAAAATAAAAAACCATTTAACCAAAACGAAAGACAAGGCAGGGATGGAAACAGAGCGGAAAATTCAAACTCCTACAGACCACCTGACCACAATAGTAGAGCAGAGAACAGAAATAGGGTAGCAAATGCAGAAACCAAACCATATGGCAAGATTTTGCCCCAATCCACCTCAAAAGGCAAACGTGGATCAGAAAAACTTCCAGCGGCCCGGTCTCGGCAAATAGACCGGAATGCCCAAATAAAACGAGAATATAATAAGCCAAGTCTAGTTCTTACTTTAAAAACAAACCAGGGTAAAACACAAAATAATAACGAAATAGAAAAACTAGACATCAATAAAATTTTTTTAGATGATGTAAAAGAAACCCAAATGCAAATTAATGGGAGACATTTGGAGAAGGAGAAAACAAAAACATGTATAGAAAAAGCAAAAATACACAGTAATAAAGAATGTTTATTGAGAGATATTCACAAGAAAAAGCAGAAGGTACATTTCGACGATAATGTAATAATTCATTTTTACGAAAAGGACATGCCAATAATAAAGACAAGAAAACATATTAATAAGGAACCCTTATTGAAAAATATTCGCAAGAATAAACGGAAGGTACATTTCAACGACAAGGTAGTCTTTCATGTTTATGACAAAGACATACCAATAGAAAACAAGGAAATTTTGAATTTAAAAATTGTAAAGAGTAATAGAATTGATGAGAGCCAATTTTTGGTTTTATTTTTATCTTATCTGTTACATTTCTTCGCAATTGTCAGGGAAAATTTTTCTGGCCTATTCAATAAAAGCAGCAAATGGCTGAGTAGCCAAATCACAAAACCTTGTAGGAACCTGATTAAAAATAGCCCCCATACTTTCAAAACACAATGTTCCAGTTCAGTGTCGGACGACGCGTTTGTAGTATTTCCTAGTGAAAAGGCAGTAAACATGGAGCTAAACCTGTTAGTGGAAACTGGCGCTGACACAAGTTTGATTAAAAAATACGAAAGAAGTAAATGAATCGGTAACAAGAAGTTTAGTAGGAGCCTTCGGAGGCAATGTTAGGAGTAAAGGAATGGTAAAGTTAGAACATTCCGATCTTGAAGAATTAAAATTAACGTTTCATGTTTTACGCAAAGGAACTAAATTTCCGGGAGATGGGCTAATAGGCGGAGATGAGCTCTGGAATAAGTCTTTATAGACAGCATTTATAAAGATGTATCATTTTTCCAAAACGGCACACACATCGCTTCACTACCACTTGTTTGTTCCAAAAATAGCAATCGGGTTTGCACTACAGAACGAGTCACGATCCATGCTAGAGAAGCAAGAGTAGTGGCAATATGCATGGAAGAATTTTCAGGAGAGATTGTTGTTCATAGAAAAGAAATTATGCCAAATGTTTTCGTGGGAGGCACAATTACGGAGGTTCAAAGGGGAAGGGGCTATGTATCCGTGTTAAACGCAAATAGCACGGATATTCAAATGGAACCTTTTGAATTGGACTACGATTGGGGCACAGAATTTGAGCATTTGGAGATTCCGAACATAAATCAGTTACAAAAAGGAGATAGCGAAGATAAGCGTTTTGACCTTTTGATGAACTCAGTAAATTTCGATGACAACCTTAATAAAGAGGAAATACATCCAATTAAAGAAGTATTTAGGGATTATACAAATATATTTCATTTGCAAGGAGACACCCTTTCTTATACAACGGTGTTGGAACATGAAATTCCTACAGATCCAGGACATCCTCCAATTAACAGTAGACAATATAGATTACCGGAAAATCAAAGTCCGAAATAAATTCGCAAGTTAATAAAATGCTGGCTGATAACATAATTACACCTAGTAAATCGCCTTGGAATTCCCCAATAATATTGGTTCCTAAAAGGCTAGGAAAAGATGGGGAACTAGTGGTGGATTTTAGAAAATTAAACGACATTACACTTAAACAAGTTTTCCCTATACCAAGAAAAGATGAAATTCTGGATCAATTGGGATGCAGTCGTTATTTTTCTACTTTGGACTTGGCTAGCGGCTATCATCAAGTGCTGGTTGATGAGCGGGATAGACAGAAAACAGCCTTCAGCAGGGGCTTGGGACATTTTGAATTCATTAGGATGCCTTTTGGTCTCACAGGAGCACCAGCAACGTTTCAGAGAATAATGAATAGTATTTTGACAGGTCTTCAAGGAATCGATTGCTTTGTGTACCTTGATGACATTGTCGTTTATGCAAGAAACTTAGAGGACCACGAAATTCGTTTGAGGAATGTGTTTGACGTTTTGAGGGCAAATAATCTTAAACTTCAAACGGAGAAATGCCAATTTTTAAAAAAGGAAGTAGTTTAATTAGGACATAAATGTTCGGAAATTGGAGTTTTACCGGACCCAGCTAAAGTAGAATCAGTAAAAAATATTAAACCTCCAAAAAATATTAAGCAATTACAGTCTTTTCTCGGATTAATAAATTATTACAGAAAATTCATTCCTGATGCAGCAAAGAAATCCTTGCCACTATCAAAATTATTAAGAAAAGAAGAAAAATTTGCCTGGAATAAGGATTGCCAAGAGGCAATGGAAAAGTTGAAGGAGGCGGTAACCAGCCCACCGATAATTCAGTATCCCGATTTTAAAAAATTATTTATTCTGACAACTGATGCCAGCAACGATGCATTAGGGGCCGTATTGTCGTAGGGAGAGCAGGGGAAAGACCTGCCAATCTACTTTGCAAGTAGGGCGCTAAGTGCAACTGAAAGACGATATTCCACGATAGAAAAAGGATTTTTAAGCAATAGTTTGGGCAGTGAAAAATTTTAGAACCTACCTTTTAGGCAAACATTTCAAAATATATACCGACCATAAACCTCTGAAGGGAATAGCAAATTTAAAAGATCAAGACACGAGATTAGGCCGTTTTAGACTGAAGCTTTTAGAATACGATTTCGAAATTCTTTATAAACCTGGAAAAACCAACCTTAACGCAGATGCGTTAAGCAGACTTCCAAATTCAGACAAACCAATAGCAGTAGTCACCAGATCAATGTCACAAGACACTCACGAGCATTTGGACGAATCAACAAGCATGGGTACCAATGACAGTTGGAATGAAGACACAGCTGTTGTACTTACCGACCCAACTGAAATACAAAAGGTGCTGAAGATTTTTCATGATGCTCCAATGGGTTTTGCGAAAACATATTTTCGAATTAGAAAACAATATAAATGGGAGGGCATGCAACGACAAATTAGGAATTACATTAAAGCATGTGAACTTTGCCAGAAAAACAAAAGCTCTCGAGTAGTAAGGATGCCTTTGTCAATAACAGACACACCCCATACACCTTTTGATAAAGCTTTTATGGACATAGTCGGTCCACTCCCCGTTTCATCCAGGGGAAATAAATACATTCTTACGTTTTTGGATGACTTTTCAAAATATTTCGTCTGCACAGCCATTCCAGATGCAGAAGCAGCAACAGTAGCTAGAGCTTTTTTCAATGAAATTATTTCAAAATTTAACATTCCTAAAACACTAATAACTGACAATGGAACCAATTTTACATCCAAACTATTTAATGAGGTTTGTAAAGTGCTTGGGATAAAGAAATCACAGACCTCACCTTACCACCCCCAAGCTAATGGTGCTCTTGAAAGAAGTCACCGACCTCTTGCGGAATTTCTTCGAAATTTCGTCAATGAGGATTGCACGAATTGGGACGAATGGCTGCACCATGCTATGCACGTGCATAACAACACAGTGCACTCATCGACAAAACAAACACCATGCAGAACACTTTTTGGTTTTGATTTCGAAATTCCTGTAAAATTAAAAAATGAACCAAGCCCACTGTATAATCCAGACGATTACAGCAAAATTTTAAGGTACCAAATCCAAAGATGTCACGAAATAGTTAGGAATAATCAAAAGAAAGCAAAACATAATTCAAAAAAATACTATGATAAAAAAACGAAACAGAGAAATTTTTCAATAGGCGAAAAGGTATGGATTAAGAGCCAAAGCCGTCAAAATAAATTTTCTTCAATTTGGGAGGGGCCCTTTGAGGTAGTCTCCCTCCCAAGCGTGAGCAATGTACGGTTGAAAATCAAAGGAAAAGAAAAAACCTTCCATAAAGATATACTTAAACCATTTAATGAAAAAACGCACAAAATTTGTACAGTTAAACAATTGAGAGCACAGGGGTTAAATAAATAGTTACACACAACAAATATTAAGCAACTAACTGAAGAATATAATGGATTAAACCAACAACTGGTTAAGAAAAAAATCGATGTTAGCCTTGAACACCAATCAAAAAACCGATACTATGACATTCCATGTTTGAAGCGGAATCGAGTGAGGCTTCCTTCACCATCGAATTACATTCATGCAAATTTTGTTGATGGGTTTGGGAAAAAGAAAGAAAATATCGCCACACAAAGTCCGCTTAAAGACACAATGAATGATTTCTGACGCATGGTATGGGAACAAAAATGCTTTAATATAGTCATGCTTACAAGGCTCATCGAAAACGAAAAGGTGAAATGTCACCCGTATTGGGGGCAACAGATACACGAAGTATTTTGTTCGACACACTCCACGATCAGTAAAAGTTTAAAGGGTAAACAGCACGAGCCGGGTTCTTATAGCCCAAAAAAGCCAACACAGCATTTAATTCCGATAAATATATCTCTCTATTATACAAAAAAGTTTTTTTTTTCGCGTGTACTTTTATTTTTGTGTGGCGGATCCAATATGGCTGACCTTTTTAAAAAATGGAAAGTGGGTGATTGGGACAGAGGGAAAGAGGGTGATGGGGAGAGGGAGAGAGGGGGAGAGGAAGAGAGGGAGCGAGGGAGAGAGGGAGCGAGGGAGAGAGGGAGCGAGGGAGAGAGGATGAGTGGGTGGGAGGGTGATATGGTGAGAGGGAGAGAGGCTGAGAGGGTGAGAAGGAGAGATGGTGAGAAGGAGAGTGGGTGAGAGGGAGAGGGGGAGAGAGCGTGAGAGTAAGATGAGAGCGTGAGAGGGAGAGAGGGAGAGAAGGAGAGAAGGTGAGAAGGTGAGAAGGTGAGAAGGAGAGAAGGAGAGAGAGAAAGAAGGAGAGATAGAGAGGGTGAAAGGGGGAGAGATATGGTGAGAGGGAAGGAGGGATGCTGAGATGGTGAGAGGGTGGGAAGGTTGGATGGGAGAGAGAGAGAGATGGCGAAGCGATCGTCTGAATTTTTTCAAAAATGAAAAGTGGGAGAGATGGTGAGACGAATAGAGGGTGAGATGGTGAGAGGGAGAGGGGGTGAGTGGGAGAGAGTGTGAGAGAGATAGGGAGAGAGGATGGGAGGGTGGTCGGATGAGAGTGTGAGATGGTGAGAGAGAGAGAGGGTCAGAAGGAGATAGGGAGAGAAGGTGAGTGGTAGAGATGGTGAGAGGGTGAGAGGAAGAGGGGGAGGGAGTGTGAGAGGGCGAGGGCGAGGGGGTGAGATGGTGATAGGGAGAGGGGGTGGGAGGTTGGTCGGTTGTGAGGGTGAGAGGCTGAGATAGTGAGAGTGAAAGAGAGTGAGAGGGTGAAAAGGAGAGAGGGTGATGGCGAAGGGGTCGTTGGAGGGGAGAGAGAGTGAAAAAGTGGGAGAGACAGAGAGAGAGAGAGGGAGAGAGCGAGAGTGGGAGGGAGGGTGGGATGGAGGTAGAGAGGGAGAGAGGGAGAGAGGTAGAGAGGTAGAGAGGAGAGAGGGAGAGAGGGAGAGAGGGAGAGAGGGAGAGAGGGAGAGAGGGAGAGAGGGAGAGAGGGAGAGAGGGTGAGCGGGAGAGAGGGAGAGAGGGTGATGTCGAAGCGAGCGTGGGAGGGTTGGGGGTTGGTGAGCGAAGCGAACAGGGGGCGAAGCCCCCTAGTAAAAAAAAAAAAAAACCGAACATGACCAAAAGTGCTGATTTTGGAATTCAACCACTGTTGACATATATAACATATAATTAATAAGCTAAAATACGAACACACCATTAAAATCCAAGCAATCTGGATCGAGACTAAAAATACAACAAAAAATCTCTGTGTTTCAGATTTTTCCCCTGTTGATATGTTTATTTACTGCGGCCAAGGGAAACCTAATGTCTACACCAATTCCAGACCAAAAGGGATTCGTCGAAATCCACTTGCGGGACACAAACATTGTTGCGGACTCATACACAATCTTACATATAATCCATCCCAAAAAAATTGCTACTATGCTGGATTCAATAGAGGCATATATTGATGAAACTGATATATACAACAAACGCCTGTTGAAGCATGAAATCAAAGCCATTCAAATTAAGCTTAAATCAATAACACCATTCGAACAAAGGCACATGCTTAGGGGACTGATAAATGCGGTGGGCACCGCAACCAAATGGTTGTTTGGTATAATGGATGATCAGGATAAACAAGAAATAGAAGATCATCTCAAAATAGCGGTGGAAAATAGTCATAACGCCATTGAGGGCCTTAATAAACAAATCGTAATAAATAACCATTTCAATGAAACCCTTGGAGTTATAAGAAAAGCAATAGAACAAGATATACAGTTTTTTAAAACCTTAGATAAACGAAATATAGAGCTTTCAAAACACCTCCTGGTCAGTGACCAAATCTTTAAACTAAAAAGTATTAAAGATAAAATAAGTTTAATACAAGACAGTATTGCAGCAGCAAAAAATGGATTTATTCACCCCAACATCCTTACCACAGAGGAGATCAAAAAATTCAAAATAGACTTACTTAGATTAAAATTTATAAGAGCAGGAATATTGTCTCATACAGATAATTCCATAATAATTGTCATTTAAGTACCAAAAACAATGATAAAGACAGAGATCATGCTGATTACAGCAGTCCCAAATAAAGATTTTTTCGAAATAATGGCGGACGACGAAATAATTACATCAATTAATAACACAATTTTTACTTACCAAGACAACTCAATTTTGAAAGAACTAAAACGAAGCCGCCACTGTGCTGTCCAAAACAAATGTAATTTCATTTTTAACAATAGGACCTTCATTCAGTACGTGGATGAGGGGACAATAATTGTAAAAAACGCAAGGGGGCTAAAGTTAAATCAGACCTGCGATAGAAGGAATTTAACAATAGAAAGGAACGCTCTTATCTCCTTCTCAAATTGCAGTATAGAGATTGGCAATGAAAAGCTTTTAATGCAAGATCCATCATGGAAGACAAATTTTTTTATCCAGAAAACACAGACAAGAAATACGAAAATAACCCAATCATATTCGAAGATGTGGTGGTTAATAGTTTTAGGAATAGGCCATATATAAAAGAGCTAAAATTCCACCGTAATATCACATATGGAATAAGCGGCACGCTTTTCCTTCTAATTATTGGAGGCGTCATAATATTCTATATAATAATTAAGAGAAAATCAGTTAAAGTAGAAATAAATCAGGACCTGGCACTCGAGAAGCAAGAGGAGTCCAGTTTTGGAACAGTCTGTCAAAAATATCAAGAGGAAGAATAACCGAAGTTAGTAACTTTTTGAACAGCCCCTCGTATCGAACAACAACTTGCACACTTTGTCGTCAATTGGCGATCCAAACAAAATTGATCTAAACATAAACATCACATAACATTTTTCACAGTTAACAGCTTCTGACAGAGGGGATTCGGTGCGAATAATTCTCATAATCTCAATAATCCAAACAAAATTGATCTAAACATAAACATCAAATAACATTTTTCACAGTTAACAGCTTCTGACAGAGGGGATTCGGTGCGAATAATTCTCAGTCTTTGTTTCTTTTATAGCGGCACAGAAGGAGAACGGAGAGATCATCAAGCCACAGGCAAAGTAAGAAAAAGTTTTGAATTAAAAAAAAAAAAGAAAAAAAAAAGAATATTAAAAAAATAAAAAATAAATAAAAATAAATAAAAGGTAAAAAATAAAAATATAAAAAATAAAAAAATAAATACAAAAAAAAAAAAAATATATATATATATATATATATATATACTTATGTATATAAAATGAACTTTTTTCAAACATGCTCGTACAGAATAGGAAAACGTGACACCCGAATAGAAAATCGGGAATATAGTGCGTTGATTGAATATCAATGGTTCAATAACATTCATATAGACGTTTTTCTGAATTGGATCCAAATTACACATAGGTTTGAGAAAAGTGTGCACTAATTTAGTGCATTCACTTATGCAGGGACCAAATTGGCTAGATCAGCGTACAATATTAATATTTCTGAATTCAGAATACGTTCTTTGACAAAAGGAAATTATATTAATAAAATTAAAACCTTAATTTTCCCAGTATGCGAAGAGCATCATTGGATGTTAGTAATAGTCAACCTTAATGTGGCATACATCTTAGATTCACTGCAACCACATAACACAGTAGAAATATAAAATAATATAGAATACTTTATTAAGGAGCTAAAATATATTAATCATCTAAAAACTGACGAAGAATTAAAATGGGTATACCCTAAATGCCCACAGCAACAAAATTCCATAGATTGCGGGTTGTTTGTAATTCAATTTGTTCATGAATTTTTTTTAACTACAAAGGGAAAAAGATAATATAACCCGAATACAGATAAATTTGAAACAAGCACTTTAAACATAACTCGAATTTTTCTGGCGAATTTATTTAAAGAATGGGAGGGAAAAGAGATACAAATAGACAAATTATCAAAATTTGAACGAGAAAATTTAACCAAAATATTAAAACAAATGAAATCGAGGAAAAAAGGCAGACAACCTTTAGAGAAAAAAGTACATTTAAACAATCGCACTTTCAGTTTAGAAGTAAGCAGGAATAATAAATTTGAGATAAAAATGAGCCGGGATTTTGCAGCCTGTTGTTTTAAAGGCATCACCTTATAAATTAAGAAAGAAAACTAAAACAACTTTATTGCTTGCATTGCATTGATTTAAAAAAAAAAAAATAATAATTTCATTGTGGAACTAAGCCACGTCGAATTTAAAAAAAAAAAAAAAAAAAACACACACACACACATAATAAAAAAGAGGAAAAGAAAAAAAGAAATCTTAATACCACAAAATTAATAAATTTCAATCTTTTTGTAAAACTAAGCGAAGTCGAAATATTCATTTGTCTACAATTAAAAACTTAAATAGTAATAAGAGTTTTTAGACTAAGCCAAACCAAATGAAGGTTTTTGTTTAAGAAATATAATCTATGTAATTGAAATAAATTGTAAACGCCGTGGCCACCACTCCAACACATCATCAGCAATAAATCTACCACACGATATCAAATCTGCCCTGGATCAAAATGACCAAAAAGTGAACACTATCGACAAGAACGCACATCAACATTAAGAGGGGGAGAGTGGGGAGCCAAAATTGCCTCCCAGAACAATATAAACATCCAGAAGAAAGCTTTCTAACGTTGGTCGTCTGTGTCTTCAAGTTCAAGGCCGAATCACTTGCACCAGCGGAAAAAAAAAAAAATAAAAATAAATAAATAAATAAACAAATTTTGTACGCCAAACAACAACGGCTTACCGACAAAGCAACAGCAGCAACATGAGTTTCGACACATTGTTTTCGTCCTGGAATAAACAACAAAATAAAAATCATTAGAAGAAATTTCCAGACTAAAAATTCTGAACATCGCTAAGGAAGCGCTTTTCTCCAATGAGGGGAGGGATGTTGTGAGTCACAACCGCACAAACAATCCCTATCCCAACTTTCTGTTCTTCTCTTCATGAATCAATGCATAACTACAACTGCTGTGCAAAAGATCTTAGCTGCGAAACATGAACCATTTGGGCGACGATAATATTCAAGACAAATAAACAAATGAACGGGAGCTGAAAGGTTTTGGAACGACGACCACGATAGACGCAGACGGGCAGGTGACATGAGGAGGGGCACGAGCCTGCAAATCAAAAAGTAATGCAGCATCTGAAGAAGCTGGATGCAGAGGATTGAACGTGCTAATAGCAGATCCAGGGCAAGAACGACGACGACATAAGCAATACATTATCTGGCAAAATAAACAAAGATAGCGGATTATGGGAAGTGCAAGATCAGCACTATTTCACTTTAAAAACGGAGCAGCGTCCACTGGAAAGTCAGACTGTTTTTGATGTCTCAACTCTGACGTGCGTACCCACCCAGCGGCCACAGCGATTAGAGATTAACTTCAAAGTGTAAGCTTTTGCCATAAGAAGGATTTTATTCAATAAAAATAAAGGACAAACTTTGATCCTTGTTCATTCATTTCATAAAGGGAAAATATAGGTGAGATTATACGCTCGACTCCGGTTAAGCGCTTTGCATCCTGTATTTGAGAGTAGGAATAAAGGCGCGGCTATACGCTCGACTCCAGTCTGAGCGCTTTGCACCCTATATCCTAACACTTGTCAATCTATGTTTTTCTTGCAAAAATTTTTCAATATGACTATTAGTATGATGAAAATTTCTAACGGAAGGCTCAAAGGTTTTTGGGGTAGAATGCTCCACTGCTGAAGTAAATATTGAATTCAGGGTTGCTGCCGCTTCATCGATTTGACTTTCATTACATATTGCATATTTAAAGTGTATGTGTGTTGCAACGTACTTTTTATAATTAACCCAATTCGTTTTTCAAGTGGTCAGTCTAAAAGGGGGGCGTGTTGTTCTTATGTTTTTTGAAATTTCGATTAGTAGAGGACAATGATCTGGAGACATTCCGTGGGAAATGAACGTTAAAATGCGCGAATTATCAAAGCCTCTTAAAATGACAAAGTCTAAGAGGTCTTTTATTTTATTTCGATCTGTTGGCCAATACGTGCGATATCCGGGCGAAATTAATCCTAGAGTACTGGAGCTATTTATCAGTGTGTTGTATAATTGTCTACCCCTTGGAGAGATCAGACGAGAGCCCCAATGGGTGTGTTTTGCATTATAATTGCCTGCTGCTAAAAATTTAGTTCCAAGGGTGTTGAAAAATTCATTTAAGTGATTTTCGCTGACTGAGAATCGTGGACGGCAATATATTGCTGACACAATGAAATATGCACCGCAACTTTCAAAAGAAACTGAAGTCGCTTGGAAGTATTTTTTTTCAAAAGGTTCGGCAGGGAAATGTTTAGTTCTATTACGAATCCGTATACCCGTTCCTCCATGTGCTTTCCCATCAGTGTGGTTTGTTTTGTAAAATGTATAGCCTGATAACGAAAAATTATTTTTATCTGTTAGATTTGTCTCCGAAGTGATAATTCTAGCTTACGCTGATTTATACCATTTGCGTTCCATGAGGATATAATAAGTAAACTCATTTCTGTGTAGTTAAAATTTGGAGCAACTGGTTTTGTGCTCTTAGTAACTGCTGGAGTGTGTTTTGAATTTGCGACATAAATTGTGTCATACACTCTGTCAGACTGACTAACATGGATTCCAAGCTACCGTTCTGCTGTTGAGGGGCAGAATGGGCACTTATGGCAGAACTAGCAACATTTGCATAGGACATTTTATTAGTCACCGGAACGCTGAATTTATTTGGTTGTGAGAAAATTCGGTTTTGGAATGCATTTGGATTCGACCTATTACGATTGGCTTGTTTTTTTTCTGAAATACGATTTTTTTGTTCTTTATATACTGGACATCCCCTTTAATTTGCTGTGTGATCTCCATCACAGTTGCTGTACTTTTTGTCAGTTTTATTTTTAATACAGTGTGCAGATCTGTGAAATTCTCCGGATACGACGCAACCCATGCGTAGGGTGCAGTAGGACTTAGTATGGCAATTAATACATTGGACAGGGCCAGTACGCTTATGTGGTTCTTCTATTAACACTCTACGGTGAAGAATATATTGTTATCCGTAGATTGGATGAGTCTAATTTTTTTTTTTTAGTTTTAAGTTGTCCGGACTAAGTTCTGCTTTGACCATCGGCTGTGGGGTTTTATTCCTATTGAAAATGTTCATTACTTTCCTAATTTTAAAGCCTTTTCCCTCTAGAGCTTGTTTAATTTCCACAGGATCTACATCTGATTCAATGCCTTTAATAACTACACTAAAGGTGAGATGACACTACGTGTTCAATTCACATATAATTGCTCAAAAAAAATTTGTGACACATCTGAAACAAATAAAATTTGAAGTACATTTATTTGCTCAGGGTATTACACTACGTGTGCAATGCACACATAATTACTCAAAAAATGTGTGACACGTCTGAGAAGTAATTGCACACATAACATTTTCTCGCACAAAATATGGACAAATCATACATGTTGATTGCGCAATGTTACTAGGTTTCGTTTTTAAAAGGTTGCAATGAAAATAATGTCCAACTATAGAGATTTCAGAGACAGTTAAGATAATCGAAATCTTTAAAACTAAAAGTAATGACAGCATTTAAGCATTTGCCTAAACTGTGTTCTAACCTCACACAAAAAAACAAATGTTCAGCAGATTGTACTACATGAGAAAACAGTTTCACGTGTACATATTTTTACAAAATGTTTGTGCAGTTGAAATTTGGGTTGATTACATTATGTGTGCAACGCACACATTTTATTTGTAAAATATTGTAAGAATTATTTTGAGCAAACAAATTATTCGTCGATTTCATTACGTGTGTAATGTTTATGACGTCAGTGATCAAATATTCGTACATTGCACACGTAGTGTCATCTCACCTAAAGGCCTTTGCTGCTTTTAAGCTGATACGTGTAGTATCTTTTTTTGTTGTCACGGAATTTAGTGAAAATTCTGTAATTATTTACATTATAGACCTGAATTTTGGTCTCATGAACATTTTCTCTAGTAAGAGGCATGATGTGGAAGGACTCCTGTCCAATGAACTGACTCAGGCTCGTGACCAAATTGTTAGAGCTATGCTCTCGAAGATATACTGGAGGTGGATTTGGTGATTTCTCTCCACCATCCTTTGATGTATCAGAGGTCTTAGTGGGCTCTGTGCTTAGAGCCGCAAATCTATTTTCACTTAACGCGTTCGATGGGTTAGCGTCAGATTTTGTGTTATTTATTTCCGCTTTACCCATATTTGATTTCTGTCGGCTTAGTTTCCTATTTATCTTAATGTACCGTTCCATGCCTGTCTGCACTGCTGGATCACCTACGTTATTAGCAGGAGCTTTCGAACCGGTGTTAACAGAAAGCTCAACGTCTGTTGCTGATCTCGCAGTCTTGTTGGTTTTTGTATTGGATAATTCCGTGTGAGCAGTGGGATGATTTTACGAGGGCGGCACTGCAGGCGCTTTCACTATTAAATAAGCATTTCTGGCATTAAAACCACTACAAGAATGCCTTCTTTCAGGCTGAAGTTTTAGATTTTCGCGTTGCATACGTTGTACCAGTATTCAAAATTTAAATACTTCCCTGGGGCTAGCTTTGAGTCTAGCCTGTAATAGGCAGAGCTCAAAACTTTCTTGAGGTTTTTGTTTTAGCTAAATATATATTCTGGACCGCTTTGGCGAAAGAACAAAGCTACAATGAGAGAAATCATAAATGAAGAGAAAAAAAGAGTGGAGAAAGTGGAAGTTCGAAATATTTCTAGATTTCGACTTGAAAATGTTACGTCTCACCCGCGAAGCTTGAATTCCTTAGCTTCTTAGGTAGATAGTAGGCCGTAGCATAAATACCTATTACAAACTCTTCAAATTACCCTCTCTTATTTCGACAATTTACTTTATTCCGTTTCCTCTCACAAACACAAAACAAAGCAAATGGAAACGCAAAACAAATCCAATAAACTCCGGCATGAGATCGGTATAACACAAACAAAGTTAAATAGCTGAGAGAATAAGACAGAGTAAATACAAACTCTCGCATTTATTGCTCTTAATGTTTGAGCAGTTTGCTTATAATTTGTTGAATTTGTTTCTATTTATAGCTGTTCGTAGCCACATATGTAGTTATTAATAGCTACATATATAGCTATTTATAGTTATATAAAGCTATATTTAGTTATATAAAGCTATATAAAGCTATGCTAACGCTTTGAAAATAACAAACGTTACAAACGATTTGATAAAGCCTCCAAATACTCTTCCCGTTTCTTGTTGGCTTTACTTCTCACGAAATTTAGTTTGCTCTCTTTGCTTTGCACAAATGCGAATAAATACAAATCCTCACAGAGCAAAGCAGAACTGATTTTGGATTTGTTTTCGTTATGCGTTTGCATGTACTGGCTTTGCTCTTCGCTTGTATTTAGGATTAAGCAGAGTGTGTTTAGAAAAGTAAATTCGTTTGAATTTCAAACACATTTGATGCTATGGCCTAGTAGATAGACTCAAGAAGAATCGCGCGAGACAGAGAAATGAATATAAATTACTACTTAAAACTTTTAATTGAAATTTTGAAATTTTCGATTTGACGAGCGCGTTATTTTTGATGTTCCCGAAAAGCGTTGCCCATTAATTCTGAAATTTGTGTTTGTTTTTTAAGGTTTTTTTGCTCACAAGAAAGACCACGCACACGCCAGGAGTTCGTAAAAGGTACCAAGGCAAGAAAAAAGCAATCGGACTTCTCGCCTCAACACATTGAGAAGTGTTTTGAATTCTAATTGTTTTTCGGAAGTGCCGCGCTTGTTTGTATGTGCCTTTTGTATATTTTTGCCTTGTTTGGTTGTGGGAGATGATTGAGACAATTTGCTGTCTCATGAGAGCAAACTCTCTGCTCTAAACCGGTTTGAACTTTTGTGTATTTGAGTGTGTTTGTGTGTCGCGTAAATTGAACGATGAACATGTTCAACGCACATTAATTTTTCCGGCTTGAGATGTTCGCAGATAGACTGTCCTATCATCAATTTAATGGACGTTATCACACAAATAAAAGGAAAGAATAAAATGGGCTTATGTTAAAAAATTATAAAAATTTAAAATTAAAAATTTTATGTAAGCATGGCTTTGTGTAAAAGAAAAAATTCCATGAAATACATTATCAGTTGTATGAAAATAATTGATTCAGTATTGGTTGCTAGTAAAAGCACGAAGGCAATAGAAAGCGCACATTTTCTCATCAGAAAATAATAATTTGTGCTAAAAGTATTTCTCATAGTCCTTTGAATCCTTCACTGACTAAAAAAATATTAAATCACTATTTTTGATTTTAGTTTGAGATGAAAGATATATGAGATATTGCGTTTGTGCGGTTGTGTGAAATACCAATAGCACAGCTATACAAAATATACATTAAAATAGTTAGCGTCACCTGGATATTCGATTTGGCCTGGTTCATCCAACTGTCTGTCCGTCCGTTAACGGTTTTCCTAAAGATGGAGTTGAGCACTCTTAAAATTTGATATGCGGGTGCACGGAAAGATGAGTAAGAATAAGTTCGAAAATGGACTGGATCTGACCACTTTTGAGAGATGCCTCCAAGTCTGTGGTGCTTAAAGAAAACCACAAAAGCTGCTCTTAAACTGAAAGTTTTTGGGGGTATTTGACGATATTTGACCATATTTTAGACTTTAAACATAATATACAAAAATTGAAAAAAGGGGCCTTGGGAAAAGAGCATTTTTGATGTTTGCATCTTGCCCCTGAAATTATTGCTAGACTTGAAGGCACATTTTTCTTTTAAGTTGAAAACATCTTCTTCAAAAATATTTTTAACCGGTAAATTATTAAGATAACCTCCGATTACCAAATATACAGCTTATTGTGTCGGGTATTGAGTAATTTTAGTAATTTGGAAAGTTTAATTTAATGCTGGTTTCCCAAATTAACTTTCATATTGAGGTATCAAAATATTTTACATTTAACTTATCGTCGTCCCGGAGTTATTTCCTCGTATATCACAATCAACCTTTTGTTGGGAAATTGAAGTTTAAAGTTTAACATGGCATATAAAAAAAATGGCTCGTTGGAAATCGTTGATTCTGTTTTCCTTATATAAAATGCTTTACTTTTTATTATTTCTGATCATTAATTTAAAGTTACTTCGAAAATTCTTTAAGTTATAGGGTTTTTTTCATTCCAAGAATTTTTGACAATTCATCGTATACGCCACTTTTTTGGCAACCTGTGTTGGAAAGTGGATATACGAGCAAATAAATTAATAAAAATTTGATAATGTTTTTTTGTTTTATTTGTTTTGACAAGAAAATCGACTTAACAAAAATTTTTTTTATTGAGTTCATATAGGAAATTTGCTATTTAAGTATCCGTTTTCCATTTAAAAATAGAAAAAGGAGTCAAAATCATAATCTTATTGTTGAAAAATGACTTAACTCCGCATTTCCTGAGAAAAACGACTTGCCACTGCATCAAATAGCGAAATGTTTTTTATACATTAAAGGTAGCATTCAAAAGTCATACCTGATACCTTAAAAATGTGCCTATTTAAATGATACACATTTTTCTTCTTATTCTTTTTCCGTGACCTAAACATTTCTAAAAAAAAAATTTCTAAAAAAAAAATTCGAATTCTTATTTTTGTTGGGGAAATTAAATTATCATACGTTATGTAATCAACTAAGCTACAAAATAAAGAATTGATATGGGTATTGTTGTTGGTACAACGAAACTGTACCTTCCACGTTTGTTTTAAGGAGCTGAGCTACCTGCATTAGCTTTGTTGTGCTGTTTTGCACTCATTTCCATTTGACTTTGAACAAGTCAGGAATCTATAATCGGTCTAGCCCGACAATTACACAAACCAAGAAAAATAATTCAAAAGCATCTTATAGTATTCTATTAAAAGGAACAATAAGCTTGAGGACGTATTTACAGCGCTTGATCGAGCGGCGTGATCTGTAGTGCTACAAGATGACGTTAAAAATTTTAAAGAAATGCAATTTGTTATATTATAATAAGCATTCCACAATATTTTCAGAATTAAAATTTTTGTAGGAGTGTTACTATGAGAATTTTTTTTTTTTGCTTCTTTTGTTTTTTTTTTCACACGAATAAATCTTTTTTATTTAAAATTAACATAAAAAAATGTTTCTTAAAAAAAATTTTTTTTTGTTACGATGAGATAACACAACAACTTTTTACTGCGCAAATTTCATATATAAATCATCGTATATCCACAAAATATGGATATACGATGTTATAACGCGTAGAAACTATCATTTTAAAGGATATACAATTATTTAGCTCACAAATATCTCGTAAACTATATGGTATAGCAACCTGGAGACTCGACAGATGGATAGATCTTGAAAAAGTACGCGGGTAAACGTGCTTATCTCAAAATTTTTGATTTTGTGATATACGAGGAGATAACTCCGGGACGACGTTATGTTCATAAAGGTTTCTTTAAAAAACTTAAATTCTAAAATCCCGCCGCCTACTGTGAGGACTTTAAAAACCATTTTTTTTGGCCATACTGAATCAAAGACATCAGCCTTAAAGCTAAGTACACGTCGGAAAAAAATTCTGGAAAAGTTTATCTCGGAATTTTATGCCACAAATCAGTGGATTCATTCAGCAGACTTAATAACCTTCCATGTTTTTATAATTAAATATTGAACTTTTTTTTAAATATATTTTCAGCTTTAGTGGTCATAACAGCAATGGGTGGTTATGCTCTGGCTCCGGCTAGCTTAAATTTATATACGTTTACAATGTGCTCTGTAGGAACAGGCCTTTTATCAGTAGCGGCAAATACAATCAACCAACATCACGAAGTTCCTTTTGATTCGCAAATGTCGCGCACCAAATATAGACCACTTGTTACAGGAGAAAAAACTGCTTTGAATGCAATTGGAATTGCAATTATTTCTGGAACTTCTGGTTTAATTTCCTTGCAGTATGGAGTGAATGATCTTACTGCAATGTTGGGACTTTGTAACTTAATGCTTTACACTTGTGTTTATACACCTATGAAACGGATCAGCATTTTAAATACTTGGGTTGGTTCTGTGGTCGGTGCAATTCCTCCGTTAATGGGATGGGCTGGCTGCGCAGGAGAGTTAGGAGCTGGAGCGTGGATAATGGCTGCGCTGCTATACGCTTGGCAGTTTCCGCACTTCAATGCATTATCTTGGAATCTGCGACCAGACTATTCTCGTGCTGGCTACCGCATGATGGCTGTAACTAATCCATTGCTTTGCCGTGGAGTTGCCTTCAGGTACACACTTGTTATTTGCGCCCTGTCACTCCTCGCACCTGTCATGAACTTGACGAATGCATGGTTTGCTCTCGAAACAGTACCTCTCAATGCATACTTCATTTTCTTAGGTAAGTTATACAAACAGAAAAAAAGAATATGATATAGGAAATAAGACGGTCGGCGCCCATTTTTTTCACACATATTTGATTTTGTTTGTATATTTATTGATTTTTTTCTCTGGATTACAATCAAAATTATAACTTACAACAATAGGGAGTAAAGAGCTAGAAAACAAAGGCCTCGTGCTATAAAAATTATTAATTTTAAGAAATTCACTATCATTTCATCTGCTTTCTAAATTAATATGCCTAACCGTTAGCTTCCTCAAGCTAATAACTCATAAAAGATGTCGCCTGTTTTTTAGAAACGTACTACAAAATTAAATTTTTTTGGGGTTCTGAATTCGTAAAAATGATAACGGCATTTACGTTTTTAGAAAACTGATTTACGGAGATTGTTCAAGTCAATGCATTCCCCTAAATATATGGTCTACGGTAAGTGGCTCAATAGAGTTGCAATATTAAAAATTGTTGCTTATATGTCGGTTAAAATAAATCGATGTGTAACGCTACTAAGGACGAGGTAAGCCTTATAAATTGAAGAAGCTTTGAACAGAGGGTTTGTTCTGGTTGCATACAAAATTTTATTTATTAAAGTTGTTCTTGATTTCCTATATTGTTGAGGTTTGATTCAAAATGTGGGGACTTGAAGTTGGCATGGGAGTAAAGAAGGTATTTATTTATTTGAAAGTCATTTACATTTTATTACTCTGGATTAAGAAAAAAATTCGCTTTATATACAAGTTGTATAAATACTATACACAAGAATGCGTAAATATATATTTTCATATTAACATAAACGAATACACAAGTATTTCTTTTAAACTTTTCTTTTTTACTAAAATTCTATTACACGTCAAAAAATTGTGTAAAAGAACAAAACATCAAACGAAAAAGACTAAAATTCTTATAGGAGGTATTGATTATATTGAAATACAAATTTGAAGATTCACTATGGATATAAAGTCCGTGGTCATTTTTGGAAATAAATTTTGATCTGTTGACGTGTAATAAGAACAGAGGATTGCAATGTTACTTTTTTGTTAGGCAGTTGATGGTATTAAGGGGGTTTGATAAAGGTATTCGTAATTTTTGAAGATGACAGTTCCAATTGTATATTTTGCTTAGGCTAAGAGCTTTAAGTTAATTGGTCTGGGCCATATTTTATTGACCAGTTTTTACTAGGCATGTGCCATTTTTGTTCCACAAATATGAAGAGTGCTGCTTTTTGTGATCGTAAGTGATGCTCCTAAGAAGTTCCTCAAAGTTCCTTTACAGCCTATAGCTCATGGATGTCAGTGTGGCTATTTCTTGTTGTTTATGTCTTTTGAATATAATATGAATGTCGTTTGCATGTCCCGTTGCTGAGTGGGTTTAGGGTTAAATGGTTTGTTGACGCTCAACATATGCTTCCATCTTGTGCTTTGTTGTTTTGGTTTGTTATCAGACATGGAATCAGCACAATTTCCTAATGCTCGCTGCACTTGCTTGTTGTGAACGATTCATGAGATAAATAGTGCAAGCTAAGCAATTCAATTTTATTTCCAACCACAAATGTCTTCTGAAATCAGCATTTATTTTTATTTTATTGTTATTCAATGACAAACTTCTTTTGTAATCAGTATTTTATTTTGCTGTTTTAGCATTTAAAAATTTTATTCGAATAAAGTTACTTAAATAAACTCAGTTTACGCAAAAAATTCAACGTGTTAATTCTTTGACGTGCCTGTTCAGTTACAAGCGCTTGAATAGAACAAATTCGTCAACACCCTACGTTCTTTTTAGGTACAAGCACTTTAACACAAAGCATAACGGCTAAGATAAGACTTAAGCTCTTATCTATTTGTGACCCTACGAGACTTAAACGCGCAATCCTTGAAACCTTATACGAAATTCAAAAATAAAAATTACAAAAATAGCACTTCAAGTTCGGCCCGGTTTTCAAATAGTTTGAATTCGAAACAGTCCAATCCACACGGAAGACAAGAAGGATTTAATCGAAACGCACGCCAAGCTAGGTCAGTGAATCAAAACGCTCATCAGGAATGCCAGCAAGGATTCCAGGGAAAGCAAAACTAAAAAATACTAAAATATAATTCAAAAACTAGTACAAGAAGAATCTGCTTAGAAACCAGCTTTGAACAAACAAACCTCATCGCAAGAAGGCTGGAAGTCACCTCACCAAACAGATACAAGTAAAACACATTATACTTAATTCGGGCAGTCTGCTTCTTAAAAATCAAAATGTCTTAATTCAGTCACTCTATGAACGCAAGGACCGTCTTGAACAGGAATATCAAGAGCAAAAGTATCTACCGTGGTAAATCAGAACTTGTTTTCGAATGACTGGCACAAAAAAAAGCTTTCGAAAATCAACTGTCATCGTTAACTTAAAAGGTAAACGGTTATTCTCAACAAACATTCTTAAAATTTGCAGAAGAAATGTAAGAACTCATAGACAAATAGGACGAAGCTGGAGGAAATTTCATTTCACGTGGATTGTAAATAGCGTCACCAGAAGATCAAAAAACATTCTGTTGCCAAAGATAGAAATTCCGCTCAGTGGACACAATTTAAGAAGTTTTACAAAGGAATCATTCATTAAAAAAAAAAATAAGCTATATACGAAAAATGTTTTATCTATCCAGCCTTGTTTCAAGAGATGCAAAAGTTTAAATAAAAAACCTGACAATAGCACCAAAAACAATAGCGTAGCATGGCAAATCATTACCCGCCGCTACTATAATAAAAGACTGCTAATCACGGAATAGATGAACAGGTTTTTGTCACAACCAAACGCAACTTCAGAGTCTGCAGCAGTACTTAAATATCTGCGCGACCTTACAATCAAATGCATGCATGGACTGAAGGTACAAAAAAATGCACTGGAAGAATTGGATATTCTCATAATCAAAATGCTTGATCAAAATACACACGCACAGCATTCGAACAAGCATTGGAACACAAAACCCCAGTTAGGCATGAATCGGTTTCAAAATTCTTGGAACACCGATTTCAGTTGTAAGAAGCTATTGGAGAAGGAGGCAAAATCTCTCCACGAAAAACATCAGCCTCTGCAGCAAAATCAAAGACTGGAAACACAACATGTAAAGTCTGGAAAAAGGACAACCACCCATTCTTTACATGCACGAAATTCAAAGAAGAAACTCCTGTCAACAAATGGCATTGGATAAAGCAAATAAAGAAATGTAGCAATTGTCTTAAAACGGGACACAAGGCGTCTGGTCATTGCAAACTTTGCGAAAAAAAACATCATTCTATCCTGCACCCCAAAGGTCAAGGTCATCAGGATCCTCATACTATTGAGCAAGCAAAATCTCAATCTCTAAGCAACCAATCACCAACCATAGGCACAGCAAGCTTACTCTTAGGGGACATCATAAACAACAACAAATGTAATCTACTCGCCACAGCATGCGTAGTGATAAAAGCTAGCTCGCGTCATCAAGTTAATTTTTTCATTCGCGAGTAAACAGATTCACAACAGCCGTAGAAGCCACTCTGTTGCCAAAAATTTCCTAAAACCGGCTAAGTAAACATATTAATACGTTAAATTGGATACAACCAACAAACATTCAACTGGCCGATCCTGAATTTGCAACCCTCAACAACGTCGATTTACTACGAGGAGCTGAATTCTATCATCAAATTCTGTGTGACGGAAAAATATCAATAGAAGAAAATATCTCCAACCATTGCAAAACAGCGTCTTTGGTTAGATTGTAGCTGGGAAAGCGCAACTATTGGGCGAATCATCAACTGTGTGCGGCATTTGCTCTAACGATAAACTTGAATCAGCTTTAGCAAACTTTTGGAAAATTGAAGAATCAGTGAAAGCAGCAAAACCAATAACAATGGAGGAAAAGTGACGTGAAGAACATTTTAACTTAAATACAAATAATAATAATATAGCACGTTTTGTAATAAGGTTGCCGCTTGTCGGCTTTAGAACAACGTGTAAACAAAAACAACGAGAATCGATTAGAATACACTGAACTCTTGGAGGAGTATGTGCAACGCGGCATTATGACTGCAATAAGTATAAAAAACATACAAATACCGTATTATTTTATACCTCACCATTGTGTTTTGCGTCCAGACAGCACACGCACCAAATAACGTGTGGTATGCGATGCATTCGCTAAGACAACGTCTGCAGTATCACTGAATGAACTTATGTACAGCGACAGAACGCTACACAGTGATCTTTTTTCAATACTTCTTCGCTTCAGAAAGCCAAGATTCGTATTCAAGACTGACACCGAAGAGCTGTTTTTTGAAACCCTGTTACATCAAGACGACAAGATGCTGATATCAATAACGTGGCGAAAGGAGTAAAGTTAAGCTAATTTAATCTAAATACGGTTACATATGGGACCAGAGCGGCCCTTTTTTTCGCGATAAGTTGCTTAGACAAATTAGCAGAGGAAACCAAAAACAAAAAAAATTCCGGCAGGGGCAACAGCCTTAAAAAATAACTTTAATGTTGACGACGGCTTGGCGGGGGCAGATTCAATAGCAGAAGGTATTAAAATTCAAACCCAATTAACAATCATGCTCAAGTCAGCTGGAAGGAAACCAAGAAAATGGAGTGCAAATTGTTCCAAACTAATGCAAGGTATAACAGTTGACGACCAAGACATAACTTTTGACTTCAGCTGAAAGGAATCGGTATAAACACTAGGATTACGCTGGTTGCCTGCCACTGATGGATTTGGTATAAAGGTGGCAGACAATTTATAAACTCGCATAAAAAAGAGGCAAGTCACATCTGAATATACGACCCACTTGGACTTATTGAACTTAATAACCGCAAAAATCTTCTTCCAGCAGTTTATGGACCTTTAACTCGATTGGGATACCGTTATTCCAGCAGAGCGTCATGAAATATGGTTGAAGTTGCGAAAAATCCTTCAGGCACTAAGTGATGCAAAAGTTCCGCGGCATGTTTTAAATCACCAAGAAAAATTGTCATTTCAACTGAACGATTGCTCAGATGCTTCGGAAAGAGCATCGTCGGTGCATGCATTTACATAAGAACAATGAAGGTTGACAAGGTCATCATGGCTCGTCTATTGTGTTCAAAATCTTCTGTGGTTCGTATGAAAAGATTAACAATCATACGATTGGAACTTTGTGCTGCTGTGTAAGCAACGGATCTGATGACACGAGTAAGGGCTCACTTAAATGTTGAAGACGTAGCAACCTACTACTAGTCAGACTTTAAAATAGTCTTGTCGTGGATAAATCAAAATTCAGCAGAATTCCAGTCATTCGTTGCTTATGGAAAGAGGCAAAATCCGGCAATTGTCAAGACCAGAACAATGGTGGCACATTCCATCAAAACAAAACCCAGCAGACGTACTTTTGCGTTGTATTAATCGACAGGACAGCACATCTGGTTCTTTGGACCATATTTTTTCTACCAAGACGAAAATTCGTGGACGGCACCTCATCAAGAAGAAATATTACGCGGAAGTATTAAGTGGAAACAAAAAAACTATAAAAAAATTTGCTTTATGAGTGCAGGATCTGCCCTTGATCCATACAGTTATTGCCAAGAACAATTTCCACAGCTTGCAAAGAATTTTTTTTTAATTTGCCATCCTTAATTGAATCTTCCATAAAATAGGAGCTAACAATAAATATTCAAATCTTCATTCTAAATAAATCTAAGCTACTTATACCGCATAAAAAGTTTTTGGTAGTTTTTCGATACGACGGGCCTCAAATCAAAAAATTGGTTGCTGAGGGATTTGAGCCTCTCGGAGTGAGGGCGATGAGCGCTTGACGCGTTATTTTCAACAATTGCCGATTGCCGCAGCTGGACATTTGTTTGTCGCAAAGTAATCGGGTTCGCGAGTTGGCATGGTTTGGGTCTTTATGACATACTTTAGAGTGTAGCGGTCGGACGATCAATCCTGCGTAGTCTCGCACTTGAAGCAGTAAAGACTAAGAACCTAGCCATTTCGTTGGGATGACGATGCAAACGCTCTGAGTAGGCTGATGTCAGACGTGCTTCTTTATCCCTTACAAACGCTATTTCCAGGTCTGGGTGGAAATTTGCGATGCGTTTATACCAAGGTGCACCTGTAATTACACAAATAATTTTTGATTGTAACAGGTTGGCTGATAAGTCCCCGGTCTGACACATAGATGGCGGCGCTAGTATTAAATGCATATTATTTTTATATAGTGGCAACCTTCAAATGATTCGTGTCAAAATTTGACGTCTATAAGTCAATTAGTTTCTGAGAATGAGCGTCTTTTGTGAAGCAACTTTTGTTATTGTAAAAAAAATGGAAAAAAAGGAATTTCGTGTTTTGATAAAATACTGTTTTCTGAAGGGAAAAAATACAGTGTAAGCAAAAACTTGGCTTGATAATGAGTTTCCAGACTCTGCCCCAGGAAAATCAACAATAATTGATTGGTATGCAAAATTCAAGCGTGGTGAAATGAGCACGGAGGACAGTGAACGCAGTGGACGCCCGAAAGAGGTGGTTACCGACGAAAACATCAAAAAAATTCACAAAATGATTTTGAATGACCGTAAAATGAAGTTGATCGAGATAGAAGAGGCCTTAAAGATATCAAAGGAACGTGTTGGTCATATCATTCATCAATATTTGGATATGAAAAAGCTCTGTGCAAAATGGGTGCCGCGCGAGCTCACATTTGACCAAAAACAACAACGTGTTGATGATTCTGAGCGGTGTTTGCAGCTGTTAACTCGCAATACACCCGAGTTTTTGCGTCGATATGTGACAATGGATGAAACATGGCTCTATCACTACACTCCTGAGTCCAATCGACAGTCAGCTGAGTGGACAGCGATCGGTGAACCGTCTCCGAAGCGTGGAAAGACTGAAAAGTCCGCTGGCAAAGTAATGGCTTCTGTTTTTTGGGATGGGCATGGAATAATTTTTATCGATTATCTTGAGAAGGGAAAAACCATCAACAGTGACTATTATATGTCGCTATTGGAGCGTTTGAAGGTCGAAATCGCGGCAAAACGGCCCCATATGAAGAAGAAATAAGTGTTGTTCCACCAAGACAATGCACCGTGCCACAAGTCATTGAGAGCGATGGCAAAAATTCATGCTTCTCCACCCACCGTATTCTCCAGATCTGGCCCCCAGCGACTTTTTCTTGTTCTCAGACCTCAAAAGGATGCTCGCAGGGAAAAAATTTGGCTGCAATGAAGAGGTGATCGCCGAAACTGAGGCCTATTTTGAGGCAAAACCGAAGGAGTACTACCAAAATGTTATCAAAAAATTGGAAGATCGTTATAATCGTTGTATCGCTCTTGAAGGGAACTATGTTGAAGAATAAAAACGAATTTTGACAAAAAAATGTGTTTTTCTTTGTTAGACCGGGGACTTATCAGCCAACCTATTACTCTTTGAACTTATTGAACACTGGAGGAACTAGCATTTCCCCACAATTCGACTCCGTAAAACCATATTGGTTTTAATGTAGTTCTATATAAAAAAATTTAATGTTCAGTTTGTAAAGGCAAGCGATGATTTATAAGCCAATGAAACTAAGAAGCTTTCAGTTTCAATGCGTTTCTTTTCACTTCTTTATGCTTCCGCTATGAGTCAAAATTTCTTAAACGGGCCACTAAAAATCGACTATTAGATTTTAGTATATCTATTAAAGTATTTTGGTAGCTTTATAGGTTAAAAGTAAGAAAAAAAATTTTTTTTGGGAAAAATTTTTTTTTTAAAAAAGTTAATAGGGATTGAAAATTTTGAGTACTTTTTTTTTTAAACTACAATATATCAGCAAATAATGAATGAATTTCATTGCAAATTGGGTTGTATGTTAAGGAAAATAAATAATTAATTAAACAATAAACAAATGGAAATTTAACTATCTTCTCCGTGTTGTAGGAGAAATTTGTTTTTACAAAAATGTTCTTTAAAATATCAACTAAGATATTGTAGAAAAAAATTTTAGTGCTCGCTTACCGAAACAACTTTCTGAGCGATTTAATATGCTACATATACAGCGGCCAAGGCGCACGAGCTACGCCGAGCGCTGCATCTGACGCTTCCGAACATACTTCTACCCTCTGCAGTTTTCCTGGCTTAATAAAATCTCAAAAAATAAATTATATTATTAAAAATTTATTAATTATTTAATATATTATTAAAACTTATTTCTTTACTGATTTAGTAATTTTCATCATAGTGCTTGTGCAATGATTTGAAATAATTTTACACTCTAGAGTATTATCATTGCATGGCTTGAACGAATGAAAACTACGTGTTCCATTTATGGTTTTAGCTGTAGAAAACCGCTTCTTCAAAAGTTCTTCGTGTCTCTTGTATTCGTTTAAAGAAACGAAATTAAATTCAATTTTTTTTAAATATAATTTTGCCCATTCAAAAAGTTGTTGGGTTGTTAGAATAGTTTTTTCTTGAAAGCTTGCGCGGTATGAGTTTCTTTTTACACAACCGATTATACCGTCGCAAGCACCTTTACCGTCCGCTGTTGCGAAGAAATGCCATTCTGCTGGTACATGAAAATCTGTTCCGTGATATAATAAATTTAAAAAGTTGAATCTGTTTTTATATTGAGACCCAGCTCCATCAGAAAAATATATTATTTTGTTAACATTTCGTACGCCAAACTTGTCTTTCAAATATTTAATCAGTTTCGAATTATATAAGTGAACTCCAGTTGCATCGTGATTTTCATACTCCGAAAACACAACAAAATTGAGATTAAGCACGGCATCTTTGCTTTTGTAATAAATTACATATACATGCAATGATGCTTGATCTTTACTCCAATGTTGAGATTGTATCGCATTTTGAACATGAAATGATTGATTTTCCGAGAAGTCAAGGGTGACTAAAAATTAACCTGGCGGAAGAAAATTCTCAACGTCATTTAAATACTTTTCTTGAGATTCAGCAATTAAATCGTGTTTAAAAATATCTGGTAAAGTTTTTTCCAATTTTTGTAAAAAATCATTGACACTTTGAGTCTCACGAAGCAATTGGCATCTGTAAAATATTATTATTTAAGGAAAATAATAAAAAAAAAAATTGGAAAATTTTGTAGAATAAATAAAATACCTGTCGGTGGTAAGCCACTGATTAAAGGAAACGCTCTCAATGCCGTGTCTTTGCAGGGACCCTTTCAAATCGTTTAGAACTTTTACGGTACCTGGACAATTTTTACAATAACCCAAAAAACAATCGATTGTGGGTTTGGAACAAACCATAGCTTTTAAATAATCTCGGTAGGTATCTTGATAATCGAACTTTTTACGTAAAAATTCTCCTTTCAATCCTCTCATTTTTAAGCGAATATTTCCGTGTATTTTGCACACACAAACATTGTGTGTACCTTTAGCACCTACTGGGATACATTGCTCAGGCCTTAAAGCTCTAAAAGCTGACACGGAAATCTTTAAATGAGGATTTTCTTTTACAAACTCAGCATGTAAAGCATCGAGATTTCCCAAAAGCAAACGTTTCTAAAAGAAATAATAATAACGAAAAAATGAACAACAAGAACCGATTTCACCAAGCATATTGAACATGAATAAAATATATAGTATAAATACATACATAGTTTTTTTGTCGCGAAATGAAGTTAATAAAGATTAAGTCTAAAAATAATTTTTCCTGCTTACTGTTTCGTGTTGACGTTTCCCATCAACTTTAATGGATGTTTAGAATTGAATCCACAATTGTTTATTTATATCGATCAGCAAATAATTTATGTCGAAGAAAACTTTGCATGTAAGCGAGAATATGTATTGTATATAAAAATCAAAGCAAATACGAAAAGATACACGATAAGAAAAAAATTACATGTTAAGCAATAATGAAATAATATTGAGCTTCATTGATTTAAATATTGATTATCTAGCAATAATAATGATATAAAAGAAATGAAATTTATTAAATAAACATGAGTCCAATTGAAACCATTGTGTGATACAACTTAGGACTTGTCTTCGGATAATCAACAGTATTATGTGCTAGCATTGGTAACAACTTGAATTCTGATATCATGCAGATTCATGTGACTGATACGGTTTTAATGAATTACAAGCCGAAAATTTTCGAAGTAAAAACATTGTGACCCCGTATGCAAAGAACTTACTTCATGAGTTCTAGTCGTCAATAAATCAACAAAATTTTAAATCAACATTTTCAGAAGATAGTTATGAAAAATATTCCGTGTCGTTACGTTCATAATATGATTTTAATTAAATGATTATCTTCGAGAAATTGCATGTCGGTATTTAATACATTTGCTCTGAAAAATGACTATGTAAATATTGTTCTAGCAAAATATAAAGATTTATTCTTGCATTGTCGTCGGACAAGTCGATACGATAGCTTGATAACGAATTTTAACTACAAAATTCGTGAAAAAATTCTATAGTGTCGAATAAACGTTAAACACAATAGGCTACGTTATATCCTGAAGGATTATCAAAGGCTGGACAGTTGAAAATATAGCAGATCTTTTTTTACATATAAAGAAGGACTACTACAAGTGATCAACAGTTCAACAAACAAACTTATTTCATATATACAACGCATAATGGAGGAGTTTAAGCAGCTAAAGGCGGAACAAGAATCTACTACGGAAAACATTAAAACGATCATCCGTAATTACCAAAAAGATTCACCATCGCGAAAGAACAATGCAGATTATTTCCAAGAACGTCTCAACCGAATAAACAGGGCATGGCAGCACTTTGAGCGTGTGGACAACGACATTCGCTTAATGGAGCAAGTTCCACTCGACGATGATTACTTCACAAAAGACAAATATACTCAAACACTGGAGCTGGTGGAGAAATTTAAAGAGCAATTAGAAAAGGCGTTATTGGACTTCAAGGCTTCAGCTCCACATGAGCGGTCAGGAGCAATCCCAAAAACTGTCCCTACGTCAAATGGGACAATTACTGAAAAGGACAACCGGCATTCTACAAATGAAATCGGACCCTTGATACGGAGACAACAGGCAATGATGTCTTCCCTTTCAAGACTGCTTCAAGGCACAGCAGTAAACGAATCTCCAGAACATGGAATTAATGCAATAAGCAAACTCTATGACCACATTCAACAAGCAAACTTTGAAATTCATGAACATGTCAGTGATCCAACACAACAAGGATACGACATGCATGAGTTTATAAATATTGAGAGTGAAGTTCATAAAAAACTGGCATCTCTCACCAACTTGATGAAGGAATCCAAGACACCTTCACGAGGCCGACCTGAGATAAAATTGCCTAAAATATCAATACCGAAGTTTGATGGCAATCTCTTGAAATGGCAGACTTTTTCTGATATTTTCAAGCGTACTATTCATGAACAACCACTGCAGAACATAGAGAAAATGTGGTATTTAAAAACCAACCTCACTGGAGAAGCAGAGAGGTTGATACGACATCTCAACCTAACAGAAGATAACTATACATCAGCATGGACAATTCTAGAAGAACGTTTCAACAATAAACGAGTACTTACTAAATTCATCATTGAAAAGATTTTGGCGCTTAAAAATTTAACACCTGAGAAAAACACCGTTCGCAATTTTCATGACATCATAAATGAAAGTTTGCTCGCATTACAAAACATAGGTGTCGACACCGATCAATGGAGTCCTCTTCTGCTGCATATTCTGGTTAAAAAATTGGATCGACAAAGCCATATTCTATATGAATCTTCATTACAGTCTCCTAGAGAACTTCAGAGCATACAACATTTCCTAAAATTTTTAGAACTTCGATTTCAAGCTCTGGAAGCCGTTGGGGGTAAGGAAAAGGCGGATTCAGCAACGTCGGCCACAGCAACCAACTCTAAGGCATGCAAGGTATGCAGCAAAGAAGGTCACCCGATCTACTATTGCGGAAAATTCTTAAAGATGTCCCCAGTAGAACGACTTAAATGGACACAAAACCACAAGTTGTGTGTCAACTGCTTTAAAGACGACCATCAATCCAATGGCTGCTCAGCTAGATCTTGTTCTAAGTGCCCAAAAAAACATAATACATTATTACATTTAGAACAATCTAAGTCTTCCAATGACAAAGGTAATGTCACGTCAACAGTGGCTACAGAGCAAAAAGAATCAACTGTAGAAAAAGCAACAGACACACAGGCTACGGTAGCTTTATCCAATCAACCATCAGCTGGGTACAAGTTCGTTCTCCTTGCAACAGCAAAAATAAGATTAACTGCGAATAACGGTCGCAGTTGCGAAGTCCGTGCACTTTTAGACTCTGGATCTCAAATCAACATAATATCCGAGAGGACTGTAAAAAGACTAGCACTGTCTCCCTCAAAATCATCTCTTTGTATTGAAGGAATCGGGCGAAACACCCGACAGTCAACACAACGAGTGAATGTTGCATTGAATTCACTAAATGGAAAGTAGTACGCTAGAAGCGTTCATTCTACCTTACATAGTATCTGCACAGCCATCATGCCATATTGACACATCAGAATGGAATCTACCACAAAACATTAAACTCGCAGACCCTGAATTCTTCACACCAGAAAGAGTCGATGTCCTTCTAGGAGCAGAATTTTACACTGATTTACTTCGGCCGCAACAAATAAAATTAAAATCTGGATGTCCTAACCTACAAAATTCAGTATTAGGATGGATAGTTACTGGAAAGGTAGCTGGAGAGCAAGGAAGTTCAACAACATGCGCAGTTTTCAGTGAAGACGAAACTGCAACTTCAACAATGGTGGAAAAATTCTGGAAAATGGATGATGCAGACGAGGTACAACGACAAATGACAGAATCGGAAAGATTATGCGAAATTCACTTTGTTCAAACTGTGGCAAGGACACACGAAGGCAGATACATGGTTCACCTACCTCGATTGGGAAATGTATCTGCGCTTGGAAATTCATGTCAGCTAGCTCTTCAACGTTTTTTTTCATTGGAAAGACGTCTCAGTAAGGACGAGAACCTAAAAATGCAGTATGTGAACTTTATGAATGAGTATGAGGCACTAGGGCACATGAAGGAAATTCCAAAAGATGAACTATTGACGCCAAGTTTCTTCATACCCCATCATTGTGTGTTGAAGCCAGACAGTACAACAACAAAACTGCGCGTTGTATTTGATGGTTCAGCAAAAACTTCGACGGGGCTCTCACTCAATGATGTTGTGCATGCTGGACCTACCGTTCAGAGTGACATATTCGCAATTCTGCTCAGATTCCGGATGCATCGTATTGCATTTACAGCAGACATTGAAAAGATGTACCGGCAGATTCTGGTTCATGAAGCTGATCAGAATCTTCAAACAATTATCTGGCGAAAAAATCCAACTGAATCAATCAAATACTATCACCTAACTACTGTAACGTATGGGACTACTTCAGCACCATATCTAGCAACAAGGTGTTTACAACACTTAGCACAATCAAGCATGAGTAAATATCCAATTGGAGCTCCCATTCTGCATTACGATTTCTACGTTGATGATTGCCTTAGTGGAGCCGATCTTTTGAGCACAGCACTGAAAGCAAAGACGCAACTTACGACAATGCTTAGAGAAGCCGGGTTCAATCTAAGGAAGTGGTGTTCAAACCATCCGCAGCTCTTGGCGGGCGAAGCCTTAGACGAAGGGGAAATAAGCCTCGATTTCGACTCAGATATTGATAAAGCACAAAAGGCCTTGGGCGTGATATGGTTGCCTTAAACTGATCAGCTTTGCGGGAGAGCATCCACAACAATATCCAACAAGACACCAACAAAAAGGTCAGTTTGTTCTGACCTCGGCAAAATATTTGACCCCTTGGGAATATTTGGTCCAGTTATTGTAAAGGCCAAAATATTCACTCAACAGTTATGGCAACTCAAAATATCGTGGGATGAAGAGCTACCAAAAGACTTACAACTTGAATGGAACCAATTTCTAAAAGGATTCACAGGTTTGAACAGCATAAGAGCGCCCAGGCACATCTTTAACCATAAGACGATACAACCAAATAAAGCGCAAATTCATACGTTTCTTGACGCATCAGAAAAGGCGTATGGGGCAGCAATTTATGTTCGATCAGTTGCCACAGATGGAACTATAACAGTCAATTTACTGTGTGCAAAATCAAGAGTAGCGCCGATCAAGAAACAAACATTGCCTCGTTTGGAACTATGTGCGGCTTTATTAGGAGCTGAATTAACTAAAAGAGTAAAGGGTGATCTTAAAAATTTGGATGTTACAACAATCTTTTGGACTGACTCCGAAATTGTTTTAAATTGGATTAAATCATCGGTATCCTCATATTATACATTCGTAGCTAATCGTGTCAGCAAAATTCAACTGCTTTCCTTGTCAACTCAATGGCATCACGTTCCATCAAAGAATTATCCAGCTGATGTTCTTTCACGGGGAATTTCAACTGAAAAATTTCGAACATATACCATATGGTTTTATGGGCCATTATATCTCCACGGAAGCCAAACGCAATGGCCTCAACAATCGTCAAGTTCTCTTCAATCGTCAGTTGAATTGGAATAAAAACAGAAACCAATCGTAGCAATCATCAAGGCTCAGAATAGTTCAAGTGAACTACTATACTCCATAAATCATCGGAATTCGTTTAAGTTTTTGCTACGTACAATAGCTTATGTGATCAAATTTGTTCAAATTATAAAGACCAATCATCAAAGAGTAAATCTTCCACATCAGAAAGGTCCTGAACGCAAGAAAATACATTCAATCATGCTGCAACCAGAATTAAGTCCTTTTGAATTATATACATCCTTGCAATTCATCGTTAAGACAATTCAACAATCTGAGCTATTAAGTGATATTAATAATCTGAAGGCATGCAAAACTATCGACGCATCAAGCCAACTCAACGGACTAGCACCCTTTTTGGACGATCACAGCGTATTAAGAGTAGGAGGACGGCTTGAAGCAGCATCTATTGCCTATGATTCCAAGCATCCGATGGTTCTCCCATACAATAACCCAATCGTTCGACTATTGTTTAAAGCAAAGCACGAAGAACATAATCATTGTGGGCCTCAAGCGTTATTGTGCATCATAAAACAACAATTTTGGCCAATCAAAGGAAAGATTTTGGCTCGCAACACAGTCCACAAATGTATTCGCTGCACCAGAGCAAAACCTCACTTGATGGAGCAACTCATGGGAAACTTACCAGCTGATCGAGTAACTGCAGCAAGGCCATTCTTTAAGGCTGGAGTCGACTATTGTGGCCCCTTTATGGTACACTATAAGGGAAGAGGAAAAAGACCCTACAAAGCATATTTAGCTGTATTTTGTTGCTTTGCAACAAAGGCTGTTCACCTTGAAATTGTAAGCGATTTGACAACTGAAGCTTTCATAGGTGCCCTCAAGCGTTTCACAGGAAGGAGGGGCAGATGCAAAACGTTATACAGTGACAACGCTACAAATTTTGTCGGAGCAAAAAACCAACTGGAAGAGCTAAAAGATGCAATTTACTCAACAACTGCCCAAACCCAAATCAAAAGGGCTAGCAGTGATCTTGGAATTGAGTTCAAGTTCATACCCCCCAAGGCACCACATTTTGGAGGGCTATGGGAAGCTGCAGTAAAATCTGCAGAACTACTGCTTGTTAAGGCGATGGCCAGCGCATCCTTCACATATGAGGAGTTTGAAACAATAACTATCGGAGTAGAAGCCATACTTAATTCAAGACCGTTGACACCAATGTCATCCAATCCGAACGACTTGACTGCACTCACACCAGGTCACTTTATCATCGGCGAACCTCTTACTTCACAAGTAAATCCTAATAGAGCATCCTTAAAAAACACATTAACAGCAAGATGGCAGCTGGTGTCAAATGCAAAGGATGAATTTTGGAAACGGTGGCATGTAGAATATTTACATGAACTGCAATATCGGAACAAGTGGCAACAAAGATGTCAAAATATAAAGGAAGGTGACATGGTGATCCTCAAGGATGAAAACTTACCAACGATGAAATGGCCATTAGGTAGAGTCGTTCATGTGTATAAAGGAGATGATCAACTAATTCGAGTAGCAGATATAAAAACCGAAAACTTTTTAACGAAGGAGACCAAAATGAGAATTATGAACTACCACTAAAGCGGCCATCATCAGAAACAAGTCCATCAAAAAGGAAATTAATTTCCACCAGCTCTCTGGTTACAACACTAATAATTTCGCTTCTCTTGATGCCATTAGCCCTTGCCGGATCAGTCAACATAACAAATTTTGATGCAAATCCGGGAATATATTTCGAAGGAATTGGAAACACAAAACTAATAAGTGGCAGTTGGAAAATCTTTCGTATACTATGAGCTGAAACCACTCTGGTCCAAAAACAAGATGCTAGACGAAGGAATTCAAACACTTAGAGGATTATGCAATAAATCCTTGGATAAATCTTGCTACGCATTTGCACACCAATTACAACAAACTGCAGAAGAGCTCATTCAGGAAGAAGATCTCATATCACCGACTCGATCAAGAAGAGCAGCGTTAGACATTGTAGGCAATGTTGCCAATGCCCTATTTGGAGTACTGGACTCCAACTATGCTGAACATATGGCGGCAACCATAAACAAGGTCAACAGCAATGAAGAATTCTTACTGCATTTAGTAAAAAATCAAACATCAGTTGTTGATGCCACAATCAACATTTTAAAGGAGGATGCAATCAACACAAGTAAACACATTATAGAGCTTCAAAGGGCAATTGAACAGGAGTTCAACCAACTGGGAGCCGAACACACAAACCTTTACAATTCACAATTAATGATATCGTTGGTAGTTCAACTTTTCATGCTATCATCACATATACACAAAATTCAGGCAGATATAATCAACGCACTCACTCATTCAAACCACGGAAACATTAGCCCGACCATATTGACACCTCAGCAATTGAAAAGGGAAATCAGTTGCATAAAAGGACATCTGCCCGTTGGGCGAGCTCTTCCAACAGATGATGATGATCTTTTACACCTATATAAAATCATGAAAATAAAGGCAGCAGTTACTGCACATCGTCTGATGTTCAAAATTGATATTCCACTTGTCAATCATCAAAAATTCGAACTTTTTCATCTGATTTCAATTCCCACAGTTATTAACAGCACTATGCTTTCAATCAAACCAACTGCGCAATTTCTAGCAGTCACTAATCATCGAGATGAATATGTCACCTTGAGCACAACCGATTTTTATAAATGTAATGAAATTATTGACGACACCTTCCTCTGCCCAAACATTCAAGCAACAATTCGAAAAAATTCCGGCAGCTATTCTTGCGAAGTAGCCCTTTTTAACAACAGAACCTCATCCAATTGCAAGGTGGAACACCAATTCAATAACATTTCACTCATTCCAACTTGGATACCGAATAAGTGGATTTTTGCAGCTAGAACTGCAACTGAGCTTACAGCTGTGTGTGGAGACAATGTCCAAGAAGTCAACATAAATGGTTCCGGCACACTGTCCATCCAACCTGATTGCGTCATAAAAGGTGCTTTTTTAACAATCCAAGGCCAGGGAATTACTTCAACCATAATGCATTTATCATTTCCCGCATTTGGAAATATAACCTCAGTTGCAGAACCTATGGAATTAAAAAGAGACATTCATCAAGTAAATAATAAATTGGAACAGCTCACCAAGGTCCAGCAACAGTTACATGCCGACTTCCAGTTTCCTGAAGAAATCCAGCCATCCACACTGCATGATGTAACAAGCTATACTGTGATCGTGCTCATTATATTGATAATTCTCTGCTTGAGTATTTGGAAAATAAAAACTAAATGTCAGCAAAGAGCTATTCGACTTGGGACACCACCAAAACCAACTCCACGCCAGCAAAACACAACAGCTCTCGAAATTGTATAAAGAGTTGAGTAAACAAGATTACTCAACGGAGGGCCAGAATGTTTAGAATTCAATCCACAATTGTTTATTTTATGCGATCAGCAAAAATTTATGTCGCAAGAAAACTTTGCATGTAAGCGAGAATATGTTTGTATATAAAAAACAAAGCAAAAGAAAAGAACAAGAAAAAGAAAAATTACTGCTTAAGCAATAATGAAATAATATTGAGCTTCATTGATTTAAATATTGATTATCTAGCAATAATAATGTATAAAAGAAATGAAATTTATTAATAAACATGAGTCCAATTGAAACCATTGTGTGATCAACTTAGGGACTTGTCTTCGTGTATCAACAGTTTATGTGCTGCTTGGTACAACTTGAATTCTGATATCTGCAGTTCATGTGCTGTACGGTTTTTGAATTCAAGCCGAAAATTTTGAATTTAAAACAATGGACTTAAAATATTTTACACCTGGCATTACTCTGCTGACATTGTCAGAAAGGTAAAAGTCTTTCACTTTCTCGATCATATACGAGCTCATACCACGACGTATTCTCTTATCAGGGTGACCACAGTATCCTTTGTCTGCCTTTAGATTTTTAGCCGAAACTATTAAACTTCTGCTCACATCAAATTCTCTAGCTATCTTTCTAGTTGACCACTTCACTGGTAATGTTGTAAATAAAACTATTTTTTTCTTTTCGCGTTGACGCATTTGACAATGCTATTTTGATATCATTTATCCAATCATCGCAGCCTTTATCACTAAGAATACTGGAATTGTTGATTCTCCCGATTGCTTTCGGCTACTACAAGTGTCAAATCTGTTTCAAGACCGTTATACTCTACTCATGCACAACACTCACCAACAATATTAATCTTGTCACCACTGTATGTAACATACGGTGTCATGCAGGATTTTAAGTTTTTGTTGCCTTTTAATTTCATCCAAAGTTTCTGAGAAATGATGGTACATGGTGAACCTGTGTCGCACGCCGCATCCACCTTTAAGCCATTGATCGTAATAGGAAGAGTGTAAGCTTCAATCGAATTACACACATTGTCATCACTAACCTTAAAAACAGAAAAATTAGAGCTTTGAGCTTCATCACTTTTATCAGAAATATATTTTACTGAGCTACTTCCTTTATTCTTACAAATCGTTGAAATGTGACCAGTTTTTCCACAGGTGTAGCACTTGCACTCCTTATAACGACAATTAGATGATGTGTGGTTACGACCACCGCAATGCACGCAGGACTTTTTTTTTGTGTCATCACCCTTTTCGTTATTTTTGTCTGAATTTTTGTTGTTGTTTTTGTTTCTCTTTGAGTGTCCGCCTTTTCCATTTCCATTCTGCTTAACAAAATTGATTTCATTTGTTCGTGCCATTAGTTTGGTTTCCGCTATAAGTGCCTTCTTGAATGCCAATTCAAGTGTGATAGTGTCATCCTCTTCGCACAAACGTTCATACAGCTTTTCTGGATGTCCGATAATGAATTGCGTTTTTTAAAATTCTCCAAGGTGACCCTTGATTTTGCAATTTAACGCCAATTTTTTTGTTCTTGCAAACCATTGAGCCACACTTTCCGTTGCTTGCATCGTTGCATTAAAAAACATTTTTCGTTCATGATATACAATTGTCGGCGGTGTGAAGTGTGTTTTTAAAATTTCACAAATTTCTTTATAGCTTTTTGAAACTGGAGCTGCTGGACTGCACAGACTATGAAGGAGATTGTACGCCTCACTTCCAATTGATTTCAATAAAATCGCCTTTTTAATATTGTCAGTTGTACAATTCATCTCACACAAATGAATCTCCAATTTTTCCTGCCATACAGACAATGTTTCATTACTCGGTACAAACTCTGGTACATTTAGCGTCTGGAAAACCACATTTGGAGTTTCGGTAGAAATTTTTCTTATTTTTTTTATTTGGTTCGTATTTCGTCGCCACTATAATGTCTTTATTCAGCAATTCATTCTTACGAACTAACTTCTTACATTCTATCTTAACACCGCGTCTTAGCTATGCAGAAGACGACAAGGCTTAACCTCAGGTCTTGACTGTACATATGTATGCTACAATATGCATATTAATTATAATAATGCTACATATCATGTAATTAATTGCAAACTAGACTTAAGATTTTCCTTCTTATTGATGGACTCATGTAAAATGAGTGATACAATAAATAAATTAAAAGTTAAAAAAAAATAAATTTTTCGTGGAAGATGATCGGAAAATCGCTCGAATTTATTTGAGTCGATGAGATTTGCAAATATGTATGTTAGCTCTATCTTTTTCGCTTCGTGCCTAATTTCCATGGGGGTCTCTAAAAGGGGACTCTCCTTATTTCGGCGAATTAACATATTTACTTGCATTCCATAAAGAAAATTTTCCTACAGCCTGTGGTGATAAAATTGAGACGTAGCTCCTGCACTCATGATTATACACTTTTGAAAGGGCCTTTTTTAATTCGTTTGTTGGAGCTTTATATCGGAGCCTTACAACAGGGGATCTGTATTGCTGCCAATCCAGCCTGAGTCGACGCTTTTTGAAAACAAACGTTTTTATGTCATGATTGCTATTAAGGAAATTCTTATTATAGTTTTAAGAACAAGGCCTTGACCGCTTCGCCGCTGCCATCGAATTTAGGTAAGTGTATCTGGTAGAAGCATAACATCGATAGAATTACCATATAATTTGCATACCATAATAGTATGATTAGCGTGTTAATTTTTCGGAAATGAGTATTTGGAACATCTTAAACAGGTTAAAATATTTGTGCAGTCTAAACTAATGTTTTACCATATGTTATCTTACACCTTCCCTCTTTTGAGAAAAATCTTTACATTAGAGATTTTCATATACCTTAACATTTTATTTGAATTAATATGATTTTTCTTACATTATTTATTTGATACATTTTTCGGTTAAATTTAAAATTTTAATGCTACTTATAAAAAATTTCGGTTAATTATTAAAATAATTAATTAGTTAATTTTATCTTCCAATTTCTTATTATAATTTCTAAAAGTATCTTATTGTTTTATTACTTCTACCGTGCACGGGTGGAATTTTAAAATTATCATATTTTCTTATACGTTATTTATAGGATAATTTTAGTCTATTTTTGTGTACATTTAAAATTTAATTTTTGTATATTATTTTACAATTTCCTAAATTATTAATATCAACTACTGTACAAGGTCGTTTATAAATGGGAACCAAAATTTTAATTGGCTTCGTCTTTCAGGTATACAATATCATTTGGCTTTATTATAAGCGGGTTAGCCTTTTTGTCATATTGAAGTTTTGTAATAATTTTTGATTTTTCAAAACAATCATGCGCTCTTTTGTGTGCTCCTTGCAATCTAAATCTTAATTCCTTATCATATGCATCAAAATTGTAAACAGGGTCAGTTGTTTTATTCTCCAAATATTTTGGGATATCTACTCGTTTTCCAAAAACTAATTCAAAAGGTGTGTCTCCATGTATTGTCGATGGAGTCGTATTATAACAGAACGAAAAATATTTAAGCAGTTCGTTCCAGTCAGATTTTTTTATATTTATGTAGGAACGAATGTATTCACTAAAAGTTCTGTGATTCCTTTCGACTGTACCTAGTGTTTGGTGGTGATATGCAGTAGATGTTTTGTGTTCAATTTTAAATAATTTGCAGATTTCTTGAAGTACCTGATTTTTATATTCAGTTCCCATATCAGTAAGTAATTCCTTAAATGGCCCAAAAGTTGAAATGCATTTTTCTAAAATAGTTTTAGCTACTGATTTGGCCGATTTTTCGGGAGTTGGTATAGCTTTTAAATACTGTGTGAAATCGCAAATCATAGTAACAGCATATTCATTTCCATTCTCAGATCTAGGTAATGGACCTATTGTATCTATTTGTAGTCTGTGAAAAGCTTTTGTTGGAGTTTCTGTTTTTACTAATGGTTCCAAAAAATTATTCTCTGATGTGTTTGTTTTAAATTTCTCGCATTTTCTAACAAAGTCTCTTACATTTGTTGTCATATTCTTCCATACGTAATATTTTCGTAATTTTGCTGACAGTCTTGTGATGCCTGGGTGGCCACCTAATACAGGGTCATCATGAAACTTTCTTAAAAGTGACTGAATTTCTTGCTTGGAATTAGTTTCTTTAATTTCGGGTGTTATGACAATTTCTACCTTTTTTAATATTTCATTGCCTATTGACTTAAATTCATTTATGTCGACATATTCAAATTATATATTATTAATCGCGATTTTTATCTTTTTATAGCCTATATTTCCAACTATATTTTAAAGTTTCGGAAAGAATTGCACTCATGCAAATTTTCCGTAAGCAACAAGGTTTTTCAATTTTAGTTCATGAACTTTCAATTTTCCTTTAAATAAAATAAGGGTGCACCTGTTTTTATCAAACTTTAGGCAAGGTAGTTTTTTGACGTCTTGAGTTGCTATGCGTTATGCCTTTGATTTACCCAAAATCAATTCGAGATAATGCATCGGCTCCGCAGTTATCTTCTCCTTTGATATATTCTATAACAAAGTCTTATTCTTCTTAATCTAATCTCATTCGTGTTAGCTTTGATGGTGGGTTTTTCATGGAGAACAGATAAGTTAAAGGTTTGTGATCACTTTTTATTAAGAATTTTTTCACATAACATGTTATACATAAGGTCTAAAAAAATGGATCGCCCAATGGATGGCTGTTGTTTCTTGCTCAATTACAGATTTATTGCTTTCGCCTTTTGTGAAAGATCTTTAAGCAAATGCAATGGGTAACTCGACACCATCGTAATTTTGTGATAGCACTGCGCCGCACGCTACTTTGCTTGCATCGGTCGTTATGCAGAAGTCTTTATTGAAGTCGGGGTATTTTAGTATTCGAGGGGAGAGAAGTAATTGTTTAAGAAAATTAAATGCTTTTTTGCCGTTTTCAGTCCATTCAAAAATTGAGTTTTTTCTGGATAGTTTTGTGAGGTGTATTGAATGATGTGAAAAATTTGGTATGAAACGTCTATAATAATTCATGAAGGCAACAAAGCGTCGAGCTTCATTCGCGTTTGTAGGTTTGGGGTAATTTAGAATTTTCTCATATTTTACATCGTCGGGTAATATGTCCGTATATTTGTGTCCTAAGAAAGTTACTCCATGTTGGAAGAAGGTGCATTTATCCGGGTTTAATTTCAAACAAGTGGATGGACAGATGTCGAATCTGAGTTTGAGATTATCTTACATGTGTTTTTCCGAGCATGGAATTGCTGTTAGGTCGTCCATGTAAACAAAGGCTTTATTGGGACCTAAGCCTGCGAATGCTAGTGACATCATTCTTTGGAATGAGTTTGGAGCAATTTTCAACCCAAAGGGTAATCTTTTGAATCTAAATGATCACTTATCGCTAGAAAATGAAGTTAGATCTATTGATTTTTCGGACAGCTCGATTTTATGAAAGCCAGAGACTAAATCTAGGTAAGAAAAATATTTTGCTCTTCCAAGTTGATCTAATATTATATGTCATCTTTTCTCGGTAATGGGTATCTGTCGGAAACTAATTTCTTATTAAGCTGTCTATAATCGATTACTTATCTCCATTTTTTTTCTGGATTACCTGGAGATGATTTTTTCGGGACAAGGAGGATAGGACTATTGTATTGCGAGGTAGAGGGTTCTATGATATCGTCTTGCAGCATTTTTGTAATTTGTTTGTCTGATTCAGGTTTGTGTATGTGGTGTTTGATAGTTTTTGATATAAACTGGGGTTTTGTCTGTTAATTGAAGTTTCTGTTTATAAAAGTTGTTTAAAGTTACTTTGTCTGAATCTAATGCGAATATATCGGTATAATTTTCACATAATGTTAAAAATTTGGATTGGTTCTGCGAAGAGCAATTTTTCTGTAATTTATCTAAAATTATGTTTTTTCTATTGGGTAAGTCTTGTTTGATATCTATGTTTACTATATGGTAGCATGATAGGCTTTCGGTGATTATTTTTGGGTAATTGATTGTTATATTGTGGTCTAAAATATTTAATATTTTAACGAAAGGTCTATTTTTATCAATGATTGTGTTAGATTTGTAAATGCCTTTCTCTATTTCTTGTGTAGGAATTAAAATTTCGTCTTCGATTGCGTGAATATTAATTTTCCTAATACCTTCTGATCTAGCTGGTAGTGTAAGGTAATTCGGAGATGGATTTTCAAAAATTGGGATTTCTATATTGCTGCAATTGTTAGGGCGTACTATTAAACGATTTTGGGTTTCTATGTTGTAATCTATGATGCAATTAAATTAAAAAAAAAAAATCTGATCCAATGATTTTATCGCATGGGTTCGGGAAATTGTGGTCAACTATTTGAAAATTGTGTATGAGACTGTGATCATATATGAATAAATTTGATTTAATTTCTCCTTTTGTTGGTATGGTGCCTTCACCAATGCCATTCAGTTGAAATATAATGTTGTTATTTATGCTGTGTGAACGAATGAGATTATTTTCCTTGTGTATAGATTAAATAAGCCCGTGTCTATGTGGAAAATGCTTGTTGAGTCATTTAAAGATAATTCGAGGGACACGTAAATATTTGGCTTTAGATTTATTTTTAAAATTCGGAGTTCGTTGGCGGTAGATTCCCCAGGTGGGCAGGCTGAGAAGCTGTACCATTTTCCGAATTTGTCGCCACATAGTAGGTGTTTCTATTGTTATCTGGTGGCAGCTTAGAAGCTGTGATTAAGAATTCTATAGGCGTCATGTTTCGTTCGTGCGTTTAACTAGCAATAGCGTTGTCGTCAGTTGAGCCGTATTCTGAGCCTGTGTCAAATGGTTGGTCGTTATCTGATTCTTCTAATTTTTCCTCACAATGGAATCAAAGGTTGGTTCTATTGTTGCAATGGTTTCAATGTTGACGTTAATTAATTTAAATAGTCCTGATGGGACGTCTATATAATAATTTAGTTTTGTAAATAATTTATCGAGTCTACTTTTTATTCCCTTAGAGAAGTTACTGACTATTAGTTTATTCTTTTGATGCAATGTTGTGTAATGGAGCGTAATGGTGTGCGCTGTCAAATTATGTTGATTTATAAGGATATTGAGGTGTTTTAATTGCGTGTCTCTACTTGGAATGGCTGTTTCGTTTAAGCATTTATACGATTTTTCAAAAATGTTTTATTTTCAGCTAATTTTGCATGTATATGCTTCCATTCCATATTTAAAGTTGGTCCAGGTCACATGCTCGGCTCTGGTACTTTTTCTCTTTTATTTTATTATGTATTTGGTATATTATTAATGCTAGCTTAATACAGGATATGATTACTAATATTAATAGGAGAAGTTCAATTTTTTCGCTATTAAAAGTTTTGATAGTGTTATCGATTTCGTTTATTACATTTGCTTTGGGATCAGATATTTTTGAAGTCTGACCTTCCATATTGAAATAATTGAATGGTACGAATAAAAGGCTGTATTTTTCGAATTTATTGTAATTTTTTTTTATATTTTTTTTTTATAAAAATTTATTTGAATTTGGCATATCTCGGGTTAACTGCATATTTTGGATCATTATTAAATCCAAGGTTATACTCTAAGTATGGTACACTTTCGGCTGAAACTTTTTTAAATTTTAATAGGTATCTAGGAGCATCGGGTGGGAATTCGGTCGGCTTCCAGTACCATGTGCCGTTGACCTTCTTATGTATTGTTTTATTGCCTTCTATATATAAAATTGAACTTTTCCTAGTTTTCATAATTGAATATAAAAATATTTTTCTTTAGTTTTTTTTTTTTGAGTTTATATAATGCAAAGTTTAATGATTTTTGCTAGTGATTCTATATAATGCAAGCTTGGGAAGAAAAAAAATATTAGCTTTCACATGCGAAGTCGTAATTGTGATAAAATAATGATTGTGATCTTGCGAAGTCGCAATAGAGCTGCTGATATCGTCTTCTTTCGGTTGATGGCTCGGTCTTCTTTTTTCTCTTTAGGTGGTCGGGGCGTTCCTCAATGTTCTGAAGTTCTGTTAAGGCTGCTGTTATTTTCCATTCAGATCGCCTTGTTTGCTTTAATTCGTCCTTCAGGAAACCTCTACTTCTTATTAGTTTAGTGATTTTGCCACCTCGCTGCTTTGGTGGCGTTATTTCCGGTATCATGGTTGGATCAATTTCACGATGAGGTAAAGACTTTTTGTTTTTTTTTGTAACCTTTTTTCCCGTGTTCTGGTTCATAGGTAGCAAACCGTTGAAAACTCAAGGAAACAATCAACTACAAAAATGTACCTAAGATCTCAATAAACAAATTTCTGAAACATATTAATAAGCTTCCTAGAGATGATTCTTAACACCGTTTTTTAATTTCATTTGTTTTTTATTTACTTCAACATTGAGTTACTATGCTATCTATTGCAAAAATATTTAAAAAAAATATTCGTATTATAATAATTATGTTAAAATGTTATAATTATGTTTATAATGTTGATGGCCCTGGACTTGCAAATCGCGCTCTCTTAAGTTGTGGATCCAAATCGTCGTCCGAACCATCCGAATCTGACTCTGATTCATAAATTATGGTGTCCACAGGCAAGTTGCTTCCAGACTGCCCTCCATCATCAGCTCTTTCTTCTTCAACTACTTCATTAACATCGTACAGGGTGATCTTGTGATTCCACCAACATACCTCTGCAAGCAATGCGTCCAAGTTTTTGCCTTTGAACCGTTTTTCCATGGGCATTGTGGTTTGGTGAAACCGTTCTCCCTGCTCATCGGATTCGGTAGGGAGTTGTTTGATGAAATCGTCAAAATGAAAATGAAGAAAATACAGCTTTTATGTCATCGATGCGCCGATTATCTCAAAATAATACAGCATTGCTTTTACCCATTCTCTTGCTTCCGGTTCCGCGTCTCGATCCGCTCCCAAGACTCTGGTGCATACACGCTGAAGCTAAATCCATGCCATTGAATGATTTTCATCAAGCGATGAAGCAAAGTTGCTCTTGAATAGCTTTCTAATGTCAGGGCCATTAAGTACGCCTGTTAAATGAAAACAAAAAATAAAGACAGAAAAGAAAACATTAACATAGTGTAAATAGCTAAATATATAGTACAATTAGGTGAACAAAAATCCGTTTTAAATTTACTACAATACTACAATATTGTCAATTAAAGGTGCATTCTTGAGTCTATGTTGTTGTATTTGTTCATCCACACTTCCTCTTGGCTTCCACGAATTACATTGGAATTGATTCAGAGGTGAGCGTGAATCCCAATTACAAAGAAAACAAAAGAATTTTGGGAAGCCGCCCTTATCGATGATCCCTTGCATAATGTTGATGACCTTCAAATCACAGCAAATCTTCCATTTATTTTCGTAATATTTGATTTTTTCCATTATATCTTTCAATGTTTCATAGCTTTCTTTCATGTTCATACCCATTGCTAGCGGAATGGAAGGTTTTCGGTTCGACACATGCAACAACACTGCTTTCAAGCTTGAAACAGAACCATCAATAAATAATCTCCACTCACTAGCGATGTAGTTCATTCCCATTTTTACCACCAAAGCTTTTATATCGTTGCAGTAAACGAACGAATTGTCATCATTTAGAGTGTACAGCATCTGAAATTCAGCTTGTCGTTTGCCGTACGCCGTAGAGTTTACATTAGCATGTGTGAGTTTTCTTTTTTTTAAAACAGCTGTTAAAAATATTGCAAGCCGCTGGGATAATCCCAATATGGCCACAATGAAATCCATTTCCATTTGTGTTATTAGTTGTGGTCCATCTCTTCCCTGTTGGGGCTCATAATCGGTATCAAATGGATCTTCATAAGTAACTCCACTTGCTGTACTCATTGCTGTAAATTCTGTAGTACGATCTGGAGTTGGCGTCCTTGGTGATACAAAATTTTCAGGTGCAAGCACTGGTAGTGTGGCTGTTGCAGTTGCTTTATAAATTTTGTTCTTCTCAGCATGTCGATTTAGACGAGATGTGTAATTTACGCATGCATAGCAACTGGTTGCATCATGATCCCCTGGACGATAAATCCAGTTTACCGGCTTACAATACTTCATAGTACCTATGCCTCCACTCAACCATGCCATGAGATTGTTATAACATTGGTGACACACTGTATTAGGTGTGTAATTTTCACCGGTCAAGTCCATTTCGTCGAAAAACAATGTATATGCTCTTCTAAATTCAGTAGTTAAAAGATTCTTTTCCTTTTTAAATCTTGTAGATGTTATTTTTCTGGTTTGATGACCACAAACGTAGCAAAATAAATCCTTTTTTTCACACTGCATATTGAAATTGTCAGTTGCCAATGTTGTGTGCGAATTATGCAGTAGCACTTTCACTTTTTTTTACTTTCACTGTCACTTTATAACTTTCACCGCTGAGCTCTCGCTGACGTCGCGCTGTGCAATGCCTCGATGTGAGCGTCGTGTCGCTTTTATATGCTCACAATTTCATCTTTATGACAATGTGTTTCCAGGTTTTTTTATATTTTGGCTTGTGTTTATGTGAATAAGATGCAGATGTTTGCTTCCAGGTAGTTCTTTGATAGAAGTTTTTTGATTTCATATGTTCACAATTTCATCTTTATGACAATGTGTTTCCAGGTATTTTTACATTTTGGCTTGTGTTTATGTGAATTAGATGCAGATGTTTGCTTCCAGGTAGTTTTTTGATAGAAGTTTTTTGATTTCATATGTTCACAATTTCATCTTTATGACAATGTGTTTCCAGGTATTTTTATATTTTGGCTTGTGTTTATGTGAATTAAATGCAGATGTTTGCTTCCAGGTAGTTTTTTGATAAAAGTTTTTTGATTTCATATGTTCACAATTTCATCTTTATGACAATGTGTTTCCAGGTATTTTTATATTTTGACTTGTGTTTGTGTGAATTAAATGCAGATGTTTGCTTCCAGGTAGTTTTTTGTTTTCATATGTTCACAATTTCATCTTTATGACAATGTGTTTCCAGGTATTTTTATATTTTGGCTTGTGTTTATGCGAATTCAATGCAGATGTTTGCTTATGTCGGTAGGCTGCAAAAAAAATTTCTGAATCAGAGTCAGATTGCTACCTATGCACCTGTACACGGGAAAAAAGGTTTAAAAAAATCGAAATTTTTTAAGTTTTTTGCGATTTTGACCTGGAAGGTGAAGTTTGTTGGATTTTATATGTTGCCAATTTTTGTTCCTTATGACAAGAGCTACAACTTTGCCTCAGAGAGTAAATCGAAATTCTGAACGGTTTACAAGATATGAGCCTGAGAAAATAATCACATTTTTACAAAAATGATACCGAGGCCCCAAATCTTTGGGGGCCCATAAAACAAAAAGTGCATGACTTTGGGGAAAATTGGGAGACACGGGTCTTTTTTTTTAGTCTTTTATCACGTAGTGGTGTCCGTATATGGTTGTTTTGCCGTGACTTAAAAAATTACACACAGTGTTATTAACAATAATCTAAATAATTTTTAAGTTTCCTTTTTGAAAAATTTATGTCCGTATTTTTGGCGGAATTTTTGGTATGCAATTTAACTCCTCATTTTTCTCCTCATTGGTGGTAGACCTTTCAGAAAATGGACACGCACCGAAGAATTTCAACAATTTTGGAATGTGAACCGGTGTAATACGCATACTACAAACTTAATACAAAGTTTTTTATTTCTTCCATTTCAATCTCTCTGCTGCTGACATGTTTAGAAATTTCTCACAATAGTAAGTATATAGGATGTCCTGTACCACATACTTGGTATGAATTTGATATCGATGCCGTGGCCATTGTGGCTGCTTTTATTCTATTCTTCCCCCCGGAGGCGTCAGAAGAGTTTCCGCTTTAAGGGATTGCAATCATTGCTCGATAAATCTAAGCGATTCATTTAGAATTATGAGCCTCTTGTTGTCATTCAAAGACGGCTCAAAACAGATGAAAAAGGATGTTATCCCACTATTCCACTGGAATTTTTTGCGCCTTCAACCCAAATATGCATTCTTTCGTAACGTCATGTAATGAATTTAAGGTTGACGAAGTTTCCACTTTCATTTTAGGAAATACAACAAAATTTTTAAGTAAAGATGTAACAAGCAAGCGTTGATTGTCATATCGCTGAGTCAAAACATTCCGAGCAATCTCATTATTTGATGTTGTCCCTGGTAGATGCTTGATTAAGTTGTTTGGCTCATTTGCCAAATACGTTGATAAATACAACATTTTTTGGATGCCCCTCAAGGATGACTTGTGGACCTTTTGAATGCATAAATCCTTGAAAGCTTGCCATTGTAGGTAATTGCCGTTGAATTTTGGGATTTAAATCTTCGGAAAATCAAACTGTGAGCCAAAGCTTGGCAGCGTCTTCAAAGTGGGGAGGGATGTTATGAGTCAAACATTGTTTTTGTGCTCGCAAGGATTGAATGGTGTTTGAACGCAAATGGGGCAAAGAGAAATCGTGTGAAGATAAACAAAGCAGGAAGAGTTAAGCACGTACCTTGTTCTACCGATGCGGTCGACGGCTCTGCTAGCCTTTCCTCTTCTTCGGGCTGTGGATTGGATTGGTGTAGCGTCAGCGGCTGCTGTTGATGACAAACGCAGTGTGGGTGTCGATTGGAGTTCGGATTTCACTCGCGGAAACGACCGGATGGTTTTGGAAAAAATGTTCGCGTATGATTTGGATGGCAAACAAAAAAAAACAAACCGATTGTCTGAACCCGCTGCGCATTATTTAACTGTTCGTGTTGAATTACCGGTGTTGCCAGTCAATACCGGCGGGAAAAAGGCGAGCGGCTGGGCTTGAAGTGCTGCCCTACTTTTTCCCGTTTTTTCGCCGTTGGTGGGCTTAAGCTGCGCAGAGACAGCGGCAAAAACGGACATATGGATCAGCCCATATTGTGGCTTACTCAATATTGCTATTGACGATAGGTGGCCCGAAACGCAAGCTGGCGTTTCGCAGCTCCGCAGGAGCGTGCCAAGTGCAGCAGCGTAGTATAGGTAACCTTTTTTTTCTTTATTTATTTATTTATTCACGATTCAACTACAGAACTTAATATTCAACAGATGGCCAAGATAAGTTCAATGTTATTTAAAATTGCCTTGCTTAGCATGCAAAATGAGAACGACACAGAGTTCAAATATGCAATTAGTTTTGATCCAAATAATTGGAAGTAACGGCGCGTAATATTATTGCCTCAAAGTAGCGTTGGGGGCGACTGGGAACATTTAAAGACACTTCGCGCAGAAGATTAGCCGAATCGATGTTCGCAGATAAAAGTTTAAGTAAAAACATTACATTTGCAACAGTTCGACGACTTTTTAAAGATGGTAGTCCAATAATCTTAAGGCGAGATTAATAAGGAGGGAGTATTCTCGACGGTCCCCATAGAAGACTTCTCAATGCAAAATGCAGAAATTGTTTTTGGACTGACCCAATTTGATCGGAATAAACTGAATATTTAGGATTCCATACAGGAGAGGCATGTTCAAGCGATGGACGAACTTGTGAAGTAAAGAATATTTTTGTTACGTAGGGATCAGTTAATACCTTAGCCCAACGTTTGATGAAACCCAGCAATGACTACTCTTTATTAACAGATGTATATACGTGGTTTGCGAACCCAAGCTTAAGATCCATGATCACTCCAAGAGCTCGGTATTCCGAAACAATTTCAACTTTCTCGTTATTGAGATGACTAGAGGTTGGTAAAGGATAACGTCTATAGTTTGTCATGGCTTTGCACTTGTTTACGTTCAGTTTCAGCAAGTTTTTGTCACACCAGTCGCACAAGTGATCGACTTTATGTTGAATTAAATACTGAATGGAGATACTGTTGTATGAATGGCAGATTTTGACATCTTGTGAAAAACATAAATATCTTGCAGTGCTTTATAACCGACGGAAGGTCATTCACGTAGGTGATGAATAAAAGAAAAACCAAAAGACTCCCCTGTGGTACTTCTGATGAAACTTCAAAAGGTCTAGACAGTACGTTCTTGAAATTAACTCTTTGTGTTCGACCACTTAGGTATGATTTAATCCACTCGATGAGCATATTAGGGAAACCAAGCGAGTTCATTTTTAGCAAAAGAATTTCGTGATTTACGGAGTCGAAAGCTGTACTAAAGTGTAGATATCGTTAGTTTTGAGGCCCAGAGCAAAACCATCGATAACCATTGAAGTGAATTCCAATAGATTTGTCGTTGAAGACCTCCCTTTTATGAAACCATGCTGAGCCGGGGAAATGTAGGAGCTCAGGCTATTACTTAGCTGGTCAGGTATTATGTGCTCAAATTACACTCAACTTGGCTATACCTCGCTAATTGCTTACGCAAGATCTAGGTCCACTCTTGCGAATAGGTATAATAAATAACACCTTCCAAAATTCAGGAAATATACCAAGCTTAATGGATAAATTGAAAAGGTAGCATAGAGTAAGACAAAGTTCATGAGCACATTCTTTCATTATAATACTTGGTATTTTGTCGGGACCCGGGCTAGAGGATGATTTTACTGTGATTAAATATTTGAACACGATTTCCATATCAATGACTGGTATGGGAAAACTTCCACATGCGTTAGCGGAGAAAATATTTAAGGCAGAAATGTCAATATTCGATTCAACAAATTCAGCGAAGAGACAAGACGATTCATTATCCGATGAACATGTCCTATCAAGAAACGTCATCCGAGAGGGATATCCACCGGATTTGCGTTTAGAATTAACGAAGTCGAAAATGTTTTTCGGGTCACGTAGGACTTTGGTCTTAGTTTCGTTTATGTTATTGTTGTAAAAGGATTTGGTACAATTTAAAAATCGGTACCGGGCTTCGGAGTATTGAGCAAAATGCAATAGCGATCCACTCTTCTTGTATCGTTTAAACAGTCTATTCTTTAAATTTTTTTTTAGATATTTTAAGTGCCGAGTCTGCCATATTGGTCAAGTGAAAATTGATGAGGAATATAGAGGTATAGCCTGCTGGATCCAGTGCATGATTGCATAGAAGCTCTCAACAGATTTGTTGATGTCAGTTTCTTTGATAGTCAGGTTCAAAATTACAATTTCTAGGATATTCTTTAGTTTACCAAAGTCAGCTTTATTGAAGTTATAGGCGCTCATAACCTTATACATTAAAGTGTCGCACGAGGTTTCATTTTCCATTTCCAAAAAGAACTCCAGAGAAGGGTGGTGGTTATTTTCGGGGTGTGATAGGGGATTAGACGTCATTATTGTTGATAAAAAGTTCAAGTTGACAAGATAAGATACACACGATTATTGATGTTGTGAACAAAGTTGACTTGGTATAGCGGAAGACCAGACATGGTGTCCAGAAAAAGGTTTTCGTTTGTCGAGGGAGAGTAGATCTCAGTATTATATTGGTGGCTGCAGGAGACGTGGGGAAGATTAAAATCGTCACATGCAATCATGAAGTCAGCTTCGGCGAGATTGTCATTCAAATAATTTAAAAGATCGCTGTGTCGCAAAAATGTATTAATATCGCTATAAGGTTGACAGATACAAGTGGTGGTTTGTTTTTCATGCGAATTTTAATACATACAAATTCATTGTTATCATCAGCGTCAAGGGATAGCATTTCAGCGTTGAGGAGGATTTTACAGCGATTAATACCCCACCACCATTTCTGTTCTCTCTGTCCCTTCGAAAGATTTAATAAGCAGGGCACAATATTTCATTGTTTGAGACAGAGTCACGAAGCCAAGTTTCCGTTAGGACAGTGACATCATGATCCATTGAGAAGCTGGATAGATACACTTTCTTGAGTTTTCTATTGATTCCCCTAAAGGTTTGATAAAATAAATTGATCCGACAAAAGTTTCAGGAATTTCTGCGGAGGCAGAAATCGACGAAAATTTGTCGAACGACCCTTATTTGTTGATAAGGAGGCAGGTGCTCTTCTACGTGATCGTTGTGTAAACTCCCGTACGACGGTTACAGTAGGCCAGAAATCAGCGCGATTTACAAGGTCGTAAAATGGCATTCGGCAGTCGTTTCTGGATGAAGCGAGCAACATCGTCATTAAAGGTAGACGTGGCAAGGCGTGAAGCAAAGATTTCGCGCTGCGGCGGAACAATAACCAACCCAAGCGGAAGGGTGAAGTTTAATACGGGAAATAATCCCAAATCGCGAGTTTTTGCTTTTGGTCCATAACGAACTAGCGTTGGCCCATTGCACTCAATTAGAAGAAGCAATTTACTTAATCGAAATAGCAAAAAAAACAGTAAGCTTGGCGAACGTCGTGACCAAGATGCGAATCAAGGATTTAGAAGAAACTGTCCAACATCTCACCCTGAGTTGTCAGACACTGCGAAAAAGGATAGATCAAGAAACAATTCTCATTGAAGAGTCGGAGGAACAAAACCAAACACTGAGAGAAGCTCTGAAAGAAGCAGTGGGAGACAGCGATTTATCAGACGCCATTGAACAATATAAAGCAAAAGAGAAAGAAATCCAATTACTCAGAGTGGAGATAGGGAATCTTAAACGGGAATTGCGATCAATTTGTTAAACGCCGCCAATTCCAACCAGACGAGCAGCGATAAACTCGGCACGCAAACTCATTTCAAAACAGAGAATCCAAAGTCATCACAGCAACAAGTACCGAAAATTAAAGTCATAATGTCAGCCAACATAAACGAAGCCATCAGAAGTGTACATCTCCTTATTCCACATTTCGGGAGCAAAAGGACCTGGACTTAGAGAGGAAGTACTTAAATTTATCGGAGGATGTGAAATTTTGAAATCCACAATCGACGAAGAACATGTGCAAGGCGTAATAAGCACTATAAAGAAACGACTAACAGGAAACGCATTTCGAAAGAATGAGCCCAAAGACCTTTAACAACTTAGTTTAAATCTGCCATTTTGTTAAGAACACAAATTGCACACTTATCACTAAATCGGCACAACTCAAAATTTTGCATTTCTCGGACAAACAGCCTACACATCTCGACGTCTCTAAAATCAATTTCTTTTCTAAATTTATATTATTCTTAACTAACTGCCGAATCAATAAATGTCAATGTTAATTTTCCAAGTATTCATTTTCCTGCATTTAAATGTTGGCGAACATGAAAAAATTGATTGAAAAAATTTTGAATTGTGCCGGTTTAGTGATAAGTGTGCTTCAAGGAAAACTGTGGAAGATATAAAGCTAGATATATAAAATAGCTTTCAAAGAGAAGGAGAACGGGCTAGTCTTTTTGGAACTCGACTGGAAACATATCTCAATGAAGCAGAAACAGTGATTAAAGAAAAATGGAATGGCCCAGAGGCGAAATCTTCGTTATGGGAGTACCATGATTTGACGGCGAGACGATTCCTTACAGGTCTAAGAAACCAATAAATAGCAAACAAATTGAAAGGCACAAATATAAAGGAACTAATCGAGTCAGCTATAAAATTGGAAGAATTTCTAAGGATAAAAGCTCCAATCGCCACTTACACGTCGACAGTAAACACAAATGCATTGAATACGATACCTATGCAGACAGAACTATTATGCGCACTCTGCAAGGAAATGGGCCATTTGTGGGACGTTTGCTATAGAAGAAGGAACACGCCATTATGCAGGATTTGTGCTATTTATGGACATGAAAAAGGGCCTAACTGTCAGAAAAACAACACTATAAACCGAAAAATCTGGGCGACTCTTCAAAGAATAAAAAGAATAACAAGGAACAAAGATGTACGGAGCTAAAGAAAATCAACATTGAAATGGTATCAGAATTAAGAAAACTAATGGAAATAGAGTTCGGCAACAATTTAGAGTAAAACCGAAAAAAGGAAACAAAAAAGGCGAAGAAAAGAGTTTCGTTTAGCAACAATAAACGGGTTCACGCTTTTACGGTGTGGGAAACAGAAAAGATGGAGCCCTTCAAAGTCATTCCATGTCAAGCTAAACGCACTGAACAAATGAGTTTTACGGATAACTATTTTGGCGAATGGTTTTGGACACTAATTTCGTTGTTAATAAGAATATGGAAACAATTATGCCTAGTAAAATCAAAAGGAGGAAAAAAGTTATCAAAGAGGTTAACAAACTCATAATGTACGCTGCATCGAATGCACCACGAGAGGATCCTTACATAGGAATACCCTGTGGACAGGCTATCAATGGGAAGGCCACCTTATTGGTTGATTCAAGAGCGGATACGAGTTTAGTAAAGAGAGAGGCACTAACTAAAAATACACTTATAAACGACGATGAAATATTTTTAAGAGGAGCATTCGGAGGCGCTACGCGTACTATGGGATCAATAAATATTCAGCATGGACAAAATGCGGAACTACAATTTAAATTACATGTGGTGCCATACAATAACACTCTTCTAGCAGATGGACTCCTTGGGCGAGACATGCTCTGAAATAGGACTATTATGGACACGATTAAGAAAAAATTGACATTTAAGATGAAAGGCAGTCAGACGCCAACACTACCTCTAACTTCGTTGAGACAAGGGCCATGGATTTGTATAGCAGCGACTGTCACAATCCCACCCAGAGCGGTCAGAATAATCCCAGTTGACACTGGGCTACTGACAGACCAGGTACATAAGATGGAAGTATATCCAAATGTGTACATAGGTGAGACACTATCGAAACCAAGAAATACAAATGGATATTTTTCAGTATTTAACGCCTCAGAAGAAAAAGCGAGATTAGAAAGAGTAGAGGGCTTAGAATTTTGTCTCTTCGAAAACTATCGAACACAAGAGTATTCAACCATAAACGTATGCGAAGGTAGTCAGCCGGATGAAAGATTAAATACGATAATAAACACTTTGCGTTTAGATTACACCCTGAATGAGGAAGAACGACATTCCCTTCTTGCAATATGCAAGGACTATGCGGATGTGTGCCATATAAAAGGAGATGCACTTAGCCACACAAATATGCTCAAGCACGAAATACCGACGGAAACCGGAAAAGCACCAGTAAACATCAGACAGTATCGCCTTCCCGAGGCTCATAAAACAAAGGTTAACAATCAGGTCAAAGAAATGTTGGAGCAAGGAATCATTGCACTTAGCAAATCTCCTTGGAACGCCCCAACCATTTTGTTTCCGAAAAAGGCAGGTGCAGATGGTACAAAGAAATGGAGATTAGGAGTAGATTTTCGGAGCAAGTGTTTCCAATACCACGAATCGATGAAATTCTCGATTAGTTGGGTTGCAGCAGGTATTTTACAACTTTGGATTTGGAAAGCGGATATGACCAAGTACTTTTGGATGACTATGATAGTTAGAAAGCTGCTTTTAGCACAGGAATGGGATACTCTGAGTTCATACGAATGCCATCTCGGACTCACTGGAGCCCCAGCAACATTCCAGAGAATAATGAATAGTGTCTTAACTGGCCTACAAGGGGTCAACTGTTTCGTATATTTAGATGATATTGTCATCTACGCAAGAAATTTGACCGAACATGAAATGCGCTTGAGAAGAGTGTTGCAGACATAAAGAGAAAACCAACATAAAATTCAAACAGAGAAGTGTCAATTTTTGCGAAGAGAAGAAGTTTATTTGGGGCATACGTGATCAGAACACGGCGTACTGCCGGATCCTGGAAAAGTAGAATGCGAATAAAATTTCCCAATTCCCAAGAATAAAAAGGGATTGCAAGCATTTTTGGGATTAGCAAACTGCTATAGGAAATTTATTCCCAAAGCCGTGGAATTAGTACTTCCACTTCCAGCTTTACTAACAGAGGATGTTGAGTTTGGTTGGACAAATGACTGCCGGAAGTCATTGAAAGCTCTGAAAGAAGCAATAATAAACCCAGCACTTTTGAAATATACGGATTTTTTGAAACCATTCATACTGACGACGGGCGCAAGCAACGATGCATTGGGTGCAGTCCTATCACAAGGTACTCCTGGAGAAGACCATCCCGTTGCGTTCGCTAGTCGCGCGTTAAGCGAGACCGAAAAACGATATTCGACTATCGAAAAAGAATTTCTCGCAATTGTCTGGTCGACAAAGAATTTCAGGTGTTATCTTTTAGGACGAACATTCACCGTTTTTACAGACCATAAACCGCTAAAAGTAATTGCTAGTTTGAAGGACCAAACATCACGATTGGCCCGATTCCGCCATAAGCTGCCCGAAATGATTTTGAAATTTGCTACGAATCCGGAAAAACAAATTTAAATGCGGATGCACTAAGTAGACTACCATATACCGAAAACTCCATATCAGTCAAAACTAGAGCACAAAAGAAGGCAACAGAAGAGAATCAAACAAAGAAGATTGCGATAGAAAATAACATAAAGCAAGGAGCAAACGGAGTGAAATCATAAGTTGAAGAATTTTTTTTCGGGCATTTTTATATTGTATCTTCTTAATCTTAAGAACTAACAATTGTTTTAAAATCTTAAACTAGTACAAAATTTCGCTACATAAAATTAATTCATAATTTATATAGCGACATTGGCAAAAACGCACCTCGGACCTTCTAGCTGGGCTAAAACAATACTTTCGTGTGCCGTTTGGAAGGATGTTTCCGAAGGGGGGTGTCGGTGCCGGTTTGAGTACGAGGCTCACAACACATTTGGTGTGTGTCGAGCAGTGTATCGCAGTGCCGGCTTTAAAACGGGGAACCCACGATGCTGTGGCAAACAAAACAGCTTCTGCGTGGTTAGGCGGTTTGTGCCAATGATGCTATAACTCTCGAATGTCGACAGAGGCCATATTGGGTACAATTGGCAGCCGATTGCCGTAGAATCGTGCTAGGCGAGGCTATCGACAGCCGTTATCTCACGAGCCGTTATCTCAACGTTACCGACGGGATTAAGTCGAAAGTCAAGCGACGCAGAACGGTCATCGTTAACTGGATTCGTCATCGACGGGGATGCTGTCGGAGACCAACGACGGGGGACGAATGTCGTGAACCTTGCCGCTCGCCTTGTGTTGCGTGTGTAGCGGTCGGGCGATCGTTTCTCCTTAGCCTCGAGTGCGTTGAAGTTGAGGCTAAGCACCTAGCCATTTCATTTGGGTGCCGCCGGAGGGTATCCAAATAGGAATTTTTAAGACGCACCAATTTCTCTTCCACCAAAGGGATATTAGGGTCACGATAGATATTTTTGTTCCATATAAACCATTACGCACCTGTAAATGAACGGAGAATTTTTGATTGGCATATTTAAATCAATTCTATACTTGAGAAAGTTCCATTACCCCATAACTGAAGGCCACATGACCATATTGGGTTTAAAATACTAGTATATAAAAGGATTTTATATTCGATTTTTATGGGGAGCGATGATTCATTAACAAATGAAACTTAATAGCTTTAAGTTTCATTTGGGTTCATTTAGCTTCAATATGTTTGCGCCATGTGAGACGTTTGTCCAAGTGGATACCCAAGTTCACAACATTGTCCGTCTCTAGTACTATTATGTTGTTTATTCTAAAAGGGGGACAGATGCCCTTTTTGAGTGTTAATGTAACATGTTTACTTTTTTTCTCAATTTCTTTCACTTGCCATGTTCCCAACCATTTTTCAACCACTTTTAAATGCAATTGCAAAATAGAAGTGGAAGAAATCGGGCATCTATGGCGGCTTAATATGGCTGTGTCATCGGCAAAAGTGGATGTTGTAAGGCTACTGTTTACAGGGAAATCTGAAGTATATAGCAAATATAGGAACGGTCCAAGAATACTTCCTAGGGGCACTCCTGCTTTAATTTCTATGCTTTGTGAAACAAAATCTTTATATTTGACCTTAAAATTCCTATGTTTTAAGTAGGATGAAAGTATTGCGTGAACAGTAGGAGGGAGAAGATATTTAATTTTTTGAATAAGTCCTTCATGCCATACTTTGTCGAACGCTTGAGCTACGTCCAAGAATATGGCTGAGCAGTATTCTTTGTATTCAAAAGCTTTCCTTATTTCATTGGTTATGCGATTTACCTGCTCTATAGTCCCATGATTTTTACGGAAACCAAATTGGTGGTGCGGAATTATATCCCTTTCAGAAACGAATGGAATCAATTTGGAAACAGTGCTTTCTCAAAAAGTTTGGAAATACTTGGAAGAAGGCTTATGGGTCGATAAGAAGACACCATTGTTGCATCCCTGCCTGGTTTTGGAATCATAGTTATTAAGGAGGATTTCCAAGCTTGAGGGAAATATGCAAATCGAATTATCGCGTTGAAAAGCTTTGTTATGAACACGATGGCAATGTATGGCAACTCAATAATCATTTTAGGAGTTATGTTGTCCTCTCCAGGTGCTTTTTTGGGGGATAATTGACTTGTAATAATTGATTTAATTTCGTTTGGGTGGGAATAGATTGGTTAACTTTGAGAATTTATTTAAAGTGTAGGTTTTTCACAACTTATTTCATTGGGGTTAGGTTAGAAATCTGACTTTAAATGCCCAGCAAAGGCAGTAGCCTTTTCTTCTTTACTACGTGTCCAAGCGCCGCACAGTGGTCTGAAATTTTTTTGTAGCGCGACAAAAATTATATTTTTGACTTTAAAGCTTTCTTTTGGTCTTAATAATCGGTAAAAAAAAAAATATAAAAAATATTCTGAATAACGTACTCAAGTTATTGAGCAAATAATTGAAAAGAATCATAGACTAACCATTATTTAAAAACTTTTATAATTTCCAAATTTTATTTTTCCACAATTTAATAAAATCAAAGTCGGAATCAGATTCATCCTTAGACTCTTCAACGTAATTGCCTGATGCTGAGGCTTTTGACTTTTTATCAGAATCTTCGTCCTGGAGTGCCTTTTTAATTAGCGCTTGCGCTTGTGGATGTAGCGCCTTGATGTTGATTTTGTCTTGCTGTCGATGATGAGAAACTACCGGGTCAGAGGTCACAAGCAGAATATGAACTAAATCAGTCGTAGTATATAGTCGAGACGATTTTCTGGTATGGTGTTCTCGATATTTCCTGTAGTCTTTATTCCGTGACTCTTGGGCTTGTTAGGAGAGATGTCCTATCGGCACCATGGCAAATTTTACGGCCAAGCTGCTATGTAATAAAATCTTGTGAACGCTAGGAGGCAAGTGGAAGCAGATACAGGGTTTCAAAGCGAGTGGCCCGCTTGCATGTGTTCGAGAAAAAAAAAATTTTTTAATCGATTTTGTGCAAATGGACTTTTTTGAAGTCGGTGAACACGATGATGCAAAATCTACTTGACCAATCGTTTTAAAATGCTTCGGCGCTATCTCGGGAAAGAAATTTCCTTTTAAAATCATGTTTCCTTTTTTTTCACATAATCCGGTATCCTTCAATCATGTTCACCGCAAAACAACTTTTTTTCTAGGTGCCTCCGGAGAATCGCTGCCACGGATTTGTCTATCAATACTTTCACTTTTTTGAAATATACTTATATATACTTACGTCTCCACAAAAATATCATGAAAACATAAATTTTTTTCGACTTTAAAACCATAGAATCCCCTTAAAAATACCACCTTTCGCGACAACCGTAATTGAGCTGTGAAATTTGCGGACGGTTACCGATGGTAATGAGTCGTAATATACCTCATTAAATATGCTTAAAGGGATAGGTTAATCAGAAACTAGAGCTTAAAACCCCTTAAAACTTTTTTTAAAAGCTTATGTAAAGATAGCTTTCTTTATTTTTTTAAGTGAAAAAATAAGGAATCTTTAACAAGCTGCCACTTATACACTAAATGTTAAAATAAACCGAATGCACATAAAAAAGCTCTAAGAATGTACAAATATTAACTTTTAATAGCAACCACTATTTTTTTTACGGAATATTAAAGAAAAATCAAAAACCAAATATTTGTTTAAACAGCCTCGTTTCACTTCTTCAATCACACCTAATAGAATTTTCAAAAAAAGTTAGTTTAACTATTTAACAATAAGACTCTGCAATGATTAGTGGAATCCGCGACAAAAAATTTTTTTGATTTTTATCGTGCTAGAATAATACTTCAGACCAGTGTGCGCCGTTAGTGTCTCTAATGGGAGATCCCCCCACTTAATGGGATTTCATAAACTTTTTTATATTCCATAAAGATGATTTTCCGGAGGACTGTGGGGAAAGCTTCGAAACGTATTTCCTACACTCGTCATTTTTTAATTTTAAAAGAGCTTTGCTTAGCTCATACGTTGCGGCTTTGAGTCCAAGCTTAGCCGCTGGGGATCTATGTTGTTGCTATTCGCGTCTTAGCCTGCGTTTTTCGTTCACAAGTCTTTCGATTTCGCTATTGGTAAAGACATGATTCTTTGCATTGTTTTCGATGCAAGGCGTTGACTACTCCGCCGCTGTCGTTAGCATAGAATTCAGTACATTTCTAGCTTCATCAACGTGTTCTATGCAGTCTATAGAGTATCTGTTATGAATGTGAGTGGCTATACAATTCTTATTTTTAATCCCGTTAGTTTAAGAAGAAGTCATTCTGAAGGGTGAATCAGTAACTATCGGGCTTTTAGCTAGATGAAAAAGTACAGGTGAGTGATCTGATGAGAGATCGAAAGTTGTCGTGGTTGTAACGCGAGATCTATCTACCCCTTTGACAACGGCGAAGTGAATGAGGTCGGGGATTTTTCTTGGATCAGAGGGCCATTATGTAGGCTGACCAGGTGATAAAAATCAAGCCTACCCATGCTGATAATTAGGGTGCTTTGCAATTGCCTTCCTTTTGGGCTTATCAGACGGGAGCCCCAATGCGTGTGTTTTGCATTAAAATCTCCAGTTGGTATGAAATTATTAGCTAAAGTTTTCAGCATATGACTGAAGGGGAAAATGTTTAATCCTGCTTCGGACTAAGATCCTAGTACCGTCATGCGCTTTTCCGTCACGGTGATTTGTTTGATAAAATTGATAACCAGGAATGGAAAAATTTGACATGAATGTTAAGGCGGGTCGACTTATATGGGCATTTTCAGAAGAAGTAAACTTTTTGTCGCGCCGAATATAGCTGATTTCCATTCGGGACTGCATAGAAACTATGAAAAATATAAAAGTCCGCAAAAGCTCTCCCAAAGTATTGAGAAGCAAAATAACTATTTACCGCATACTTGGATTCGGGATTTAAAATTGCTCATTTTAGTGTCGCGTCCGTTTGGAAATGCCCAAATGGGGTAACAATATTAAGAGATAAAGCTTCCGCAAGCAGCTCTGCGAACCTGACATCGAAGTGGAAGGAAAAATTTTTTTTTTTTATCGCAAAGGTTTGTACCAGTTTAGAACCTGATTGTACCACCTTTTATTTCGTTAGTACCAAAAATTCGCTAATGCGGAACTTTTGTGTGCGAATCCGCAAATGCAAAACTTTTAGTACTGGGTCCGCATCCGCACGAATTTCGAAATTTTCATTCGCAGACGTTTAAAAACCGCGTCCGAAGCATATCTTGGTGGTACCCCCCACCCCTTGACGTACGGTATGAAGGCGACATCACGCAGCGTCGAGGCAATAAGTAGTGAAAATAATGGTTTCACTCTCGATAGTTTCTGTATGTACCAACATTTTTTAACCATCTAGCGACTTTCCCCTCTATAATATATCCCCTTCCAAAATTTTACGATAGCCAGTAGTATTTAAATGTCAAGGGTAAGTTCCAAATCGCTAGTACTTTTATGTAACTCTATATTTATGTTCAAAACATCAACTACATAATTGGTACTATCGTCCGCAATTATTCAACAACTCCGTTTGATTTTGGTACTAACGTTTTTAAACATGGTACTAACGTTTCTAAGGAGGCACTAACGTCCACAACAATTTTACACACTATTAAACTCTTTTTGATATTGGTACTAACATTTTTAAACATTGTACTAACCTTTTTAAGGAGGTTCTAACGTCCATAACAATTAAACACACTCTTGAACTCTTTTTGGTGTTGGTACTAACATTTTGAAACATGGTACTAACCTTTTTAAGGAGGTACTTACGTCCACAACAATTTACCACACTCTTGAACTCTTTTTGGTGTTGATACTAACATTTTTAAACATGGTACTAACCTTTTTAAGGAGGAACTAACGTCCACAACAATTTAGCACACTCTTGAACTCTTTTTGGTGTTGGTACTAACGTTTTAAAAAATGGTACTAACCTTTTTAAGAAGGTACTTACGTCCACAACAATTCTACACATTATTGAAATCTTTTTAGTGTTGGTACTAACGTTTTTAAACCTGGTCCAAACGTTTTTTAGAAGAAAATAACGTCCACAACAATTAAGCACACTCTTGAACTCTTTTTGGTGTTGGTACTAACGTTTTAAAAAATGATACTAACCTTTTTAAGAAAGTACTAACGTCCACAACAATTTTACACACTATTGAACTCTTTTTGGTGTTGGTACTAACGTGTTTACACATTTATTTTTTTTTTTTTTTTTTTTTTTTGCGGGTATTTTTATATTGAATCTTCTTAATCTTAAGAACTAACAATATGTTTTCAAATCTTAAACTAGTACAAAATTTCACTACGTAAAATTAATTCATAATTTATATAGCGACATTGGCAAAAACGCACCTCGAACCTTCTAGCCGGGCTTAAGAAATACTT